>CM057791.1:0-325000 GCA_030145905.1 Populus davidiana
GTTGCAATTAACCAAGTCAGGGGCTAAATTGAAGAAATTAAAAGTTTATTGATCAATTGAGGGTCAAATCGCATGAATCCATAACCAAAGAGGCTAAAATCCAGGGATCCAATTACAATTTATTCGGGGGCTTGATTACAAAATTGCAAAACATCCAATGACCAAATCGGAAATATTCATTTTGAATTTTAAAATGGTACCGTTTCCTTGACAATTGTTCATTACCTTCTTCATCAACAACGGTTTCTACAGTAAAAGGCCGTGAAGACGTTAGCGGTGGAGCTGCTTCAATCAGGGGAGCACGTCTCACGGCTGATATCCCTCTCCACCATGATGCACTTCGGCCGTTACAACCTTCCTGCAATAAATCCCGAAAAGCATGCATCCTTTGGCTATAAAAAGCCAGAGGAGAGACGGACATAAAAAAAAAAAAAGAGGAAGAGAGGGAGACAGAAACGAGTAGAAGGAAAGAATGTATGCAGAGGAAAACGTTGAGACCAGAACCAGCGTTGCCATTGTCTTCGTCATTTCAAAAACCAGAGACGAAGAAGAAGAAGAGTGCAAATAAGAATTAAATGAAAGGAGAATCAGAAACGAAAATAGTAGCAGAAGAAAAGAAAGAAACGTTGCTCGATTAGAGCACTGATCACCCTCAACTGCATCTTCATCTGCAGGCAGCAGCTCCAGGGGACGTTTGAGAGGACTAGAGAGGGAGAAAAAGAATAAAACAGGGAACAAGAGGAAGAACAGAGCAGAAGAGAAAAAAAGCAGAAGGGAAACGCAGAGAAAGAAAGAAGAACCACCAGCCAGTTAGCACCACGATCCGCAACCGCAACACCGTCCACCGCCACCGGCAGCACTGCTAGGCCGCAGGTCTGCTTCTTCCTCCTATTCTTCTTCATCTTCTCCAGGCCGCTCCACTGTTTACATTGCATGGGAACAGTGGAGTCTCTCCGCTGTTTGTTTTAGTTTTCTGGGTTGGACAGCATTAGCCCAGCTCAAAATAATTGGTCGGGTCCGGCCCAATAAAAAAAAACAATTCTTTAAAAAAAATCATAGCTTTTTATAGCCCCAAGCGTACGTCCTCATCTCGTGGGAAAAATTGCATGATGACAATGGTATCATTGACCCATCTCTGATGGATAATTTGTTGCAATGTCCATCTCCATCAAAATCCTTTTTGTTTTGAAAAGGATTATATATACATACACACACTCAATGATCACTTAATATTTTATATTATTTTTCAAGTTTTGAGATATAAGTTCATAGCTTTTAAAGACAAAAAATATACCACAAGATTTTAAACTATTTCATATTTCATTAAAATAAATAAATAAATTACTTAAATGGTTACAATATTTTTTTTCTTAAGAAAATAAATTGATTTATTGTGTTAATAACATTTAAGGATTTCTTCCAAATAAATAATCAAATTTATTTTAATTAAAAAGTTTCTAATCAATAACAACATTCTATATTAAACCAAAGTATTTCCACGAACCCATCTCTTGAAAAAAATGCATGATGGCAACGGTCTCAGGACCAATATGCAGATGAAATTGGTCTCATGAGCTCATAAATGCTTACGGGGCAATGGTCTTAGAAACCATCTCACTAGAGTGGAAAAAATGCAGAAGACAAAAGTTTCATAGACCCATCTCACACTATAAATTCTCATCCATTTTAATTGTTGATTGTGTTATAAAAATTAGACTCTCTAGAAAGAAAAAGAAGAAGACTTTTTGTAATGACAATGACAAGTATTTTAGAAATAATTCAATATATAAAAAGACACTGACATTTCGTATCAAATTATGAAAATATCATTGGTAATGTCGCAAAGTTTTTATAACTTTGATTGCCTTAGAATTTTAATTTGTGATATAAATAGATGTTATAAGAGTTCTCATAAAATTGAGAAATATAATTGATAATATAAAATTAAAAATAAAATATTATTTGATGATAATAAAATGACTGGAATACTAGTGAGAATTTAGGTGAAATTCATAAAACAAATATAAGATTTCGAAGATGAAATATCTTCTAATTTATTCTATTTTTTAAATTGAAATAAAATGTACCTGTCATACGCCCCATCTCGTGGAAAAAAACAATAGCTTTTACAGCCCAAAGCATACGGCTCCATCTCGTGGAAAAAATTGAATGATGACAATGGTATCACGTGGATAATTTGTTGCAATGTCCTCTCCATCAAAATCCTTTGAAAAGTTATATATATATATATATATATATATATATCATGACCGTGTTCGAAAAATCACATGAGAATCGCACAGTTTCGTTGATTAATCAAACAATTAATTAATAAATAAATAATAAAATGGTAAGACCAAGACTTGTGACTATGACTGGCAATGACAGGTTTGGCCCTGCACATGACAGGATAAATTAAATTAATAAAAAGCTTGTTGACCAGTAATCACTCTTTGACAAAACTCGAAATTAACAAATCAAATGCGAACACACCACTCAAAATGGCAATGACATTTGCCCTTTTCTATGCGCACTGCCATTTACATGTCTTATTTTTTTATTAATATTTATTTTATTTAAAAGAATTAGTTTTAAAAATCTTAGTGTATTATACAAGTGCATTTATTTTGATGTTTCTCACACGTATATTATATATTCAATTGTTTAATAGTTAAAAAATACAAAGAGTTAGTGACACTTGCACAAAGTATTTGTATCTTGTTTTTTCTAATTAAAAACTTGTATTGATTTATTTATTTTTTGTAATACCTGCTCTTATGAATTTTTATCAATCAAGTCTTTATATTAGTTTTGTTGCCAGAATGCAAATAACACGATTAATAGTATTTTATTTTTGATTTTTTTCAAGGCCTAAATTTTTCACATGTAATTTCTATAAAAAAAAGTAGCAAGTTTTCTATATCTATCATCCTCATGTGCCTAACATTAACCTTTTCATCATGTATTTTTCCAAATTATAAATAAATAAATAAACTTGAATTGGGGTCAACATTTTAAGAAGGAATATAAGTTTCGGTTAATTACTTAATTTTATGCAATTCATTTTTTTTAATATAATAAGTTTTAATATATATTTTGAATTTAATATTAATAGTTATAAAGTTTAATTAGTTAATAAAAAATGTTCCACTTTTGTTCTCTCTTTATCACCTTTTCTTTTAAAGGGGTTCGTACAGCCTTGCATATTATTTTAAAGTTTATTTATTTTGAATTTAATATATAAAAATCTTTTGTATAGATGAATTTTATTTTTAAAAATAAAAAATTATTATTTTCAAATAATATTTCTAATATGTGCAGCCTTATATATTATTATTTTTCTCTTTTTATTTTATTCAATCAATTTATAATTTGTATATGTTTTTATTATCGTTTGATCGAATAAAAAAATTATTTTATTTGAATTTTTTAAAAATACAATTATGTAAATATCATGTCTTGTAAAATTTAACTTGCGATGAAGTTGTGATCAAATATTTAAGTCTGTGTGCTAAAATGAGTGGTACTCAAGATTCACATACCTTATCTTCCAAGCAAGAAGAGACAAGAAAAGCAGTAAATGATGTTCTTTTCTCCAGCTGTAAATAAATAAAGAGATTAATACCAAAAACATAGACAAAAATTAATGTGGATCCACACCACTTTGATTATTCTTCACTTTCTTTGCTTTTCCTATTTCACTACTTGATGATTCAAAAGTTATCTATTTAAAAAAATTATTTTTTAAAAATATTCTTAAAATAAAAAAATAAAAAAATATTATTATGTCATGCAACTAAATTTATTTTGACATTATTCACACGAGAATTATATATTCAATTTGTTAAGTGTTAGCAATGCAAAAGAGACAATGACAAGTACAAATTATATTTATTTTATAAATTTTTAATTTAAAAGCTTGTATCAATGTCTTTTTTTTTAAAATTTGAATACTTGTATTCATGAAATTTAAACAACAAAATATCTTTATTAGTTTTATTATTAGAAGATGATGTCATAGTTAATTTCTTTTAGATTACTCTGGATTTATTTTATTTTATTTTTAATTCATAAACAATAAAGATATGTAAAATGCTTATAATTTATATATATATTTTTTATTTAAGTACTCTAATTGATTTTATTTTTCTATTTAATTACTTGATAAACTAGTGTCTGTATATAAATATGTTTAAATTAATTTCTCTAATAAAAGTATATAAAACAAATTCAATAAAACTATATTTTTATTAATAGATTTGAACTTAAAACAACCATATATTTTCAAGTAACCAAGAGACGGACATCCTTTCAAGAAAATCATTATTACTAACACCATTAACATTTGAATTAATAGCCCCATCTTAATATAAATGTTGATTAATCATTACTTAATTGCTACTAGTATAAGTAACTATCCCTTGCAATGGCAGCGAAGACTTTCAGGCTTCTACCATGCAAAGTTTTCAATTCCGTTTTAATTGATGTTTTATTTTTTTTAATTGTAACAATATGTTTTGATTTTTGAGTATTTTGATATGTCATTTTGGGTTGTTCTATATATATATAATTCAAAATATTAATTTAATAAACATAGTTTCAATTTAAATTTAAAGATAAACTAATTTGAAATTATGTAATTGAAATTTCAAATATAAGCAAAAGAATAAGTGCTTAATTGATATGACTTGATCAATTTGATGAATCCAAAGGTAGTTTAGATGACTGGTAAAAATATAATTTTACTTAAAAAAAATTCAAGATGACATATTTTTTTTAAAAATTATTGAGACAACAACATATTGGGATCGACCCGGGTCAATTTGGGTTAACCTTTTAAATCCATGACCCAGGTTATGAGACCATAATAACCCCAAATAAAATAAATCAAAACAAATTATGAATCTTAATTTTCAATGAACGTATTGTTGAATTATGAAATTGAAAAAAAATCAATATAAAAAAAGATATAAAAAATGACATTTCGAAACAAAATTATAAATTTGAATAAAATTATGAAAATATCATCGGCAATCTTGCAAAGTCTTTCTAAACTGTGATTGCCTTAAAAGTTTAACTTGCGATATAAATATATGTTAGTAGTTTCCTCATAAAATTTTAGTCTAATTCAACAGTCGTATTGAGAGATATAATTGATACTGTAAAAATAGATTATATTTTTTTTTATAAAAGCAAAACAAAATATTATTTGATCATAATAAAATGGTTAGAATATAACTAAAATATTTTTGTCAGAATTTGGGTGAAATTCATAAAACAAAATAAGATTTTGAGCATGAAATATCTTTTAATTTATTATATTTTTTAAATTAAAACTATAGCTTTTAGAGCCCCAAGCATTCGGCCCCATCTCTTGGAAAAAAATTGAATGATGACAATGGTATCACGTGGATAATTTGTTGCAATGTCCTCTCCATCAAAATCCTTTTTGTGTTGAAAAGTTGTATATATATATCATTCATGGCCGTCTTCAAGAAATCACATGAGAAACGCACAGTTTCGTTGATTAATCAAACAATTAATTAATAAATAAATAGTAAAATGGTAAGACCAAGACTTGTGACTATGACTGGCAATGACAGGTTTGGCCCTTCGCATGACAGGATAAATTAAATTAATAAAAAGCTTGTTGACCAGTAATCATTTTTCACAAAACTCGAAATTAACAAATCAAATGCGAACACACCACTCAAACTGGCAATGACATTTTCCCTTTTCTATGTGCACTGCCAAACAGTCCCTTTACATGTCATTTTCACCATCCCTCTCTTTTCCACGTGCTTTTCAGGATTCAAAATACGTGTTTAGGAATATTGATGAAAAATTAAATATAACCAGAAAACAAATACAGGAAAGCATTCCCAATTAAACCAAGTATTTCCACGAACCCATCTCGTGGTGGGAAAAGGATGTCTCACAGCCTCTCCTCGAGAAAAAATGCATAATGGCAAAGGTCTCGACGACCAATGTACAGATGGAAATGTTCTCATGGACCCATCCTGTAGAAAAAATGCTTGATAGGACCATCCCATTGCCTTTATCATGGAAAAAATGCATGATGGCAAAGGTCTCTCAGGACCCATGTGCAGATGGAAATGTTTTTATGACCCATCTAGTAGAAAAATTGCTTGATAGGACCACCCCACTAGCTTTTATCATGAAAAAAATGTAGATAGCAATATATAGTCTTACATACTCATCTCACACTGTAAATTTATATTTATCTTACTTGTTGATTGTGTAATAAAAAATAAAGTCTTTAGAAAAAAAAGAAAAGAGAAGACTTATTGTCTTGACAATGACAAGAAGTCTTTTAAAAATAATATTATTTGTATTTTATTTTATCAATGATAGTGGTTTGATTTTGCCATCGCTATCGAAATTAAGGCATGATTTTTCACACGTTATTTTCATAAAGAAAGTAGCAAGTCTTCTATGGCCGACATTATCATGCAAAGTGAGCTGTCTATCGTTAACCTTTGATTTATATTTTTTAAAAAAAAAAACTGACATGGGTTCAACTTTATAAGAAGGAATACAAGTTTTTGGTTAATTACTTTTATGCAATTCAAATTTTTTTTTCTACAATGTGGTTTTAATCAGTGTTGTTAAATTTAATTCAAGCCTAACATTTTAATTTGGAATCTAACCTGATTTAGGTTTAGAAAAAACTAAGTGAGAGTTCACCAAATAAAGCCTAATCGACTAGATAAATCAACTCACAACCTAGTCAACTCAGTCAAAAACTAATTTTACTTTTTTTAACTACTCGATTTTGATTTTTCTAAAAAAAATCTTAAAATGATACAATATTTTATTAACATCAGTCAATAAGCTAACTTGTTCGATTTATAACTCAAATCTTGATCCAAGTATTAAGCCAATTTATGACCTAAACCCTCATCTAGGTATTAAATCTAACCATGTTTAATAACTTTGGTTTCTTAAGAAAAATATCATGTATAAAACAACTTTTAAAGATTTTAGGTAAAAATAATGATTTTAAGTTATGATTTGTTTAAATGATGAATTTGAGTTATAAATCTTGATATATCAATAGGTGATCTATGAAAAATTAGGGTTTTGAAATTGAAAATGATAAAATTCAGTTTGGTCTTTTAATTTATAAAAATTTAAGTTAATTCCTAAACTTTGAAAAAATTTCAGATTGTTCCCATGCTTGACAATAAATGCCATAGCTTCTGGTGTTGCCTTTGACGCTGCCATTATAAGGCCTTAGCATATCAGCTAGACCCAGAATATTAAATAACAAATCAAGAGGGTGAGCCTTTCCTTGACGAATATCCTCAATGGCCTTTGGGATCGAAGCAAATCCTGTGGCCACAATTTATTGTTAGTACGTGTTTGCAATTTGCAACATATATTTTGAGTAATGCGCTGTTTTTGTTTCTAGCTTTAGGTGATTGCACCAAAGATAGACTGAACAAAAGGGACATACATAAAGATTTATAATTATTCCGTGTTTATTATTATTGATAATATATATATATATATATATATATATATATGATAGTGAGATGAGTAAATGATTCTAAATTATGACAGAAGTACAATTATAAAGTTAAAAAAATCTTAATGTAACAATGCTAAAGTATTACAACAATTATTTTATTTTATTTTATTTATATAAATTGGATAATTAATAACCAAAATATAATTTAATGTAAATAAACTAAGTGCTAAACAATAAATTAAAATAATACTCAAATCCTAAAATATTTCAAAAAGAAATAAAATAATGTTCAAATCTCAAAACATGAAATCCTAAATTATGATGAGAGAAGTATAATTATAAAGTCAAAAAGATCTTACGCGGAATCACACACGAATATCGATAACAATGATGAAGTACTACAACAATTTATTTTATTTTATTTTATTTATATAAATTGGATAATTAATAGCCAAAATATAATTTAATGTAAATAGACTAAGTGCTAAACAATAAATTTCAATTTGGGTTGTTCTATGTATATATATATATAATTCAAAATATTAATTTAACAAACATAATTTCAATTTAAATTTAAAGATAAACTAACTTGAAATTATATAATTGAAATTTCAAATATAAGAAAAAAAAAGTGCTTAATTGATATGACCTGATCAATTTGATGAATCTAAAGATAGTTTAGATGACTGGTAAAAATATAATTTTACTTAAAAAAATTCAAGATGACATATTTTTAAAAAAAATTATTGAGACAACAACATATTGGAATCAACCCGGGTCAATTTGGGTTAACCTTTTAAATCCATGACCCAGGTTATGAGACCATAATAACCCCAAATAAAATAAATCAAAACAAGTTATGAATCTTAATTTTCAATGAACTTATTGTTGAATTATAAAATTGAAAAAAAAAATCAATCTAAAAAAAGATATAAAAAATGACATTTCGAAACAAAATTATGAATTTGAATAAAATTATGAAAATATCATCGGCAATCTTGCAAAGTCTTTCTAAACTCTGATTGCCTTAAAAGTTTAACTTGCGATATAAATATATGTTAGGAGATTCCTTATAAAATTTTAGTCTAATTCAACAGTCGTATTGAGAGATATGATTGATACTGTAAAAATAGACTATAGTTTTTTTATATATAAAAGCAAAACAAAATATTATTTGATCATAATAAAGTGGTTGGAATATAACTAAAATATTTTAGTCAGAATTTGGGTGAAATTCATAAAACAAAATAAGATTTTGAACATGAAATATCTTTTAATTTATTCTATTTTTTAAATTGAAATAAAATGTACTTATCATTCTAGACGTGACATAATAAAATTAAAAACTATAGCTTTTAGAGCCCCAAGCATTCGGCCCCATCTCTTGGAAAAAATTAAATGATGACAATGGTATCACGTGGATAATTTGTTGCCATGTCCTCTCCATCAAAATCCTTTGAAAAGTTATATATATATATATATCATGGCCGTGTTCGAAAAATCACATGAGAATCGCACAGTTTCGTTGATTAATCAAACAATTAATTAATAAATAAATAATAAAATGGTAAGACCAAGACTTGTGACCATGGTTGTTAAAATCGCGAGTCAACTTGTAAAATCGTACGATTTTACGAGTTGCTATAGGCTAAACGTGCTAAATCGTTCACTAAACTCGGAAATAGGTAAAATCGGGTCAAAATCGAGTAAAATCGTTAAAATCAGGTGAAATCGCGATTTTACACCCAATTTTACGCGTCTGTGAAAAAACAGAAATTAGGTGCCACTGTTCTCTCCATCTCCACGTGTCAAGCAATGGCTGGCCAGCCTATTAACTATTACACAATACACAGTCACACGCAGAACACGCAAGTTCGCAACAAAACCAAAATCTTCATCTTTCTTTATCTTTTTTCAATCTTTCACAATTCACACAACACAGAACCGGAACAAATCGAAATCCCCAAGTCACTAAATCCTTGCTCTCCTTCTCTCAGCCGTCCAAGTTCCAGCAAATAACATCACAGAACCGGAACAACCATCTTTTTCCCCGGCCACCGTGAGATCCAGATTTCAGACAACAACAACAGCGGCTCTCCAGTGACCAGTGACCAGTGACCAGTCTCCAGTCTCCACCAGCCATCGTAAGTTATTCCATTTATCTCGTTTCACCTTTTGCAAATTTAGAATCTAGAGTAATTTATTTGTCAAATTGCAGACATGTCCTGATGTCCATGTCCCCTGTGTCACCGAAAATTTTGATTTTTTGATGGGTATGTGAAATGGGTTTCTCACCGAAAACAAGTATGTGAATGGGTCTCTCACCGACTGCTTGAATTGTGATTTTTTGATGGTCTGTGACTCTGTGAATGGGTCTTTCACCGAAAACAAGTTTATGAATGTTTATGGATGGGTCTTTCACCGAAGATCACCATAACAAGATTTAGAAACAGACAACAACAACAACGCTAGCTGCGCTCGGCTACAACAAATCAAACATGTTACCTGTTTTGAATTCGAGGGAAGAGCAAGAGGCAACGAGAAAGAGAAAGGGTAGAAAATTATATATGAAGAGAAGGGAAGAATTCTATTTTTTTTCCTCTCTCTGTCTCCTGGGGTTTTCTTTGAGGTTAGAGAAATGTTGATTCTCTTTTAGATTTAAGAAGAAGATTGTAGCTGTGGATAGGAATTATGGTTAAACATCCCCGGTTTTTGATGGGTCTGTGAATTAATTAAGGTTATTGTTAGGAATTATGTTTTTTATTTATTTATTTTAAGGATGAGTTGTTGAAGTTAGACCCTTTTTATTTACGTGTTGGATAGAGATGCTGCTGCTAGAAACATTGAATGTATACTAAATGTTGTATTATTTAAAATGTTTAATATTAGTTTCTGAAAGCAGTATTAGTTTTTTTTTAATGCAGTATTATCTAAAATGCTTTTGAATTCAGTATTAGTTTTTGAATGCAATATTAGTTTTTTTTTTTTTTTTTATATCTGGATGTTTAATATCAAAATTAATTATAATCATAAAATGTTTGGATTGATTACATGGCTGATTTGAATTGATTCTTGAATTGTTAATTATTAGTTAATGAAAAGTTATTTTAAATTATGTATGATTTTTATTTGAACCATGTATTTTAAGATGTTTGAATTATGTATGAATTTTTATTTGAAGGCTTGAAATATGTATGAATTTTTATTTTAAGCATGTTTTTTAAGGTGCTTTAACTATATATGAATTTTTATTTCAAATATGATTTTTTTTTTAATGTATTTTAAAATTCCTTACAATTTTACGATTTTACGATCTGAGTTTGTGTGAGACTTTCCGTGCCGTGTTAAAATTGCGATTTTAACAACCTTGCTTGTGACTATGACTGGCAATGACAGGTTTGGCCCTTCACATGACAGGATAAATTAAATTAATAAAAAGCTTGTTGACCAGTAATCATTTTTGACAAAACTCGAAATTAACAAATCAAATGCAAACACACCACTCAAACTGGCAATGACATTTTCCGTTTTCTACGTGCACTGCCAAACAATTCCTTTACATGTCATTTTCACCATCCCTCTCTTTTCCACGTGCTTTTCAGGATTCAAAATACGTGTTTAGGAATATTGATGAAAAATTAAATATAACCAGAAAACAAATACAGTAAAGCATTCCCAATTAAACCAAAGTATTTCCACGAACCCATCTCGTGGTTGGAAGAGGATGTCTCACAGCCTCTCCTCGAGAAAAAATGCATAATGGCAAAGGTCTCAGCGACCAATGTACAGATGGAAATGTTCTCATGGACCCATTTTGTAGAAAAATTGCTTGATAGAACCACCCCACTGGCTTTTATCATGGAAAAAATGCAAATGGCAATATATAGTTTTACAGATCAATTTCACACACTGCAAATTTATATCTATCTTACTTGTTGATTGTATAATAAAAAATAGACTCTTTAGAAAGAAAAAAAAACTTATTGTCTTGACAATGATAAGAAGTCTTTTAAAAATAATATTATTTGTGGTTCATTTTATCAACAATAGTGGTTTGATTTTGCTATCGCCATTAAAATTAAGTCATGATTTTCCACACGTTATTTTCTTAAAGAAAGTAGCAAGTCTTCTATATCCGTCATTGTCATGCAAAGTGAGCTGCCTAGTGTTAACCTTTGATTCATATTTTTCCAAAAAAAAAAAACTGACATGGGTTCAACTTTATAAGAAGGAATACAAGTTTTTGGTTAATTACTTTTATGCAATTCAAAATTATTTTTCTACAATGTGGTTTTAATCAGTGTTGTTAAATTTAATTCAAGCTTAACATTTTAATCTGAAATCTAACCTAATTTAGGTTTAGAAAAAACCATGTGAGAGTTGACCCAATAAAACCTAGTCAACTAGATAAATCAACTCACAACCTAGTCAACTCAGTCAAAAACTAATTTTACTTTTTTTAACTACGCGATTTTGATTTTTCTAAAAAAAATCTTAAAATGATACAATATTTTATTAACATCAGTTAATAAGCTAACTTGTTCGATCTATAACCCAAATCTTGATCCGAGTATTAAGTCAATCTATGACCTAAACCCTCATCTAGGTATTAAATCTAACCATGTTTAATAACTTTGGTTTCTTAAGAAAAATGTCATGTATAAAACATCTATTTGCATCCAAATTGAAACATTCACAAATTGATATAATAGTTATTAATATTTATTTTTAATGTATATAAAATAAAAATTTTAATAATTGATTAATATTGTTAAACCACGTATATATGTTTTTATAGTTTTTTTCTTCAATTTTATTTTTTAATATTGAGTTTTCTTATCCCGATCTTATGATCCAAGTTGTAGATTTGACGGCTTAATTATATATATATATATATATATATATATATATATATATATATGTTAATTATTACTTCCTCTCCTGTCTGTTTTTCTTTTATGCTAGATAACCTCTAATTTTGGCTATAGCACATTTCTATAATAATACTCGACTATTATAAAAGAAGAAGAAGAAGCAAAAGCAGAAATAACTTAGCGGATTGATTATTATGGGTAATGAGTTATTTAGTTAATTTTTAAAAATTTTAGGTAAAAATAATGATTTTAAGTTATGATTTGTTTAAATGATGAATTTGAGTTAGAAATCTTGATATATCAATAGGTGATCCGTGAAAAATTTGGGTTTGAGATTAAAAATAATAAAATTCAGTTTGGTCTCTCAATTTGTAAAAAATTAAGTTAATCCCAAATTTTAAAAAAATTACAGATTGGTCCCATGCTTGACAATAAATGCCATAGCTTCTGGTGTTGCCTTTGACGCTGCCATTATAAGGCCTAAGCATACCAGCTAGACCCAGAAAATTAAATAACAAATCAAGAGGGTGAGCCTTTCCTTGACGAATATCCTCAATGGCCTCTGGGATCGAAGCAAATCCTGTGGCCACAATTTATTGTTAGCACGTGTTTGCAATTTGCAACATATATTTTGATGAGCTACTTGTAGAGTACGGCGTTGTTTGTGTTTCTAGCTTTAGGTGATTGCACCAAACATAGACTAAACAAAAGGGACATACAGTAGTGGAAAAATGCATTATGGTTGGAAGAGGACGTCTCATGGCCTCTCCTCGAGAAAAAATGCATGATGGCAACGGTCTCAGAGACCATGTGCAGATAGAAATGGTCTCATTGACTCATAAATATATGATGGAAATGATCTTGAGGAAAAGCAACGCTATAGGGACCAAAGTGCAGATGATAATGGTCTCATGGACTCATAAATACATGATGGTGATTGTCTGTCTAACCCATCTTGAGGAAAAAAAATGCATGATGGCAATATACCACAAGATTTAAAACTATTTTATATTTCACTAAAATGAATGAATAAATTACATATATGGTTACAATATTTTTTTCTTAGGAAAATAAATTGATTTCATGTGTTAATAACATTTAAGGATTTTTTCCAATCAAATTTATTTTAATTAAAAAGTTTGCAATCAATAACAGCATTCTCAATTAAACCAAAGTTTTTCCACGAACCCATCTTGTGGAAAAAATGCACGATGGTTGGAAGAGGACGTCTCACAACCTCTCGTCAAGGAAAAATACATGATGGCAACAATCTTAGGGACCAATGGGCAGATGGAAATGGTCTCACGAACTCATAAATGCATTTATAGTGATATTTTCACTGTTAGAGACATAGAGTACTTGCACACAAGCCAACCGACGGACACAAGTGATGTTTACAGTTTTGGAGTGGTTCTTGTGGAACTACTAACTGGGATGAAGGCAATTTCCTTCAATAAGCCTGAGGGCCTTTAAGTGCTAAACAATAAAATAAAATAATATTCAAATTCAAGAATATTCCAAAAAAATAATATTCAAATCCAAGAATATTCCAAAAAAAATAAAATAATATTCAAATCTCCAAACATGGAACCTGCACACAAGATATGCAGATAAAGTCAAGGAAATTAAATGGCCAAAGTGTAGTATAAATAGGACCTCTATGGTTGCCCAAAGGCATATAACAAACAACAATATTCTACGTAGTAGTTCATAGAATATTATATAAGATGATGGTGAAAAGAATGGGGGCTTGGATGTTGCTAGCATTATTGACTTTGTTTGGGGAATGGCATGGTCGTTGTTATGGATGTTTGGAGGAAGAGAGGATTGGTCTCTTGGAGATCCAATCTTTGATCGACCCACATGGCATTTCCTTGAGAGATTGGGTGGACAACAATATTAATTGTTGTGAGTGGCCTGAGATCGAGTGTGATCCGACTACTAGGCGAGTGATCCAACTCTCTCTTTTCGATAGAAGGGATTTTCGCTTGGGCGATTGGGTTCTCAACGCATCTTTGTTTCTGCCTTTTAAAGAATTGCAAAGTCTTGATTTGAAATGGAATCGATTGGTTGGTTGCATGGAGAATGAAGGTTAGTTCAATGTTTCTGCACTTAATTATAATCATACAATAAATGAAGGTTGGTTGGTGTTTAATGTCAATTATCTTGCTTTGATGATTCTCTTCCAGGCTTCCAAGTCCTATCATCAAAACTGAGGGAACTTGACCTGAGTAGCAATCACGGATTTAATAATGATAAAAGCATTTTGTCATGTTTCAATGGTAACCTTTCCACTCTCAAGTCTTTGGATCTATCATATAATGGGTTGACAGCTAGATCAGGTAGCTTCTATGGTAACCTTTTAATTATTTAGCTTCGAAACCTTTTCTTTTCTACTTCTCATATCATTTTTTTCTACGCATTTAATTATTTCCTACCAATATGCTCTTGAGGAACATCATGCAGGTCTCAAGGTCTTGTCATCAAGGTTGAAAAAGCTGGAGAACCTTTATCTAATTGGGAATCAATACAACGATACCGTTTTTCCATCTCTAACTGGATTTTCATCCCTCAAGTCTTTGGATCTGTCAGGCAATGAGCTGACAGGATCAGGTATAATACACAGTTTCTACCTAAATGCTTCACATGACATTCTCTAAAACAGGAAGAGATTAAAGAGATCAAAACATTACTTGCGATCTATCTATGCACTGTATATTTGTTTATGTATATCTTGTACGTAGGTTTTCAACTCCAACCGATGAGGCTGGGAAAGTTAGAGAACCTTCACCTGAGTGGCAATCGATTGAACAACAGCATCTTATCAATTTTGAGTGGGCTTTCCACTCTCAAGTCTTTATATCTATCAGACAATGGGTTGACAGGTGGATCAGGTAGCTTCTATGGTAACCTTTCAATTATTTAGCTTCAAAACCTTTTCTTTTCTCCTTCTCGTATCATTTTTTTCTACGCATTTAATTATTTCCTTCCAATATGCTATTGAGGAACATCATGCAGGTTTCAAAGTCTTGTCATCAAGGTTGAAAAAGCTGGAGAACCTTCATCTAAGTTGGAATCATTACAACGATAGCATTTTTCCATCCCTAACTGGATTTTCATCCCTCAAGTCTTTGGATCTATCGTACAATAAGTTGACAGGATCAGGTATAATGCACAGTTTCTACCTAAATGCTTCACATGACATTCTCTTAATTATATTGTTTCCTTATCAACAAAAATGAGGACTTTATATCTATTTAATAAAAACTATCAACAAAACTCTCTAATACAAATCACTAGACAGCCAACGAGAGACTGCCAATTTCTTTATTAGAAAAACTTTCGACTGTTTTATCAATGAAGAGCACAACATAAAACCCACATATTTGATATTTAATTCTTGTTTGTAGCCATTTATTATTTCCTCTCTTTTTAATCATGGTTTTATATTATTTTGGACCTTTTTTTAATCAAAATATTATTCTGTGGTGGAGGATATTGTCTTATGGTCGTGGTGAATGGTGATGGATGATTTTATGGTGAAATATTTGGACATAGAAGAAATAAAACGTAAAAAAGTTTCTAAAACTTTTTAAAACTATCATAACTAATTAATTAGTTTTGCAAAATTAGGCAACATGTTGCTAGGATCGATTATTATTCTTGTTTTAATTGCTGATGAGATCTTAATTATAAGTTTCTTTATATTGTTTTGTAAGTCTATCATAACTTAGCTTCCATCTTTATCGACTTTATATTTATAAATTGTTTTTTTTTCCAATAAGATCAAAATTAGAATGATATTTAAAAATTATTTCATAATATTTTATATAATATATTAAATAGCATTCATGATATTTAAAAATTGTTTCGTAATATTTCCAATAAGATCAAAATTAGAATGATATTTTATATAATGACTTTAACGACTTACTCTTGCAGGTTTTGAGATCTTATCATCACATTTGGGGAAACTCGAGAACCTGGACCTGAGCTACAATATATTCAACGACAGCATTTTATCACCTCTGAGCGGGCTTTCTTGTCTCAAGTCTTTAAATTTATCAGGCAATACATTGCTAGGATCGACGATTGTCAATGGTAAAGTTGTGAATATCTCTTGGCATCTTCTATTATTTACTTCATTTTTTAACAATACATTTTGAAATCTCTGGATTTTTCTGGCAATTTGTTGTTTCTATCCAAAAATCATCTCACTATTCAATATCAGTTCTTTATCATAGGTTTAAAAACTCGATCAAGATAACAATTAATTTCACTACTTACTTGATTGCTTGTTTACAATTCTACACATCATAGGTTTAAGGACGCTGGAGTCATTGCCAATATCCCTGAAGACCCTTTCTCTCAAGGATTCTAATTTAAGTCAAGGTTAATCATAGTTTAGTTTCTTAAAATCATAATTAATAATATTGAATGGAATGGCCATTATGTACCACCACTATTTTCATCATATCTTTTTTCTTCTTCTTCTTTTCACAGGGGCTTTCTTCAATTCTAGCACCCTTGAAGAATTGCATCTGGATAATACTTCTCTCCCAATAAACTTTCTCCAGAACACTGGAGCATTGCATGCTCTTAAAGTTTTGTCTGTTGCTGAATGTGACCTCCATGGTACCCTACCCGCTCAAGGTAAATTAACAACTCTCCATCTGCTTATAATTACATCATCAATAAAAGATTCTTTCAACATTGTTTTGACTGTTTCGAGATAAATTATACAGGTTGGTGTGAATTGAAGAATCTGGAGCAGTTAGATCTCACTAGAAATAATTTTGTAGGTTCACTCCCAGATTGTTTGGGGAACTTGTCATCTCTACAACTATTAGATATTTCTGAAAACCAGTTTATTGGAAATATTGCCTCTGGTCCTCTTACCAACCTCATATCCCTTGAATTCCTCACACTATCAAATAACCTCTTTGAAGTTCCCATTTCAATGAAGCCTTTTATGAACCACTCAAACCTCAAGTTCTTCTCTAGTGATAACAACAGACTAGTAATGGAACCTGCTGCCTTTGATAATTTGATTCCAAAGTTCCAACTAGTCTTTTTCTGCTTGTCAAGTAGTCCAACATCGAAAGCACTCAATGTAGAAATTCCTAACTTTCTCTATTACCAATACGACTTAAGAACCCTTGATCTCTCCCACAACAACATCGCTGGAATGTTTCCATCGTGGTTGCTTAAGAACAATACACGATTGGAGATACTATATTTGAGCGAGAACTCCTTTGTTGGTACTTTGCAGTTGCCAGGTCACCCATATCTGAATATGACCGAATTAGATATATCCAACAACAACATGAACGGTCAAATTCCAAAAGATATTTGTTTGATCTTTCCAAATTTATGGAGCTTAAGGATGACTAAGAATGGATTCACAGGTTGTATTCCTTCTTGTTTAGGAAATAATAGCTATTTAAGAATTTTAGATTTATCCAACAATCAATTATCCACGGTAAAACTAGAACAACTAACAACATTACTGATTCTCAACCTGTCAAACAACAATTTGGGTGGTAACAACTTTAGGGGTCAGATATCAGATTTTCCATTATTTGGGTGGAACATGTGGCTCTTATTAGATTTGAGTAACAATCAATTTTCAGGCATGCTTCCAAGGTGGTTCGCCAATTCTACGCATCTTAGTGCAATTGATTTGTCCAAAAACCATTTTAATGGTTCGATCCCAAGAGACTTTTGTAAGCTTGACCAGCTTGAATATTTGGACCTTTCTGAGAACAACTTGTCCGGATATATACCATCTTGTTTTAATCCACCACAAATAATCCATTTGCATCTATCCAAAAATAGATTGAGCGGTCCATTAACATATGGAATTTTTAACAGCTCTTCCCTGGTTACAATGGATCTTCGAGATAATAGCTTCACTGGCTCCATTCCAAATTGGATTGGCAATCTTTCATCATTGAGTGTTCTTCTTCTGAGGGCTAATCACTTTGATGGTGAGCTCCCTGTTCAGTTATGCTTGTTAGAACAATTAAGCATTTTGGATGTTTCACGAAACCAGCTCTCTGGTCCATTACCATTTTGTTTGGGCAATCTTACTTTCATGGAAAGTTCCCAGAAAACATTTGTGGATCTCAGAGTTGGTTTTGGATCAAGCTCCATAGAAGAAGCTTATTATGAAACAATGGGTCCACCACTAGTGGATAGTGTGCTCAGCTTGGAATATGATTTTTCGCTTAACTTTACAGAAGAAGTGATAGAATTTACAACTAAAAATATGTATTATAGTTACAAGGGGAAAGTTCTTAGCTACATGAATGGTATTGATCTCTCCAATAACAACTTCGTAGGTGCAATCCCATCACAATTTGGAAACTTAAGTGAGATACTGTCATTAAACTTATCACACAACAATCTCACTGGATCTATCCCTGCAACATTCTCAAACCTAAAGCAAATTGAGAGTTTGGATCTTTCTTACAACAACTTGAATGGTGCCATCCCTCCACAACTTATTGAAATTACCACACTAGAAGTTTTTAGTGTGGCGCACAATAACTTGTCAGGTAAGACACCCGAGAGAAAATTTCAGTTTGCGACCTTCGATGCAAGTTGTTACGAAGTAAATCCTTTCTTGTGTGGACCTCCATTGCAAAACAATTGTAGTAAGGAAGTAGTGCCGTCACAGCCAGTGCCTGATGATGAACAAGGAGATGATGGTTTCATAGACATGGAGTTTTTCTACATCAGTTTTGGTGTATGTTACACAGTTGTGGTGATGACGATTGCAGCAGTTCTCTATATCAATCCATATTGGCGACGCAGGTGGTTGTACTTCATCGAAGACTGCATCGATACATGCTTCTATTTTGTGGTGGCTAGTTTTCGCAAGTATTCCAACTTCAGAAGGTGAATTTGTTACTGGGAAGACGGTCATTCCTAGTTTGTGATGATTGTTTGTCTAGTTATTGGGTTCTTAATTTGTATCATTCCTGAACCATTAGGAAGGGAACTGATTTGGATTGGTCATTATCTCGAGTGTGATTACTCTATCAACTCTCAACACTTGTCTGAAAATAAATTGCCAAAACCACTACTAAAGTATAAGCAAAATATTCTATGCCTTTGTTTCAAGGGCGACCCTACCTCAGTTATTCATTGAAAATAAATTGCCTCATAATCAAAGTATTGAAATCGGAGCAAGAAGATCCTTTGAGTGATTGTCTTCTCTACAGCTTCACTTTTAACAGCCTTCCTGGCCGTTTCTTTGCTCCGCTACTCATAATTTGAGTGATTGTCTTCTCTACAGCTTCACTTTTAACATGATCTCCATGCACTCTAAGCCATTCCTTAACTCCAGTTTTTAAAACTTCAGTCACCAATTTTTCATTATAGAATTGCTCAGCAAACATTGGCCTTATGCCTTCAAGAGTTGAGTTCCATCCTCAGTGAGTCACAAATGCACCTATTGCTTCATGATCAAGAATCAAAACTTGGAGTGCCCTTCCTCTGATAATTAGCCCTTTGCCTTCCATTCTTTCCTCAAATCCTTCAGGTAAACAATCTTCCTTGTCTTCTCGACTCTTTTTGTTTCTTCTAACTACCCAGATAAACTGATGCCCAGAAGATTCGAGACCTGCTGCAATCTCCTTAAGCTGAGAGGCAGTGAAGTTTGCCATGCTTCCAAAGCAAATATAAACAACTGAATTTGGTTTCTTTGAGTCGAGCCACTTCAAACACTCATGTTGAGAGCGATTGGCTTCTTTTCCTCTTCCTGATTTATCTTCAATGTCTCTATTGCATAGTGAAACCGGCCCTACGTTAATTCACACCCTCTTTAATTGACCCAACAAGACTATATCCTAACCATACAGATTCCTCTTCTACAGATTCATGGATCACTTTATGCAAAGCAGAGGAATGATTTTCTGGAAAAAGAGTGTCTTGGGAACTTACAGTAGATTTCGTTGGAACTCTTGTCTCAGGACAGTAGCATAGCTTCTTGAATCTCTATTTCCAATCGAAACAGGGGAGCAACGAGAAGCTTGGAGTGGTCGCAGATTGTCTTTCTTTTGCTCATGAGGCTACCTATCGAAACGCTGAAGATTTGCCCTCATAAAAATCTGCTTTGTGTTTAAAAAAACGCCTCCCTTTTGTTTCCTCAAAATGTCAGGTCATTTTTGATGTTTGATGCCCCAGGCAAGGAAAGGGACAAATTTCTAGAGGAGATGATTCAAGATGACAAGCTCAAATATTTTTGTTACAATATCATTCTCTCTTCCCCCTTTTCTTTTCTTAATATCCCTCGTCCCGCATCATCATGATTGGTTGTGACATAGAAACCCCAGATAAATATGAAAAAGAGCCATGCTGCAAGCTTGACATATTGTTCGGCTGCATCATTGGTATAGAACCTTGCACATTCAATGATTGCAACTGGGAAATACGTCTCCTTCATAACTTCGATCTAGGAAGTATAAATAACCAGCAAAACATTATCGGCCATATGCTTGATTTCTTCAGGTGCTAGTCAGAAAGAAAGTAACACAAACAAACTTAAGGGAATTGATAAAAATAAAATAACAAAAAAAAGGCAGAGGACAACATAAATTAGTTGAGATGAAAATAGCAATAGCAGAGTGGAACTAATGCCGGAAACTCAAGAGGATGTCGATATTGATGGAATGGAAAGATGCAAAGGGCTGTGTAAGTACTCTACCATTCTTATTCCCGTTTCAATACTCTCCTAAGCACACACAAAAATGTCAACAATGTCCTTATCAAATATGCAGTTATGACGTGAGACATTCAGAATTTCAACCTCATTTTCTATAAAATTCAACAATACTGGATATGGTTATGATTCAATGGAATAATGCAAAAGCTCAACAGTGCAGATGATACAATGACAGGCAATGCTGATTAGGAAAACAAATTAATACAAAAGCTCAACGTGAGAAAATTGTAGATATTCATGCATGGGCAGATAATGTAACACCCCGTAATTTAATACATTCGTAAAAAAACTTGGAGCCCTAACTTAAAAAAATGGGTTTTTTTTTCTTCCACCGAATTTATCTGACTTGTTGAAATTCCTGCCAAAATTTCGGCAGAGTTTCCCTTATACCTGGAGGTCCCAAGTTATCGACAATCATCCTGTACAATTATACTTATTTTTCAATCATATCATAATCATGTAAAACCTCAATAGTACATCATGCATGGTACATGCATAACATTTTGCATGTTCATTTATTTCCCATTAACACACATAATTCATAATAATTGGAAGTAAACAAACATTAAGATTACAAATACAAAATAATACATTTTTATATCCCGACAATTAATGTAAAAGGAGTATTATCTCATATTAAGTCATTTACTTCGTTAAAGACAAAATACATTAATATTCATCTTCTTATTTAATCATACAAAAGAAGACTAGAGGACCTAAAACACTACTCCTGGCATGAATCTAAAAAACTTGCAATTTCATAATGTATAGATTAAATGCAGTAAAAATAAAATATAGCATAGAAGGAAAATCACACAATACTTTCACAAGTAATTAAACATATATTCAACAATATGCAATCATAATTCTTTGAAATTCTCATTTAACCTTCCATTATTACTTCTCTATTCATCATTCATGGAATCATTCAACATTTTCATTTTGTGTCTTGATTCACCTCAAGAGCACATTTAATTCGTTATAATATCTACCATGTGATTTCTCTCTCTCTTACTCTCTATCTCTTTATGTCAATTTCAATCCCAACAACTATTATACCCATTATGACTTTTCCATATAAATCATCAAACTCGTCATGTTTTCGATCCATTTTTGGTTTATAAATTTATTCAGCTTACATATTTCTTGTGCCCATTTTGGCACATTCCACTTTTTCTTTAGATTTTCCGTAAAATCTCCCCTTATCATGGAATCCATCATTATTTTCACAATATTCATATCCGATCCATTTTCAAATAATATAAATATCATACATACATCAATCTATTTAATGCATCAACTTAATCTCATTTGGCCACCATAATTAAGGCCAAATTTCATTATCCATCAATGTTATTGGCATTTTATTACACTGTTATAATTACCACCAATTTCTTATCATGCTAGCAACACAAAACCTCAATACAACATATTTACATTATTAGTCATAATTTCTTTGACATCCTCCATGTGCACTGTAATGATTCTCAAATTGTATCAATTACAATTCATCAATTAATATATATGATTGCATTCCTCAAGTGTATAACACCTACCATGGTTAATGAACTTTTATTTTCACGTCCCAAGCGATACGATATTTGCCTCCATCCTTCACAAGGATTAGATCTTCATCAATTTATTTATTTTTAATTTATTTCTTCAATAATCCATAACATAAACACAATTTACCATTTTTGTTTAACCGTAAAGTATCATCCAACATTCCATTTATACTATGACAAGTTAATCATCTCGACACTATTAACACCACCTAAATAAGTTTAACTCAAGTTGCATATTCCAGTCATTAAAAAAAAAAAAAAACAATGATGCCACTAGCTCATTACCGGGTAACTAGTTTCTCCGCCCATCTTATTCCACAATTTCTAATCAATATCCGCCACTTCAAGGCCGAATGAATAATCCTATCAAGATGTCAATCCCCAATTTCATGAACACTTTTAATTATTCCCTATCAGAAATACCATTATAATACCTCTCCCCCAAAACTTGGAAGGGGATGCTGACACTAATGAATTTCCATTAGTGTCATTAGTCTTCCATATTAAGACTGACTAATCAAGTTCATTGTAAATGTCAAAATCAATGCCATTGATTGACGTCATTGACTATTTCTAACTTGAAATAGCCAATCAGATTTTTCTTTCCATAATACATTGGAATATTTCCGAAAATGTTGATGTCAAGATTCTTGACATCATTAGCTTTCACTTCAGGAATAGCTAATCAAGTTTTGTGTGATTGCCGATATCGACAACACCGGTCTATATTATTAACTATTCTTGCCTGAGTAGTTAATCAAGTTCAGTATCCCTCATTTTCAGGGATGATTATGCCGATTTTAGTAAACCTTACTAACATCATTAGCCTCCGCATTCGGGCCTGGCTAATCAAGTTCGAGAAACGATCATCAACGAAGTCTATTAACGTAATTCATATTTTTAAACCAATCAAGTACTCAAAGCCATTTTAATTCCTCGTTTCTTTCACTTTATCCTTTCTCTGTGGTTTCACCCATAGAAGCAAAGACCAAGAATTTAATAAGTTAGTAAATTAACGCTACGTAAAAAGTGTAGGTATAGGACACCTACCAGTTGTAGAAGCTCGACTCGCGCTCCCTTGTTGTTATTGTTGTTATTGTGCCTCTCCTGCAGTCCCTACTTAAGCTCCTACTATACAAGCTCTTGAGAAGTTGAGCGAATGCTTCTCCTACTTACTTTTCGATATAACATTTTGAATCAATATTTGAATCTTCCTGATTTATTCATAATATTCATAAGTTCACAAAATCAAATACTTCCGTAAACAATTTCCATGAATGTATTTTATTCTCTTACTTGTCATTTAAATTCATTTACATTAGAATTTATTTACACTAACATTAACCGTCCAATTAACTCAATTCTTCATCAAAGATTTTAAATGTCCAAAGGACATGACTTTTCGTTACCGATATTTTTCTAATGTCCCAAAACATTTAATTTGTCACCAAACAATGTAATTTAACTTAAATTCTAGCAATGACTACACATGCCATTCTTCTTCTTTTTTTCAAAGCATACTCACAATGATTCTTTATATCATAATTCAATTTACAATATCCCTTACCATGATTTCCCATTCATTTCTTCATCAAGACACATAATTTACCAAACATTCCAACACCTATTTAACTAGCATGGCCAATCACATTAGAGGTTAATTTTTCAAAGTTAGTTTCAATTTATCCCAACATACTTTCCCATATCATGCTTCCCATTCCAACACAACCAAAGTATTAATCCACCACTATTTTTTATAGAATTTAACTATACCATCACTTATCAACACATCAAACATGACTCAAACACTTCCATCATCATTAAACCCATTACAATTATCCTTAGTCCCAAAACATACTTTTTATGTTAAACATCATATTCTCATTCAATATCTCTTAAACCAGACTTAAAACATCATTCTGTAAATTTAGAATTCAATAAATCCAAACAGTAGAATTATACATCATCATCATCATTAGAATAACATATCCCAAATTAACATACTTCCAACGGTTAAACCTCCCTATAATAGAACAATACCAAATTGACCTGAAAATTGGAGACCTACTGTCCAGGAAGTACAATTTCTGGTAGGAGTGTTTGTTTCTGATCTTTACTGTTCAAATTTTATATAACATCTGGATGAACAATATATCCAAAATCCAGACCAATCCAATGGTGAAAAGATGATATAATGGCCGACGAACGAGGCTGTCTTGAAGAGTGATTTTCCAGAAATGTTCCTCCGGTGACAGCCCTCAAACGAAGTCTGATATTGACAATCCCTCCAGTCAGAATGTAGGTGACATTGAGCATAATAACATATCCAAAACAGAAATCTAATCCAACGGTGGAAAGCCAAGATATGGCTGCCGACGTTCCTGCCCTGTTGCCATCCTAAAACCCATAGTTTCAAGCCATTATAATGCAATTAATCTCAAAATTCACAAGAACAATTATTCACCCAAAATATTTACATGAACCCTAGAATTTTAAACTTGGAGGTTTTCTTCTCCTCATGCAAGAACAAGATAGGAAAACGAAATTACTTGAGGGTATGTTCCTTACCTTTGCTACTTTAACTTGTTTTAAATGAATTCTTGCAAAAATATGCAAAACTCATGTCCTCCTCTTTCAAGTTCCAGCTTCTACTCTTTGTTTTTCCCAAGCTTTATAACTCTTTAAGTATTAGTCACTTGATTTGTTTTCTTGGATATAATCCTCCCAGAAACACTCCCTTTTGATTTAGCTTGAAGAAATGAAAAGGAGATGAAGAAAATGGGAGAACAATGGTCTCCCTCTTGTTTACTCCATTTGTAGAGGACATGGGCTGTCTTTAAAGGAGGAGAGGGGATTTTTTGTGTAAAATTACCAAAATACCCTTATTAATGCCCCTTGTGTCATCTTCTTAATTTACCCAATTTTGAGTGCTCTCGTAAAGTCTTCCCAAACTCCGATTAACATGAAATTTTAACCTAAGATAAGCCAATAAGTTTGGGGATTTCTTATAAAATTTCAGCCCAATCCAACAATCAGATTGAGATATATCATTGATATCGTAAAACTAGACAATCAATGTCTTTTACGATAAAATATATTTCATGCATTACTTTATTTACTTAGATTCTCATGACATTTCCCCTTAATTTATCTCAATAAATTCAATATTACAACATTTATCACTAATTTGTCAAAATAAGTTTTTTGATCGGGTTTACATATCTTCTTGTTTTTCTTATTCTTTTATCCAATGAAACTCATCACTAATTTCACTAACATTACGAGTTTTACATTAAAAATCATGACTCTCATTTCGACTTCAACAATACCTTTAAATTTGTTTATGGAGATCATTCTCTCTCACATGACACATTTATTATCATTCCTACTAGTTATTCATTTCTTTCATACCGAATCTCCATTACTCATTGATACCTCATTGCTTCGATCTTATGTTTTTTTTTTTTTTTATGGGGGTTTACAGATAATCCAGAAGAAATTGCAGAGACAATTTACCTGTTGTCACTTGGCAGCAATTCTCTGGTACATTTCATTTATTTTAGGGAAATAAGTCTCCTTCATAACTTTGATCTAAGAAGTACAAATAACCAGCAAAACATTATCGGTCATATGCTTTTTCTTCAGGTGCCAGTCAGAAAGAAAGTAACACAAACAAACTTAAGGGAATTGATAAAAAAAAAAAAAAAAAAAAAAAAAAAAGGGGCAGAGGACAGCATAAATTAGTTGAGATAAAAATAGCATGACCCCTGTTCATGCTGGAAACTCAAGAGGATGTCGATATTGATGGAATGGAAAGATGCAAAGGGCTGTGTAAGTACACCTTTAGACAAGATTCAGGGGTTGGTTACGTTCAGTTACTTTGTCTCCCTGCAAACTACTCATCATTGTTTTCTGCTGTTCTAGCTCAAGTCAATGGATGTCACAACTTTAGCAACGCTTCTTAGCCTTAGATCCTAAGCATGACCATTCTTATTCCCGTTTCAATACTCTCCTAAACACACAAAAAAAATGTCCTTAGCAAATATGCAGTTATGAGATGAGACATTCAGAATTTCAACCAAATTTTCTATAAAATTCAATGGAATAAGTCCCACTTATTTTCTTTTTCTTCCATTGTCACAGAACAAGTTGATTGCAATCGTGCAAATAACTCTTCTTTTAACCAAAGATAAACTGTAAGTCATTCAGAAATAGTGCACTCTTATTTTTAAGTCTGTCTAATGCAGTAAGAAGTACTGACAATAGGACTCGTTGGAAATAAATAATAATTCACCTCACAACAAATATAAGGGGGAAAATCGAAAGGGAAAGTTTTGCAATAAAAAACTGCCGTGCCAGAACCAAGAAAGCAATCCTTTTGACCTAGAAATCTGAATATTTTTACCTTCATTATCTTATCAATGATTAATCATTTCTTAGTTGCTGCAATCATGGAACTTACAATGCTTCCTAACTAATCCCAACCATAGCTGAATAAAATTACTTGGACCAATCCCAGGAGACCTTTTTCCATTGAAATCTTGCAAGCCTATGGCATACATGAACTCCATCAAATGAACAGTAAATCACAGAAATTACCTTCTGACAGATCTCCTCTTGCCAATCAGCGCTCTTTGCATGTCCAGTCTCTACTGTAGAATCTAGGGATACTACAAAAATTTCAATGCGGGCAACAAAAGATTAGAATTCATGTATTTTCATGTGTTTTCCATACACAAGGGTATTTCTGTAATTTTCACATTTGCTGAAAATTATGGAATATTGCAAGTCTCAGTTTTATTTTCCATTTAGTATTTTATTATCCCAAAGTATAGCGAGCTTCATTAGGTTTTTCCTATTCTAGATAGGACTATTAGTATTTTCCTACAGAGGAATACAAGTCCTCTTTGGACTCCTAGGAACTCCATTTAAACGTTATATAATCATTCAAACAGACGGACAGACCGAGTGCAATGGTTCATTTAAAATAAATCCAGAATGAGTGCAATGCACTGGAGGGTAACAAATGCGTGTGTGATTGCAATGGTTTCAATAGCAGTTGCATTACTAATGCCATAAGTGGCAGCATTAGCACATAAAGCTACCTAAATGAGCATTGCTGACTAAAACCATTATGAGAGGTAAAAAGTTGGTGCAGCGAACTGGAGGGAATCGTGTGGTGACAAATGCATGTGTGATTGCAGTAGTTCCAAAAGCATTGGCATTTCTAATGCCATAAGTGGCAGCAGTGGCACATAAAGCTACCAAAAAAAACATTTACCAGGCATTTGTCTCTGAGAATTGGCAAACATAGTGGAGAGATTCCCTTGTCCCATTGAATTCCCCACTGAATTCTGTGAACCACCGGGGATACTCTGCATGTTAGGATTCTGGACAACAGTGTTGGGGATAGTCTAGGTTACACCGGAGACAAGAGGCAGTGCCGCTTGTAAACCAGCAGAACATTGAACTCCATTAGATGCCATGCATTTCTGCATGTTCTGTGATAACAACTGCTGGCGTGCATGAGACTGATCAGTGGACAATAGGATAGGGAGAAACATCCCATGATTCTGAACTTGAGGGGGCATACTATGGGATGTTGTTCAAGATAAAAGGCAAAAAGGAAAACCTGTCAAAGAAAAAATAATGCCCTGAACAAGGAAGACAAATGAAACATAGGCAGTTCACACAAAAAGTTATGAGCGAAAGAATTAGGATGGATTTAAAAAGAACTTCCATCTAATATCATGTACTTTGTTAAAGAATTCAGCCAAATAAGGATGCATAACAAATATACACAACCATTCAGGACAAGGTGCTAGGATCCTGGGTATTCGGGCATTCTTAGCAAAGATTTGGGCCTGAATCTTCATGGTGCTTCTAAACCAAGGAAGCATTCCCTTCTAAGCAAATACTTGTGTCAAAACCCCCTTCCCTTCCCCTCATGTTCTTGTTATTTATGTATATATTTACTTCTCTGAAAGATTAAATATTGTAGGTAGCAAATAATGTAAATAGACCCAAAAGAATAAGGAAATAACAGGAAAACAAAACAAAGTCATAAACGAGGCTTTTCAATCCCCAATGAATATCAGCAGACTAAATACCACAGCACAAATAGAAGATGAAACACTAAACCATCCCAAAGAGATTGTCTAGGATGTTTTAATCTAGGAAAAAGAAGAAGAAAACAACAAGCATTAACAATGAATATTTCATGTTATCATCAACTCTAAAGAGCAGACTAATAAGAATCAACTTAACAAATTTACAGGCACATCTTTCTTTGAATAGACAACACAATAACCCTGACCATACTAAATGCTCCACCCACAGTAGAATCGGCTGATTGCGCCTTTCTTCGAGTTGCGTTTACGAGCAGCGATTTCATCGGATCCGATTATATATATCTTTTTAATTTAGTTATTAAAATCGAATTTCTCTCTCTGGATAAGAATTTCAGTTAAATAAATGAAAACGCAGACGTAAATTTTAAAAATAAAAAACATGATAGAAAAGGAAGCACCTGGTGGAGATTTGAAGCCTTATTGGTTGAGGTGGCGGCGGAGGCGGCGGTTTCCTAGAGCGGAGGAGGGAAAGAGAGAGAGCTCAGGTGGGGAGAGGTGAGGAATGTCCGACCAAAGTGAACAGAGCTTAACTAAAAGAACTGTATTCTTGTGCTGCAAAACTGTTCATAACCGACAAACTATAAAATGTGTGGTGTTTTCACTGTAGCACTGTAACTTTTTTTTTTTTTTTTTTCTGGAGCATTTTTTTTCCTGCTTTTGTTTCTTTTTTATTTTTTCTACATGTTTTTTTTTCTTTTTTTTTTTACTCAAAATTGACTTCTTTTTTTTTCTTTTTTTTTTAATTTTTTTTCAAAATTATCTTTGCTAATTTTTTTAAATATTGAGCTGGTTGAAATTTTAATTTTGTATTTTTTTCTTTACAATATTGTGGATTGCTATAATATACTCATACATTGTTTTTTTTGTGTGATTTATTTATTTATTTTTAAATGGTCTTTGTAGATTTTATTTTTTTTTATATTGAGTTTATATTTTTTTTTTCATAATTATTTTTGTTGATTTTATTTATTTTACTATTGGGCTGATTGATAATTTAGTTTTTTAATTTTTTTTCTTTAAAACACTAGATTACTGTAGTATTTCTCTACATAGTTTTTTATTAAATAATTTTTTTTTCAGAATTATCTTTGTTGATTTTATTTTTTTCATATTAAGATGATTGAGAATTTAGCTTTCTAGTTATTTAAAACACTGTAGATTGCTACAGTGTTTTCTCACATGATTTTTGTCTTGCTACAGTGTTTCCCCGCATATTTTGTTTATCGATTTTTTTTTTCAAATATTTTTTTGTCAAATTTATTTTTTTCATACTAAACCGGTTAACAATTTAGCTTTTTTTTCCTTAAAACATCGTTGATTGCTACAGTGTTTTCCCATATGCTTTTTTTTCTTATGTTTTTTTTTTAAATTGTCTTTGTCGTTTTTCTTGTTTTTGATATTGAGCTGGTTAAAAATTACAACTATAGATTTTCTCATGAAACACTATAGATTGTTATAGTATTTCCCTGGATGTTTTTTTCCTTTTTTTTTATATATTTGTCAAAATTATCTTTATTGAATTTTTTTTAATAATGAGCTGGTTGAGAATTATAGTTGTTTATTTCCTCACAAAACACTATAGATTTCTGCAGTGTTTTCTTAAATGATTTTAATATTTAGCTGGTTGAAAATTTAGTTTTAACTTTCATCACATGTTTTTTTTCCCATTTTTTTATTATTTTCTTTTTTGCTTTTTTTTCTTCCAAAATTTTCATCTTCTTTTTTTCATTTTTTTTTGTTTTTTTTTCATAATTTTTTTTGTCGATTTTGGTTTGATTTGTTTTTTTTTTTTTTTTTAATTTTGAACTGGTTGAGAATATAGCTTTGTACTTTTTTCCTTTAAAATATTGTGGATGGTAACAGTTTTTTTTATATGATTTTTTTCACAAATCCACAATAATGCACAAGCATGCTACAAGCCCGCGGCATCGCGCGAGCATGTCACGCCTTTTACTAATATATTTACTTATTAATATATTATATTATTATAACTATAATTATAAATATTATTATATTGTGTTATATTATATTGTATTATATAGCTATTTTTTTCTTTTTTTTCTCTTTTTAATTTTTTTTTTATGAATTTTTTTTGTTTGATTTAGTTTGTTAATGTTAAATTTTTTTTTTATTTAGTTATCAAATTTTCATGATACAGATCTTGGGTTTGATGGGTTGGCCTGATTTGACAAGTTATTTTTTTCATTTAGTTTAGTTTGTTAATGTTTGATGGGTTAACCTGATTTGACGTTGTCGCACCCCAAAAAACAATCAGCGCGCGGCATCGGCTGGCGTTTTTAGTTTCGTTTATTGCGTTTGCTTGAATTTGGTTCGTTGGAGTCGCCACCTAGTAATTGATTTCGGGCTACTAGGAAACCGGATGTACTGGTCTTGTCAGAGATTCGCGGGTAAGGGACTGGTTGTGGTTAGGGAAGGTATTAGCACCCCTAACGCACCCTACCTGAGGTAAGCTGCTTCGTGGCTTTGACGTGTTAAAGAAGTTTTAATAATTGTCTTTTCTTCGGAAATTAGAAATATCACTTACGTATAAGTTAATAATTCTTAACCGTGATCCGATCAAAATATTAAATTCTTTAATATATTTGCAATTTTATCCTAAAAATATATATATATATACAAATAAGTAAAACAAAATACAAACACACACTTTCACTATTTTCATTTCTTTTCTTTTTCTTTTTTTCTTTTTTTCTTTTCTTTTACATCCACAATACAAATACAAATACAAATACAAATTCAAAATAAATAAATAAAAATACACCAACACACACATCCCCTTTTTTATTATTATTTTCTTTTCTTTTCTTCTTTTTTTTCTCTTTTACATTCACATATTACAAATTTAAAATAAATAAACAAAAATTACATTAAAACTTTAAAATTTACAAAATGGTCCCTCAAAACTCCCGAAATTGCAGGGAAGGACTTCTGCACCCGCATGAACAGTTCCGGCGCGTCTCCCCACGCGCCACCGTCACTGGCGGCGCGTGGGTTCACGCGCTACCGGAAAAAAAACCACAGCAGGGGGCTTGATCGACTTCTTCTTCTCAGCCTCCCAACGCCGGCGACGACCTGCAAAGAAACCCAAAAACAACACAGGCAGTTGATTTTAATTTGTTTGTTTCATTTCTTAGATCTGTTTTTTTTTTGCAGATCTGCGTCTGGTTGCAGATCCGGTGATGCCCAGCTGCGGTGGTGGGTGTCTTCTCCTCCTCCGTTTCAGGTGGTGAAGGCAGGTCTGACGGCGGCTGTGTTGCTGCTGGTGTTTGGCGAGCCGGTCGCTGCTACTGGAGGCCGAATGAAGGGGGGGACTTGCGTTGCGAGAGGGTGGCCGGCTTCGGTGAAGGCCTGTCGAGGCTGGATTCGGATTCGTCAAGTGGAGAAGCTGGGAGACTGCGGCGGAGGGGAGAAGGAGCGGCGGCTCTGTGCAGGCCGAGAGGGAAGATGACGGGGAGATAGGGACTGCTGGAGGCAACCGGAGGAGAAGAAACCCACGGGTCCAAGCTGGGGAAGCAGCGATCGTCTTCAACAGGAAGCGCCGGAGCTACGGGTTGATTTGGGTGGAGGCGCTGCTATTGAGAGGAGAAGAAGACGCTGCTGAGGAAGGGGGTTTCGGCTGGATCTGCTGGTGAGGGAGAAAGGATAATCCGGGTGCTTTGGGGGGCTGTTTGGCCGGTTTCCAAAGGAAAAAATTCAATTCGGGTGAGGGGCTGTGTGGGGGAGAAAAAAATGAATTGGCTCCGGCGGCTGGGAAAAAATTCAAACCAGAGGGGGGGGGCGGCTGCTCTTCAAAAAAAGGATTAGGTTTAGGTTTTTTTGTATATTTTTTGTGTTTCCAAAATTAACCCCCCCTCTCCTCAAAAATCAGTTTAGCATGGTATTTATAGGAAAATTTTTGCTAGGTTTTTCAACTTGGTCCCTCAACTTCTTTCTTTTTGTAAATTTTGATTTTTCTTATTTTTTTTGTATTTTTTGAAAACGAGCAATATCAACGTCGACTCAAATGCTGAAAATCAATGATTTAAAAATGACGCGTGAAAAGTCGAACGCGTTTGAAAATCTTTTAACAATTTAAATTCTTTTTTAGACGACGTTGAAAATGCTAAAATGACGAAAATATATTAAAAAACATTATTTTTGGATTTTCTTTGCTTTTCTCAATTTTTTTGGATTTTTTTGAAAATATATCCAAACATGGGTCAAAAATTGGGTAGCAACAGATGCCCCCTCTTTACAATGCTTACGAAGCAAAACTCTTCAAAATTTTGCATAGTAAGCTTTGTAAAGAAAACAAAAGGAAAATGATTTCATTATCTTGGGCGACCTGCCCACACACTCACACTGATCTGTTTTCACGGGCGACCTGCCCACGCATACTCACTCTGGTCTATTTTCACGGGCGACCTACCCACACGTACTCACTCAAGTCTTTTTTCACGGGCGACCTGCCCACACATACTCACTCAAGTCTATTTTCACGGGCGACCTGCCCACACATACTCACTCAAGTCTATTTTCACGGGCGACCGACCCACACTCTCCCAATAGTCTATTTTCACGGGCGACCTGCCCACACATTGGGTTTACCTGAGATCCCATCTGGCGACCTCATTCAACTGGAACGAAAATATGTGTAACTCGGTTAACCTGAAATCCCATCTGGCGATTCCCTTTAACCAAAGTTACATGAGATCCCATCTGGCGACCTCATTCAACTGGAACGAAATATGTGTAACTCGGTTAACCTGAAATCCCATCTGGCGATTCCCTTTAACCAAAGCTACATGAGATCCCATCTGGCGACCTCATTCTGGTCTCATTGTACGGGTGACTAACCCTCGAAAAATGCTGGTCTCATTGTACGGGTGACGAACCCTAATGCTGCTGGTCTCATTGTACGGGTGACGAACCCTAGTGCTGGTCTCATTGTACGGGTGACGAACCCTAGAAAAATGCTGGTCTCATTGTACGAGTGACGAACCCTAGAAAAATGCTGGTCTCATTGTACGGGTGACGAACCCTAGAAATATGATGGTCTTATTGTATGGGTGACGAACCCCGGAAAAATGATGGTCTCATTGTATAGGTGACCTACCCAGATGGAAAAAATGTGAAGTGCGGTCTCATTGTAATGGGTGACCTACCCACGTGGAAAAAATATGAAGTGTGGTCTCATTGTAATGGGTGACCTACCCAGATGGAAAAAATATGATGAAGTGCGGTCTCATTGTCATGGGTGACCTACCCGGATGGAAAAAATGTGAAAAACGGTCTCATTGTCATGGGTGACCTACCCGGATGGAAAAAAATGTGAAAAACGGTCTTATTATGATGGGCGACCTACCCAGATGGAAAAAATATGATATGACAAGTGTGAAAAATAGGACTTATCTGGCGAAGTTCTGAAGGGATGACAGAAGAAAGGGCTGGAAGACTTGGTGCTTCCTGATAATTCCCGATCATGGGGTTTGAAAACTCGGTGTTTCCTGACTGCAAGGGTTGAAAACTCGAGGCTTCCCGATTGCAAGGTTGATCTTTTTCATTTCTTTGGGATTTTCCTAATGATAGGATTCATCCCATCGTCCTTTTATTCCATGATCAAAATCATTCTTTATTATCATCACTACCATGCTTCTTTCTTTTTCCACCATCTTGCTGGACCTCATTAAGGATTTTCCTGTAATAATTCAAAAATATGTGCAAATGGTTTTTTTTTTTTTTTTTTTTTTTTGAGGTTAGATGATATGCATGCATCCTTACCTGATTTGAAATAATAGGTCCCCCCTCTTTGATGCTCCATCGTCATAGGGTGCCCTTGTTTGTATCCCAAAGCTTTCTTTGTTCTTCCGATGTATTGGCTCATTCATGTGTTAGCCATCCACTCAGCTGTAAATGCAGTGCCCATCCCGGGCTGTCTTCGACAATTACTGCTTGCATCATTCATGAAGCTTGACCCTGCCCCCAAGTGTAGTACTGCTTGATTCATCATGAGAGATTTTCTCTCCTGGCTTCTTCTGAGAAATTATCCTCTGATTGATTATGTGCATCATGCCAACACCCATCACGTTTGTTAATCAGTCATGAACTTGCCTTCGGTTGAAACACCATTCAAGTATGTATGGTCACCAGCCTTCATGGAACTGCCAAGTCATCCAGACATGTATCTCATGCTTTGTAGTAAACAACTCATCATTGTAAGCGCGATGTATTTCTCTATGGATTCCTCTTAGCTTGTCAAATCAGATCGTGAAAATACCTGCTTTGGCATCATCAATGATGTTCATGTTATCACCCATATTCATGAAGTGAAGTGCGCATTTGAGCTTCAGAATAGATGTCCCACAATCAGTCTTCGAGGTGGGTGCCTTTCCAACATTCATTCAGTGCAGTTGTGTGATAACATCTGTCTATAACCATGTTTCAAAGAATGACAATATGAGATAGTCCTTTAAGTGCAGCATTGTTCCACAGCCAGTCTTGGTGGTGTGCATCTTTTCACCATTCAATTACATTCATCTGTGCATCGTCATCGATTGCTAGCCATGTTTCAAAAGATGATGATATGAAAGTGTCCTTCAAGTACATCCTTGTTTCTCCATTGCCGACAGGGTTCACTAGAGCATGGGCCATTTTGGAATGACAATGCTCCCGGCATGATCTGAATGTGCTCGTTCATTGATTATCTTTCTTTGAACATCATTGTCTTCAGTTCACTGATTCATCATTTAATCATTGCCTCATAGCTGATCTGAGCACTGCTTGTTTTTCCTTTTCAAGGTCTCCTGTATTGCCCCCAGCTGCTCAACTTTTCAAGGAGTGTCGAGGACTTCAATGTCATTTCTATCAACGATTTTGCATACTCAATCAATGTTCTTCTGTGTTTGATAATCTTCCTTGTTCTGGAATCAACTCTCATATTTCAAAGATCATGTCTATTCAAAGTCTAGTTTGTTGAAATGAAATCAGAGATGTCCTTTTTGAAAATCTTTTGAAAATCAAGCTTTTTGATCAAAGACCCAACACACGTTATTCGAATATATAGTCCTTTGATTGTCATGCATTTTGAAAACAGAAATTGACCCAATGTAGGATTAAAAATGGCTTTTCCATGGTTCTTTGTATCAATTTGAATCCTTGATATTAGGTATATCATTTGATAGTTTATGGTGAGGTGACCTTCTATGAATTTCAAGGAAAACAACAGGCTCAAGTCAAAACTTGAGGATTCATGAAGGAAAAATGTTTTGTTTTTAGCAATAATTTTATCAACATGCATAACGACCGGTAACTTAATTCATGAAGTCACGACTCTTATGGAAAAACTCTTCAAGTTTTGAGAGCGCCATTTATCGGTTCAAGTTGCTTGCTTGATTAAAAAGGGCTTTTAAAAAAGCATGTAATGCAAGCTATGGTTCATGGCTATGAAAGAAAGGAATTTCACAGGCTCAAAAGGTGTTTGAGGGTTTCAAAGACCTAGGATCAACATCAACTATTCATCAACTTGTTTTCTATTGTTGCCTTTATAGAGGAAACGACATATAACCTTGTTAACCTCAAAGTTCCGACTTTTCTTAACATAAGTCATAATGCAAACCCAACTTTCTTTGAGGAATAACCAACCTTAATCATCTGATAACATCATAGGTTTTATAACGGATACCAAAAGTCAACGCTTATAGCTTAGTCTTTTTTTTCTGGTATTGACTTTTGTTGTGCCTTTCCTTGATTGAAATTTCTTTTGCTCTTCATAGACTTGATAGGTGTTCTCCTTCCTTTATCTTTGACTTGTATTTAAGTGAAGGCAATTTCAACTTCCTTTTTTCATTCTCTTTTTTTTTTTTTTTTTTTTTTTTTTTTTTTTCGTAGCCTTCCTCAAAATTTTCTTATATACCCCCAGTCTATGTGTTTTCTTTTAGCTCTCTCTCAATCATTGGACCTTTGTTCTAAGCCTTCCCCTTTTCCCATTAATTATATCAATGTCTCCAAAATATCTCTCATTTGCCCCCAGTGTGGGGTGTGATCCTAGTCAGGGTTTCTTTTTTTTTTTTTTTTTTTTTGAAAGAAAATATTTTACCAGGCTCAAAATGGGACTGCAAGGGATATAATCTTTAGAAAGTGAAGGGATATCAAAGATGGCCTTTTCTCATTTCAAGCAAGGTCGGTTAGAACCGATAAATTTTGACCTCATCCAGTGTAATGATTGGGACTTGTAAGAATCATGATTCACGAGTCCATGACTACCGAATCCACTACATGTCATTATGCATACTGTTAAAACTTAGCTATATGATGTGTGGTTCAGTTTCAGGAGGTATGAGTTCAAAATTGTTTAGTCACCTCATGTTATTTTCAAGTATCAAGTCATTTCTGTAATCAAAACACTTTTAATCTTCTGACTTGATTAACCTTTATTGCATGTTGGAGTTTGATCAAAATATTTTGTCAAAATAAAATGTTAAACATCCATTGATTTCAAAACAACAAAGAGACAAAAGCAAGGCATGTTTCGTTGAAGGATGCGATGTGATCCCAAAACAAAATGCAGAATTCCAAAACAATATAATTGACTGTTCATCACCGTTCTTGAATCAGCTTTTCTGGCAATATTTGCGTTTTGCCAAACACTTTCGATCAACATGTCGTTCTGAAGCTGTTCGAGGGGCAATATAGCCAACGACACCCTCCTTCACCGACTCCACTTGTCTCTTGCTCACCAACTTTCAGACTCAATTCTTGCAATTCTTGAAACTGTTCACTTGAAATGGTTGAGGACCCCACAATGACATCACATCTCTTATCTGGATTATACCACCTAGAAATTAGTGGTTGCATGGGATCTGTCGGAGTCAAGCAAAATTCTAGAATCTAGCAGATGCTGGTCGACAAACTTAAATGGCAGAGGAATGTCCCATCTTGGCAAAGACATTTGAGTAATTAACGGTACCGTGAGACCTTGCTATACCACATAATTAAGGGTGCACACCGTCGAAATCATCTCCTGATTCACCTCTCATCATTGTTCTAGAATCCATGGCAGATCCTTCAATCTTTCTTCTCTTCATAGCTTGTTCAATTCGTCGGCAAATCCTCACAACATTATTTCAATCTTCCAATGTTGCTATGGTTGGTTGAGGATTGTTAGAAAACTTTCTAACAGCTTGGTAATCTTGGCAGCGCCTAGAAACTTGTAGTATCGCCACTACTGACGTGTGGAATCACACGTTGTCTCTATTGGAAGAGCACCTGATGAATCTAAAACTCCTTTGCCCCCTCTTCGATTTCTCACTAACAGTGCAGCAAACAAACACCTATAGAGGAAGTCCTGCTCTGTTGAAGTTTGAGTATTCTTCATGTTTTTCAGTCTAGGCATGTCTCTTCTCTCTACTTTTGAGTTTTAATGCCGACATTGTTGGAGGAAAATCATAGATGATTTGAAACTACTGTATTCCTTCTTGGATTTCTCACTTGCGGATCCACAAACAGATTCCTGCTGAGAGAGCTCTGCTACGTTGAAGTTTGATGTCTGCTCATATTTTTCAGACCAGGTCTGACTCTTCAACCTACTAAAAGGTCTTCGCGTTGAAACTAATGAGAGAAATATGTGTAGCATATGCAATTAGTAAATCCCCTCTTGCACTCTCAACTTGCAGCATCATAAACAGATTTTTGTAGAAAAAGCTCTGCCACGTTGAAGTTCGATGACTGCTCATATTTTCAAACTAGGCCTAAGTCCTCTGACTACTACAATGTTTTGCTGGTGCCACTAGTGCGAAAAAGTTCAAAGCATATGAAATTAATACATTCCCTTTTGCATTTCCCATTGGCAGATCCACAAATAAATCTCTACAGAGAGAGCTCTACCGCGTTGAAATTCAGTGTCTGATCATGGTTTTTCGGACCAAAATCTTGTGCTGCTGAACTTGAATTGAGCTCATAATTGGAGTAACATCAAAGCATACTAATGCACCATGAACAGGAGGCTAGTAGTCGTTTGGTTCCATTAGATGATGTGGAGGCGATGAATACTTAACAGCGCAACTGGACAGGAATCAGAGTTGTCATTAGTTGATGACTGAAGGCATTGTTGTTGTTGTTCATGACTGAAAAAGAGAGGCAACTTCAATTGGACGTGGACAAACAGTGTTCCCACAGAAGACTGTGCAGACATTCTCTTTCCATTTGATGCTCAACACTTGTTCGAGCAGATCTGAGTCCAACTACTTCACCTTTGATGCTCTCACACTCAAACTGATAATGAGCCTCTATCTGACATCTTTCTTCACTTCCATCCTTTCTTTAATCACTTGCAGTACAGCTTGTGCGGGGGAACCTACTTTTCAACCCGGTGCATGCATGACAAATGTATGAACATGTAATCTATATGATGAACTCACCCTTCAAGAGGTGACAATATGGTCGTAACTCTTGTATGATGGACAAGAATCGTGATTCTTGCCCAAACTCTACAATGAAAATTTTCGGAGCAACGGCCAATGTGTCACCCATAAGTCTTGAGTTCAAGATGCTTCAAGAAGGGTTTGCCCTTATGCAAAAAACGATAGCACATACAACCTAAGGACAAGTTCTATTTATTATGTGAACATGGATAGGTTTTCTATCTGGTCTCAAAAGGGTCTCATATCTGCCCAGTGACGTTCTTCGTAAAGACAGTATGGGGGCGTTGCAAGGAATGGTTAAGGTATGTATACCCACCATTACCAAGCAGGCACTCAGATATGAGTTGGGTGTTTCACGCATCTGAACCCTGACCAATAGTCTTAGGGCAGATCGCTAGTTCCCCACCTAACCTAGAAGCTTGTGTGTGCTTTTAAAAATAAATACAAGTGATGCATGAGACAATTCTATAAAATGCATGGAAATAAATATTAACCAAAAAGATAAAAATGCAAAAACTTAAACACATGAAATACACAAAGCTTAGTCCAAATCGAAAAAATACCTTCCCCAGTGGAGTCGCCATTCTGTCGCACCCCAAAAAAAAATCAGCGCGCGGCATCGGCTGGCGATTTAAATCTCGTTTATTGCGTTTGCTTGAATTTGGTTCGTTGGAGTCGCCACCTAGTAATTGATTTCGGGCTACTAGGAAACCGGATGTACTGGTCTTGTCAGAGATTCGCGGGTAAGGGACTGGTTGTGGTTAGGGAAGGTATTAGCACCCCTAACGCACCCTACCTGAGGTAAGCTGCTTCGTGGCCTTGACGTGTTAAAGAAGTTTTAATAATTGTCTTTTCTTCGGAAATTAGAAATATCACTTACGTATAAGTTAATAATTCTTAACCGTGATCCGATCAAAATATTAAATTCTTCTTTAATATATTTGCAATTTTATCCTAAAAATATATATATATATATACAAATAAGTAAAACAAAATACAAACACACACTTTCACTATTTTCATTTCTTTTCTTTTTTGTCGAGGCTGGCTTCGGATTCGTCAGGTGGAGAAGCTGGGAGACTGCGGCGGAGGGGAGAAGGAGCGGCGGCTCTGTGCAGGCCGAGAGGGAAGATGACGGGGAGATAGGGACTGCTGGAGGCAACCGGAGGAGAAGAAACCCACGGGTCCAAGCTGGGGAAGCAGCGATCGTCTTCAACAGGAAGCGCCGGAGCTACGGGTTGATTTGGGTGGAGGCGCTGCTATTGAGAGGAGAAGAAGACGCTGCTGAGGAAGGGGGTTTCGGCTGGATCTGCTGGTGAGGGAGAAAGGATAATCCGGGTGCTTTGGGGGGCTGTTTGGCCGGTTTCCAAAGGAAAAAATTCAATTCGGGTGAGGGGCTGTGTGGGGGAGAAAAAAATGAATTGGCTCCGGCGGCTGGGAAAAAATTCAAACCAGAGGGGGGGGGGCGGCTGCTCTTCAAAAAAAGGATTAGGTTTAGGTTTTTTTGTATATTTTTTGTGTTTCCAAAATTAACCCCCCCTCTCCTCAAAAATCAGTTTAGCATGGTATTTATAGGAAAAGTTTTGCTAGGTTTTTCAACTTGGTCCCTCAACTTCTTTCTTTTTGTAAATTTTGATTTTTCTTATTTTTTTTGTATTTTTTGAAAACGAGCAATATCAACGTCGACTCAAATGCTGAAAATCAATGATTTAAAAATGACGCGTGAAAAGTCGAACGCGTTTGAAAATCTTTTAACAATTTAAATTCTTTTTTAGACGACGTTGAAAATGCTAAAATGACAAAAATATATTAAAAAACATTATTTTTGGATTTTCTTTGCTTTTCTCAATTTTTTTGGATTTTTTTGAAAATATATCCAAACATGGGTCAAAAATTGGGTAGCAACAGACGTGTTATTTTTTTCATTTAGTTTAGTTTGTTAAAGTTAATTTTCTTTCTATTTAATTATCGGATTTCCATACTTTTATGACACGTATTTTAGGCTTGACGAGTTAACTTAGTTTCATTAGTTAACCCGGTTAATTCTGGGTAAACCCGTCATTTTTTTTTCTATTTAGTTATCAAACTTTCATGACGCGAATCTCAGGTTTTACGGGATAACCTGGTTTAAAGGGTTAACCCAAGAAATTCAATTTTTTTCCTTTTTTTCATTGGTTTTTTCCTTCCTGTTGATTTTTTTCTTTGTTTTTTTTAATTAATCTATTTAATTATCACACTTTTATGACACGATCTTATAGCCAGACCCATATCTAATATTCTTGAGTCTGGTGTTGCAATCAGGCTCACTTAAACTTGGGTCATGCAAGTTTAATTTTATTATTAATATTATAAATATTACTTTTAGGTCAGACGTTATAGCCAAACCTAAAACTCTTGGGTATAACTTTAGAGAAAAATCCAAAATTTTTAAATTATTATTTTTTATAATATTTTTTATGCAAAAAAATAACCGCTGCATCGCGTAGATCAAATGTCTAGTATATATATATAAACTAAGAGTGCTCGTTAAAACACGGTGCACTGTGTGTGAATCCTGTGGCTTCACAGTCTGTACCGCGCTCCGTCTCTGTTTTTCGCGTTTTTCTCGTGCGGTGGGTGTTCCCGCGCTTTCTTCTCGGCCACTGAGGCTCCCTGGCGTCTTTTCATCGACTTTGTCTGGTGCATGTTCAGATTAAGGCGGTTTGGCTGGTGCTAGGCGCGCGAGGAGATGTCAGCCGACGGGTAATCATCTGCATCGGCTGGGATGGCTTCATTAAAGCTGTCCTCTTGGTCTGTGGCGGGCCTGCTCATTAACTAAGACAATTCTAAGTTGTTTTTGTTAATGAATTTTTTTTTTCCCTAACTGAGACATTGTTTTTGTTTTTATAAACTCTTTTCTATTATATTTTTTTATCAAATTTTTTATAGAAAATATCATATAAATTCTGGTTCAAAAAAATTCTGGTTCACTTTTATTCTTGGTTGTAATATCAAATAAAATATTGAATAAATCACGAAATAATATTGCAATTATAGTTTAATTTTAATAGGGAAAGTAAAGTGTATATATCTGTTAAATTCCATGACTATGTTAAATTCCTTGTCGCCTGTTATTTGTGTACTTGTTGCATTGATTCTACAGGTAAATAAATTTTATGTTGCATGGTATTTTCCTTTGTTGTTATGTTGATATGAAAAAAGAAGAAGAAGAAGAAGAAGAAGATTAGGGATAAAAAGTTGCATTAATATAAATATAATCCGAATAATGCAATTAAATGTTTAAATGCTAGCACGAATCATAGTTATTAAACCCGGCCCGGGGGTTGACCCGGCCAAGGGGCCGGGTCTCGGGTTTCATGGGTCAACCCGGAATAATTAAAAAATAAATAAATAAATATTTCATATGAAAAAATCCATGTAAATATAGATTATACATATTATAAATAATGAAGTTTAAAATAATATTTTAAAAAGTTTTTTTATCCCACATTAAAAAAATATTATGTTAAGATTTTAAGTTGAAGTATTTAAATTAAAAAAGTTTTTTATCCCTCATTGAAAAAACATAACTTTTTTCTTTGGGAACATAAAGTATATATACTAATGGGTTTCAAATCCCACATTGAAAAAATATAAATTTTTTCATGGGAACATAGAGTATATATATGAAATGGCTTCAAATCCCAAATTGAAAAGATATTATGTTATCCTTTTAAGTTGAAGTATTTAAACCAAAAGGTTTTTTATCCCACATTGAAAAAACATAATTTTTTCCTTGGAAACATAGAGTATATATACTAATGGGTTTCAAATCCCACATTGAAAAAATATAACTTTTTTCATGGGAACATAGAGTATATATATGAAAGGGCCTCAAATCCCACATTGAAAAGATACTATGTTATCCTTTTAAGTTGAAGTATTTAAACCAAAAGGTTTTTTATCCCACATTGAAAAAATATGATTTTTTTTCTTGGGAACATAGAGTATATATACTAATGGGTTTCAAATCCCACATTGAAAAAATATAACTTTTTTCATGGGAACATAGAGTATATATATGAAAGGGCTTCAAACCCCACATTGAAAAAATATAATTTTTTTCATGTGAACATAGAGTATATATATGAAAAGGCTTCAAATCCCACATTGAAAAAACATAACTTTTTTCATGGGAACATAGAGTATATATATGAAAGGGCTTCAAATCCCACATTGAAAAGATACTATGTTATCCCTTTAAGTTGAAGTATTTAAACCAAAAGGTTTTTTATCCCACATTGAAAAAACATGATTTTTTCCTTGGGAATATAGAGTATATATACTAATGGGTTTCAAATCCCACATTGAAAAAATATAATTTTTTTCATGTGAACATAGAGTATATATATGAAAGGGCTTCAAACCCCACATTTAAAAGATACTATGTTATTATTTTAAGTTAAAATATTTAAACCAAATTTTTTTTTATCCCATATTTTTTTAAAAAAAAAACCTGGGTCTCGTCCGGGTTTGCTCGGGTCGGCCCGCCGGGTCGCCTGGATTTGGCCGGACTGTTTCCACAGCCGGTCTTTTATTAAACCCGAACCGGTCCAGCCACCGGGTCGACCGGGTCCCGGGTCGACCCGCCGGGCCGGGCCGGGTTTAATAACTATGGCACGAATACTAAAACATAAGAGAGAGAAAAGATAAAGAGTAAAAAAAAACTTTGTCGTCACTGAACCACCGTAAATATGACAACACACGCACCATCAACTATACCTTCACATTAAATGTTGGACTATCACACGTATCCTTAATCACGTGGTGGCCTATCATGTGCTGACATGTGATTTGCACATGTTAGCCTTTTTATTAATTTATTAATATATTAATATTACATTACTTTAAATTACTAAATAGCCTTTGAAAACATCTAAATATTATATAAAAAAGCTATATTACAAGATGAAAACGTTATCCCAAACCATCCCAAGCCAGCTCTAGATTTTTGTTATTCTAAGGTTATCTTCATCATTTTATAGTACACAAAACATGGAAAAGACTATATAATGCCTCTTGTCAAGGTCAATATTTTTGAACTCTCAATGGTATTGACTTCATTTTACTATGCAAATAAAATAAAAAAGATAAAATAAACCCTAAACAAAAGGCCAATTGTTTTTTTGCTTGCAAGGGCAACGATGTTGTTTTAGTGTGCAAAAAAAAAGTATACCTATTAATTTATTCTCAATTAATTTACAATTAACTTTTAGATCACTTGAAAAAAACAACTTTACCTCATTAGTAGGTCAATTGTTTTGTGTAAAGAAGGGAAAAAGGTAAATATATTGCGCTAATCAACAATGTTTTACCTCATAATCTATAATAAATCATTGATCTTTTTCAAAGTTTTTTTAATATATAATTCCACTTTGTTTTACTTCATGTTTAGATTTTTAGCATGTATTCTTAAATCAAATCTCTCTTCTCTTGCACGCATTGAATTGTTTTTAAAATGTTTATTACTCACATTTGACAATGCTGAAACTTTTATTTTTTGGTTAAAAAAATAGGATAGCTGGGTAGTACGGGCTACTTGTCTAGTTGGATACTACAATAGTGTTTCATTTTTATATGAATAGTGAAACACTTTATTTTTAAAAAAAATTTCTTTCTTTTTTATTTGGGTTCTTTTTTTTTACAAATTAGTCCTTATTTTTTTTATTCAATTCTTTTTTTGGCCTCTTTATATGAGATAAAGTTCTCAATTTAATTAGAAAAGACTACTATACTAAAAAGTTATGTTTCTCTTTATATATATTTTTTGGTTTTTTTAAAGTGGTCCTTATATTTTTTTTCACTTCTTGATTTGGCGTTTTTTTCATTTTATTTCCTTTCATTTTTCTAGAAATCGGTCTTTAGACATTTTCTTCCCTTTTTTATTTAACTTTTTTTTTGTCTAATAGTATGAGATAAAGATTTTAATTTAATTAAAAAATTATTTATTATACTAAAAAAGTTAGGGTTTTCCCTCCTACTTCACTATTCATATCCTCCCTTTTTTAAAAAAATATATATATTCTATCTTCTAATTTTTTCTTCTTTTGATGGAATGATTTTTGCTGTTTTTTTTTCTTTCAATTTCACTTTAATATTTTGTTAATTTTGAATTGGTCAACTTAATTTGTTTTTGTTTTCTTTATATGTAGTTATTACAATCTCAAACAGAAGTCTTTAAATTTGTTTAGTGCTTAATTTTGTAAATGTCTATTTTAGTTATCGTATAATTATATAAAAAATAGTTTTTAGACCTAGTGGAGTTTATGATCGGAGTTGTGCATTTGACGAGTTAAATCGCGAAGCTTGAGTTGATCTAGTATCTCATCATCTCAATATTAAAAAAATATGTCATCTTGATTTTCTTTCTTAAAATTCAAACCATGTTTTTATTAGTCATTTGAGTTATTTTAATTTGTACACACCAAGCCAACTAGGTCATGTACATGCAACTTATTTGCAAATTAATTTTAAACGTATGTTGGGTAAGAAGTCAAGTCAAGAGGTTTCAAGGTTGTCAACAGGATCAGGTTAATAATGTTTTTAAACTCTACCTTCCAATTTTTTCTTTCTTTCAATTGAATCCTTTTTTGTTTTTTTTTCATCCTTTAACATTTTGTTGATTTTGAATTAATCTTGTTTTTGTTTGCTTTCTATGATATTATTGCAGTCTCAAACAAATATCCTAACATTTGGTTAGTACTCAATTTTACAAGCATCTATTTTTGTTATCATATTATTAAGTAAAAAATAATTAAAGTTGTTAAACCAGGTGAAATCTATTATTTGGGCAGTGGGTTTGGAGAGTTAAGTCACAAAACCAAAATCGATTTAATATGTTATCATATCAATGTTAAAAAAAGATGTCATCTTGAAATTTTAGTTTGAACCTACCATGGTGACTAGATTATGTTAGACTAACTTTCATGTTGGTTAATTTTAAATTTGATATAGATAAAGAGTTAAATTAAAAGAATTTAAAATTAATCCACTAAATCAAGCTAGTTTCTTAAGCCTAGATAATTTTTTTTTATGTTGAGCAAACCATAAACTAGTTCCTTCCAAAATATTTACAAGTAAACACGCATATGATGATAAAAATTTGAGTAAATTTTTATTTAACTAGTGTCTGTTTTTTGTGAAACAAACAAATTAATCCCTCAAGTTTTTTAAATAATTAATTGATTCTTTAATCACATTTTACCGTCAAGTTAGTGGAACAAACTAAGGAAATAATGCTGGCGGCTCAACATTTGACTAACGAAAAACTAATGAAGGGACCAGTTTATAGCATAATGTAAAAGTGCAGGGATTAGTTTTAAGATCTAGTTATCATCAACAAAACAACCAAAACAAAACGCTATTTCACTGTTCAGTGTCTCACTGCAGAAATGGCACTTTGTAATATTCTAGGGAAGTTTAATGTTATTTATGTGGAAAGAGCACTTTGTGGTTCACTATTCAGTGTCTCACTTTGAATTTTCCATGTTGAATTTTGCAAGTATGCATCCAATATAATTTTAGTTTGTTGCAAAAATAGATACATGCATGACTTTTATTTAATAAAATTGATTACATTTATAAACTTGTTTTATTTAAAGATTTTTCGATTTTAGAAATTGCTAAATATAAATAATCAAAATTGATAATTAAAAAGAAAGATTATGATTCATAAAATTTATCTTCATAAAATTATAGTATATTTGTTTTTAGTTGTTATTAATATTAAAAAGCCCCCTTAAACATAATGATTCATAAAATTTATCTTCATGCCTATATTTTTATTTTCTATCCACTTCACATATAATTAAAATTAAAAATTAATAAAAATACTTCAAAATTTAGAAAATTATTGAATTAGTCCTCATTGTTTTGTTTCTTATAGGTAGCCCTTGGTTCTTATCGTACATTATCTTGACTACTTTAGATGAAAATATTTATACTTTTTGATAGATTTTACTAATATAAAAAAGGACTTCTTAATTTAAAGATAACATAAACTTTTTATCCATGCCTATATCTTTAATATTATTCCCACATTTAATAAAAATAAACTCTTTAAAATAAAATAATTCATAAATACTGTAACTTTTGAATAAAATTTTATTCAAAGATACGCTTTATGTGTTTGACTTATTCATAGATTTTATCTAAATAAAATTTTTTTTAAACAAAAGTAATTCAAAATTTTTATAATATAACAATTATTTTTGTAATGGAAAACATTTTAATTTTATAATATTAAAATATTAAAAAAAATCCAAATTTTTTTTAATTGTAGTTTTTTTCAAGAGTTTTTAATTTTATATATTGATAATTATATGTAATTAAAAGAAAATCCAATGATTTCTTATTTTTATCTTGTTATCAAACTAACTTTATTTTTTTTTAAATGACATGATATATTTTTCTAATTGAAAAAAGTATTTATTTATGTTTGTGGCAAGAAAAAATGTCACTCTCTTTTTCTTTTTTAGTTTTGAAAAAATAAATTATGATAATATAATATAAATAATTTTGTTTTAATTTTTAACAATGCTTATAAGAAAATTAAACAAAACTTTTGAAGCTTATTTCTCGAAGTCCATATAATAAATTCACAAACACATATACATAATTTCTTATTTTCTAATTATTAATTATTGAAGCAATTCATAAAAAATATATAAAAAATATTAAATAAAATTTTAATAATGCATGTTGCCGAAAAAACTAGTACAATAAAATACTACACACACTAGATATTTGAAATGCGCTTTGCCATGGATGGAATAATTTTATTTCCAAGTAAAAAGATAAATATACAGGTTTTTTTTTAACATTTGTTTTACCAAAAAAAATTCCTAATAAAAAAACCATAGACTAAACTTGAAAAATAAAGAAATAGATGTAAATCAAAAATTTCATCTAGAAACATAGATCTTGTACTAAGTAAGAAATTTGATGTCGAAACATGGATCATATACTAAGTTGTGTCTAATAACTTTGTTTTTAAAAACAAACTATTTATTTAATCAAACGATAATAAAAACAGATACACATGAAAATTATTGAATAAAATTAAAATAAAAAAAAATATTATGCAAGGTTGCACATATTCAAAAAAAATGTTATAACTTTTTGTGAAAGTCAAGTAAAAAATAAATGATATTTAATCAAAGACTAAATAAAAAATAATTGAAATATATATATATATATATATATATATATATATATATATATATATAGTAGTAAATATCTAATCTCAAAACAGAAACCATATATTTAATAAAATTGTATCTTAGAACGAATGTTTTATTTAATAAAATGATGATAAAAAAATGGTTAGGAAAACAATTGAATAAAAATGAAAAAAAAATAGGTCTAAAAAAATTTTCTCCTAACATAAAAAATGATATATAAAATAAGTAAAAATTAGATCATATTTTATCAAAATATACAATAAAAATTTGTTAAAAAAATATTAAAATTATAAAAAACAAAATAGTTGTTAATACTAACTAAAAAGTAACAAGAAAAGCTTAATAATAAATACACAAAAATATTTGATCTTGACATTGTTTAAAATTTTCTTTTATTTAATTACCTATCCTCTTTGAATATTGTTATAAAAGCAAAGAGAGAACAGTATTTAGTGCTGATATTAATTTTACAGTGTAATAAGATCGATTCTTGTACTGATATCTGGTTTTGTTTCTTTCAAAAAAATTCTGAGCATGGAATGATAGCACCCTCAGGCAACAACTGCTATAATTTCTTTAAAACTGGGATTCAATAAGCAGGGAAAGGTTGCAGATATCAATCATTACTGTAGTCATTTTTTCCTCAGTAATATCTAAAACATGAGAGATCATTGAACAACAAACAGGAAACCTAACATCAAAAACATAAACCTAATTATAATTTATAATAAAAAATTGAATTTTATATCTGCACAATGGATGGAGAATATCTGCATCCCTATCTTACTTTGCAGAGGGTTAATTTCTAAGATGTTTGCAGGATGAAATTTCTCTAAGAAACTTGAATTGCAAATTACACTCCTACAGAGATAAACGTTGACATATGATTCACTTGTTTAACAAAGTAATATCTAGAGCTTATAAGATCAAGGAATTTCTCAAGAATATATGAAATATAAACATACCAAGCCTACAGCTCCACTGGGACTTGCAGAATTTGTCGCCATCACATGACATCTCATGAATGCTGAAGAATCAACAGATTTTTGCATAGGAAAGCTGGATACTACCTATGGCTTTTTCACTGGAAACAGTAGCTAAAATTTGTAGAGGAGAAAGAAGAGCCTCCCCATTGTTTCTCCCTTCTTCTTTAGTCCTAACACTCTTAATAACAGGTTCACCAGCAGGATTGGTTAGTCTACCATCTAAAATTTAGACCTCCTTTTTTTCCATATCATTACTGGGAACAACATAAGCTACTCAGGACTTTGTTTTCAGTTGAAAATTGTTGCCAGCAAGTGATGCGTGCATACAGTTTCTCGAGATGTTGAAGGCCTTCCAAGTTCTGTATCTCTCCAGCAAGTGATGTGTTGTGCAAATCCCTAAAGCAAATTGCAATGGAATGAGAAATGAAGTAAAAAAAAGAAAAAGTGAAATCAAATGAAAACAACAGGAAAAGTCAGAGTTAAGTTTACAGTGGATCCAATAAGTCACCCAAAGGAGGACTAATTAACCTCAAATTAATGTCTGAAAGCTCTCTAAGAAAATCAATAGGTTACTATATTATCGGTGAGTTATCCTCCCACCCGAGATCCAAGCTAGTAGACTGCTGAATGACCTGTAGTGCTGACACTGCTGCAAAATTCAACAACCGAGAAAGAAGAATAAATATATTTGAAAATGTAGTTTAGATTGCTTTTTAAAAAGCATTTTCTTTAAATAAATATTAAAATAATATTTTTTTTATTTAAATTTTTTTTTTAACATCAACGCATTAAAATGATCGAAAAACACTAAAAAATATATTAATTTAAAGTAAAGAAAAAAAATAAAAATTTTAATTTTTTTTAAAACGTTTTTAAAAAACAAAAATAACTGGCCAAAACAACAAATCCAAGGTGAAAATTCATGTGGACCCAAATTTTAATATTTTTCTTGTTTTCTAAATCAAAATAGAAAAAGCATTAAAGTAATGAACAAACACAACACCAGAAGTTGGAACACAAAATGGCCATAAGGACTCTGATCCACAACAATTTCTCTCATCCTTTGGATTTCCAATAGACTTTTCCCAGCTTTTTTAAGAAAAAGAAAACAGAATAATGCAAGGAAATCAACTCACAGGCCACAAAAGAGACTGAAAAGAAAAGGTAACAACAGAAGCACCATGATCAAAAGCCAAGCAACAAAGTCCAGAATAACAAAGAAACAAAAAAAAAAATAGCATGATCAAAAGGTAAGCAAATAACAATGTGAAGAACATATAAAAGAAGTGCAATCAAACTAACAGGGGACAAAAAAAAACTTAGAGGGCAATAATGGAAGCTAAAAACAGGGGGAAAAGGATGCAACGAATAGACCAAGAAAAAATGTAAGACAATTCTAGGGAGAGAGCCAAAAGATATGACCTGTTAAATAGTCCTCCAAATCCTAGTGAGAAAGAAGGTGAGAAAACAGGGACAGAAGCTGCGAAAACCAACACAAAAGGCCAAAGAAGCCCAACATGAGTTGCCAATAGAAGTAAAAAATCCATAACTGCCAAAAAAAAACTGAAACCAAATGAAAAATCAACAGGAAAAGACACTCATCTTGTTCCATTCAGTCAGGCAAATAACCTAATGAAGAAATACCAAGGGAGAACCAAACATAACAACAGTCCTAAACTAAATAGGAGTTAACTTCAACTCAGCAGAATAACCTCTCCCAAATGTTGGGAAGAAACCCGAGGTGAGGCCAAGTGGGTTTATGCATTAAATACATAATGATGTTGTTGTCCCAGCCATAGAAAGAAGTAGCCACCACATTAGCTCAATTTAGAGAAGAAGCCGAGTCAGACCCAGGGATCACCTCTCCCCCAAAGCTTAGCAATCCACAAAAGCTGGAAATTACAACCACCTCCCAAGAGCGCCAGAGTCGACAATGATCCAGGGAGAAAGCAGCTTGACCAATCCACACAAAGCTCAGCCATCCTTCCAGACCCAGAACAAGCACATGGTTGGCAAGCTACAGAGCAGCCAATAACCCGCGCTAATTAGACAGAAACAAACCAACAACGACGCCAAAAAAAATCAAAGAAGCCACGTAAGCCACGCCCAGATGCGGACCATCGACACCTAAAATGAGAAACGAATGAAGAACTGTTCTAATCCACATGAAGTAAAATATATATGGATGAACAATGATAATGTCACACCTCTCTTTTTGTTTTGTAATGAACATTCAACTAAAACTCAAAACCACTGGCAGAATGACATAATGAATACGACAAAAACCAAAAGGCAATGAAAAGAGAAAGAACCTGGGAAAGAAGAACATCCACTAAGGAATGAAAAGCTCCAGCAAACCAACCGAAAAAAGATCCTGCAGAGATAGTGATAACACAACACAAACCTACATTAAAAGAAAAGAAACTAAGAAATCAGGAAGATAAACTCAATGAAATCAACAGAAAAAAATGCAAAAAAACCCAAGAGAGAGGCATGAAAGAAAACCAAGACAAAATGCAAATGAATCTATCTACTCCAACCCACAAAAATATGTGAAATCATGGGAAACCCAAGGATAAGAGAAGAAGCAATGGAGGAAAAAAAAGAAGACTACACTGATGGCGTAGCAACAAATGGCCAAAGAGTGATGCCCAGACTTGAAAGCAAAAGAAAACAAAAAATAAAGATCTAATTGGAAATTCAAGACCCAGCCTGAAGAAAAGTCCTTGCGACTAAGACTCTCAAGAACTGATATGCCATCACTAAAAAAGGAAAAACCAAAAACCCCCCCATCAAAGGGGCATGACATGAACTGAGATAGCGACATTACAAACCAGAAGATGAAGTCTTGCCTGCAAACTAAAACTGAATAGGGAAATAACCGAATTCTAGTTGGAATAAAAGGAGAACATAGTCTGACAAAAGCAAATAAAAGGAGTTTATATATATATAAACTCATGTGCTTTTGACGTAATCATTTTTAATTCGTTTTTATGTGTTTAAGAGTTAACTTTTGTATCATGTGACAATATACTTTGTATTATAATTTTTTGCATTTTCATTGTATTAAATCAAGATTGAAGGAAATTTAACATGTTAAAGTAAATTATAATTCATTATCCATAATAATTATTAATCCATATGGATGAAAACAATACCAAGAAAATAACATGAGCAAGACGAGTGTTCAGATCATAAAAATGGTATTAGTTTTAGTATAAGTAATAGATTTGTGGTTCCGCGCTAATTTGCAAGTTAGGTTCGTTTTATTGGTTCCAAAAAAACATGGGTGATGCAAGTGTGTTTTAAAATAATAAAAAAGATATGAATTGGAATACATACCTGACTGAAAAAAAAACAAGTGTAATTTAATCAGATATAAAAGAACAAATAACAATAGTTAATACTATAATTTAAAATAAATAAATTATTGCAACTTTAAAAAAAAAAGGTCACTGAAACAACAAAAAGGTGATGAAGCTATGATCTCAACCAATTAAATTAAAAAAAAAAAAAAAATTACTTGAGTCAACTTAAATAAGCATGTCAAGTATATAAATCATGTCATGAGACCATGATAAACCAATATAAAAAAATTAAAAAAAAAATCTAAAGTTCGATTTTAAATAAATCAAACATAGGGGAATGAAATTGATAAAAAAGAAGGACAAAAAAATCAGCAAACTAGAAAAGATTACAAAACTTAATTTGAAAACAACTTAATGCTAAAGGACAAAATGTAATAAATATTAAATTGAAAAAAGTTCGTAAAAAAACCCGAGCCAACTTAAACTAACATGCCAAACTCATTGTTTATGTGATGAGATCAAGATAAAGAAATATAAAGGAGAGAAGAAAATAATGAGGCCCAATATAAAAAAACTTAATTTTTGAAAGATGTAACTGAAAAAGAAAATTAATTACCAACAAGTTTAATATTAAAAAATAAAATTAAAAAAATAATTAATTTAAAAAATTTGCCAAATTAAATTCAACATGGAAAGATAAATAAAAAGAACTAAGATAACCTTGGCTATTTTCAAAATTAGCAAAAAATTATATAGAAAGAAAATAAATTAAAATAATGGAGCCCGATATCCAATTGAATAAATGTTGAAGGATAAAACTGAAAAAAAAAACATGAGCTTAAAACAAGAAAAAAAGAAAGCAAACACAGGTGAACCTTGATTTAATCTTTAAAACTCGCAAGCGTGAAATCCTAAGCATGGGCTCAATCAATAAGCTCAATTTCTAATTAATTTAATGTTGAAAGATGAAATTAAAAAAAAAAACTTTTAAAAAACTATTAAAGTGAAAATATAGCAGACAAAAGAATAGCGATCAAATTTGATAGGAAAACAAAATGAGGATGAAATTATATATAAAAAATCAATTTAAAAACTTATCTAAAATAAAACAAATAAAAATTAAAAGAATGAGATTTTAATTCCCAACTAATTTAATATTGAAGGATAAAATTGAAGAAAAAAAATCAATTTAAAAAAATTTGCCAAAGTGAAAAAAAAAAAAATGAGGATTAAATTTGCTATGAAAGAAAACCTAAGAAGGATAAAATTGTAAAAAAAAAATAATTTAAGAAATTATTTCAAATAAAAAAATAGAAGTTAAAAGAATAAAGACTAAAATTAAAAGATGAAAAAAAATTAAAGAGGGATAAAAATGAAAAAGAATTCCAATACTTCAAATAAAATAAAAAATAATTAAAAGAATAAAAACCAAATATAAAGGAATATAAGGTAGGATTGAAATCCAAAGGGATAAATGAAGAAAAAAAAAAAAAAAAAACTATTGACACCAATACCAGAGTGATGGCCATATGCATTGTCGCATCACAAAAGAACACCAAAACAATTCAAATACTTCTACTATAGATAGTGTTTGTTCACTAAACAGCCCTGCACATAATGCTCGAAAAGCATATGAGTCAACCACTAGCATGTTGATTTATACACCAATAAGTATTTTTTTTAATAATATTTAATATTTATTTAAATATAAAAATATTCCAAAGCCAATTGATATTATCTAAAAAAAAACATATCAAATTTATGAAAGTATGATTTCTGCATATTAAAGCAAATTATCAATATCCTATAATCTAGAATAAATCGGTCATTTCTGCTTATAAAAGTAGACTCATAATGAAACATACATCACAAGTAGAATTTATCTGACACAGACGAGTGAAAGAGCATATTCTTTCTTTCCCTGGCAAATTAGAATGGCAGCAGGAAGAATTGTAATCTAGATTGATTCAAAATCAAGAGTCAAAGATGTTAATTGCCTCAATGTCTAGGATTCAAGCATTCCAGAATCCAACACCAATTCAAAGATCTAACAAACCATCTTCATTTGCATCCATACTTCCAATAGCTCTTTCGACTCTATAAACGAATTTCACGCAAAACTTCAACTATAGCAATCTGAAAATGGAAATATATAAAGTTAAAGAATGAAAAATGTTTCCCAAGACTTCATTACAAGATAAAATAAATGTGCTACTACCTATTTATTTATATTGTTGCCGCTCAAATCCAACTACTTCAAGCTGCAGATTCTTAATATTTATAAAAATAATAATTAATTAAATCACTACATCACAAAATTGTTTTTTTTAATTAAATTTAATAAAGAAAAGAGATGCATATATAAAAAAACTAACTTTTTAAATCCATTAACCGCTACAATCTATTATAATCTAAATATAGTGATTTAAGAGATGAAAACTCTCTACAGCTCCACAAATTATAGAATATTGTTACCAAAGTGATTATATCCGAAGTCAAGGTGTTCTAAATTGCTTGATCTCACTAGTTCATAACCACCTCTATATATATATATATATATATAGACTTCATATACAGAATAAAAAATGATATTATTGAAGTAATTTAATTATTATTGATGAAGAGACATGTAATTAATAGGGTGACCTCATGTAAAGAGGATGAGGCGGTGAAAGAGAGAAAATAAGAGAAGTGTTACAGTTAAGGTCTGGTTTTGTATGATTATATTAATAATGTAAGGAATTAAAAGAAAAACAACAAATCATCTTTCGTTGTTTTAATAATGAAAATATGTTTTCTATTTTGTTATGTTAAACAACACCTTATATGATTAATTTAAAAAAACTAATCGCATTTCAACTTCTAAATATATTTTTGTAATACGAGAGCAAACCTTTGTTTTTAACACAACCAGTTATACGATTATCTGACAAGTAGAGAGCGTTCAGCTCTTGGAAAGGAAGAAACAAGGAGGCATTTAAGTGCGGTGACTCGACCTGTACTGCTGCTGCACTCAATACTTTCCCAAGAGCAACAAATTCGGGAAAAAATGCATACAATCTCTTTATAGTTTTAATGTGGATATCTTTTAGGAAAAAATGCATGATGGCAACTCAATTGTTTCTAGAGATGGAGCTATCAAATTCGGGAAACTATGTTCAAGAATTTCATGCTGGTGACAACTTACATCATTATTCGGTGAACATATTACCAATTGCTGAATGAGGAGATGAAGAGAGAAGGTTGCCTTCCAAATATCGGTTGCATATGGAGCTGGAAAAAGTTGAAAACTTGGTTTAAAAAATATATTGAGATAATAAATTTTTATTTTTTACATTTGATTTTTTATATCATAATATCAAAATAATATAAAAATATTAAAAAATATTAATTGAAAGTAAAGAAAAAAATTTAAAAAAATTTAATTTTTCTTAAAAGTATTTTTGAAAAGTAGAAATAAACATGTTTTAATAAGAAAATTCAATCTAACCTAAAATTAAAAAAAAAATTATTATTAGCCAACTTTTATACAATATAAAAAAAGTCACATCAATTTATTTTCTCTTTATAATATTAAAAAAAATTAATAAGAGAAAAGAAAAGAAATTTAAAGAGGTAAAAAATAAAATTAGAAATATCTTAAAAGAAAAAAAAATTAAAGGAAAAAAATATCTAATATTAAAAAATTTAAAAAATATTATTATAATATATTTTTTTAAAAATATATTTTAAAAAACAATTATGCTAAACTTAGAAACAGGTTCTTATTGTCTATAGACCATTTCAATGTTCGAACTTCACGGAGGCCATGTTCACATGGCTGCGACATGTAATTGTTTATATATACATATATATATAGTTTTTATAACGATATACTTATATTCATGAGTGAATAAAATAACCAAATAAGTTTAAAAAATCAACATAAAATTAATTGAAAAAACCAATCATTATAAAATTGAAAAAATCCGATTAGAAAGTTTTTAAAGATCTTAAATTGGTTTTAGATTTAAGAGATTAAAAAAACTAAACCTAATGAAACTAAACAATTGATTTTTTAAAATAAAAAACTAAAAAAACCTTAAAAAAAAAAAAACAATGTTCATTACATAGAGTCTATCTAAAAAGATCAATTAAAAAACCCACGGATGAAATTGAGTTTCTTAATAAGAAAATGAATTGAATTAAACCGAACCGTAACATTTAATTTGAACGGGCCATTGAAATCGGTTCAATTTATTTATTTATTTTTGAATGGATGTGGTTAGATTTTTTTTTCCCCAAAACCAAACGGATCCAAACATTCTCACCCACGACTTTAATGGGTGGACCCTTTGTGGCGCTATTCTACCATGAGGATTGAATCATGTAATAGCGGAATGGCTCACAACCGATGTACCGGTTGAATCATTGTGATAGCTAGGGAAACCCCCGCCGGACGGCAACCCAAACTGAGTTACTTGATCATGAGATGCTGTCCTTAGTGTAAACACTATCCAGAAGCAAAGATATTGGCCGGAAACTCTTTAATTATATTGAAAGGAAAAATTGTACTCGAAAAACTGAAAATGTACAGCGAAAGCTCACTCCAAATACAAGGATATGATCTCAACCCTTTACAGTGAATTACAAAGTCGAAGCCCTCTCTCTCTCTCTCTCTATATATATATAGCACGTACGTAAGCGGTTGCTTGATGCAGCAGATACTTATAAAGGCCGATCCCTATTGTGCGGAATCTAGGACCGGTGATGTACTGATAATTGCTCATAGGAGGGGTAAGCACACTGAGACACAATATTTAACGTGGTTCGGCAAATTGCCTACATCCACGGGAGAGGTTCATTTTATTTAAAGATAGAGAAAGAATACAACACATGGAGGAGGATCACATTCACTCAACTCCCATCTCTCATTGCTACATAGGGCAGCAGCTACATAAGGCAGCAGGGCTGCTGGTGGCAGCCCTTCTCTTTCTTTCTCTCTTCTTCTCTCTACATGTCTCCCAACTCTCACACTTTGTTCTCTAAGATCATGCCTCTTTTATAGGCATTAATGGCAGCTCTCTTGCTCCTTTGTCATCAATGGTGGCTGCCAAACTCATCTCTTCTTCAACAAAGGTGGCTGCCAAAGTCAAGGTTGGTGGTTGCCACCAACAAGCCTCCTTCTTTGACAATGTCAACATAATTGTCAATATTCTAACAATCACCCCCTTTGCCATTTATGTTGGCAATTGTCATCTTGCTTCTTCAGCACATGCTTTCTGGAGCGTTCTTGACCTGGGCTCCTTTCATGGCCCTCACACCTTCTCTAAGGTGTCTCCGTTTGTCGTTATACGACGGTCTAAACTAGGGCTCCTATCGTGGCTCATAGTTTGGCACATGTAATTGGGTAAACATGTGCACTTTCTTCTTCTTCATCTCCATGGACCACCATGATGACCTTTAGATGCCTCCTGATCGGGCAATCTCTCTTTAATAATTCACCACTGTCATTTTCGGTCTCAAATCTCAACGATCGGACCATACCATTGCATCCGGAATGATCAAATTAGCTGGAAACATGTCTTGAATCATCCAAATCGCACTTCAGACGGCTAAGATTTGATCAAAACAATTCTGGCTTGCTGACTGTGTATGCTGATGTCATCCTTGCATCATGCTGATGTCATCCTTTGCATCATGCTGATGTCATCCTTTGCATGGTACTGTTTATGATAACGTCACTGTTCATGTCTACTGTTCATACTGTATTCGGGTCGGGTCAACTCATCCGGGTGAAGAAGACGCGTGGGGCGCGTTTGTGCGCGTGGGCAAACGCCTTGCTGGAGAGTGACGGAGAGTGCGGCCATGTCCGACGTCCGATTTTGACGCCGTTTTCACTAGTGGCTTCGTATCGTCCACCTCTACACGGTGGGATGGTCAAAACACAATTTTGACAACTTTCATTTTTTAGCAAAGTTCAAACACCACTTTAAACCAAAAGCTCTGATACCATTTGTTGTGCGGAATCTGAGACCGGTGATGTACTGATAATTGCTCATAGGAGGGGTAAGCACACTGAGACACAATATTTAACGTGGTTCGGCAAATTGCCTACATCCACGGGAGAGGTTCATTTTATTTAGAGATAGAGAAAGAATACAACACATGGAGGAGGATCACATTCACTCAACTCCCATCTCTCATTGCTACATAGGGCAGCAGCTGCATAAGGCAGCAGGGCTGCTGGTGGCAGCCCTTCTCTTTCTTTCTCTATTCTTCTCTCTACATGTCTCACAACTCTCACACTTTGCTCTCTAAGATCATGCCTCTTTTATAGGCATCAATGGCAGCTCCTCTTGCTCCTTTGTCATCAATGGTGGCTGCCAAACTCATCTCTTCTTCAACAAAGGTGGCTGCCAAAGTCAAGGTTGGTGGTTGCCACCAACAAGCCTCCTTCTTTGACAATGTTAACATAATTGGCAATATTCCAACAATCCCGTCGTCAAGATTTGTAGTCATACACTCACCCATCGAGCTGGTTTCATCCTTACTGATCATCCCAGAAAAGCTCAATATATATAGTTTGATCAAAGAGGCTCGATGCAGAGCCTGATCGACTAGTTCCGAGTTGTTGAAGTTGTTTTCTTGACCTTGATTGTGTATTGTGATCCACCAGCTTGATCCTTCTCTCTATCCAAGGCAATTTCCATTTCGTCGCCGACCTTGAGGTCCTTTGAACGAACAAATAAAAACCAATCCCCAGAAAGGGCTGGTTTCGAACCCCCTCCTGGTGGGACTCTACAACGAAATGTCCACACTTGGCCATCCTCGTCTTTAAACTTCAAATATGCTTCATGTTCATCCTTCTGACTCACTGTGAATTGTGATCGAAATAAAAAAAGAAAAGAAAAGAAATAATCAACATTCGTTGATTTGGTTATTTTAGGAACCAAAAATAAAGCAAGATTAAAGATCCAATGTTTCTGCAAGATATCCCTTTCATGGGTCCATTAACATCACTATAATTTCTTTCACTGTCAAAACTTTGACTTGGGGTCAACTTGTCAGTTAATTACTTTTATGCAATTCAATTATTCTTTCAATCTTCCCGTGTGATTCACTGCGTGGTGATTTTAAAATCGCCTATTTAAACTTTAGTATATTATACAACTAAATTCTATCAAGAGGAATTCTTTATCTATTTGGAGGCCAGCAAAGTCAAAAGGGAGTGGTAGCTCATCATTTCCAAGAAAATTCTATCAAGAACGAAGCTACTTTCGGAGAATAACAAAAAATAAATTTGTCTCTATTTATATGCTATCCAACTATCCAGTGTTTGAGACTACAGTTGGAAAATAGTTTTTAAAAGATTTGAATTTTTTATTTTATTTTAAATTAATATATTTTTTATGTTTTCATATAATTTTAATGTGCTAATATCAAAAATAATTTTTAAAAAATAAAAAAAAATCATCAATCACAGTCACAAACATATCTAGCAAAGATATAGAGTTGAGTTGTAACTTGTTAATTCACCTTAAAAACATACAGAGCCCCTCAGTTATGGCAAAGACAGATATTTTAGAGAAGGTGGTGCTCAAGGGTTTCAAGGGAGTTTTCTCCGGAAAATGAAGGTCTATAAATAACTTTTCTAAGGAGCTCTAAATTCTCAATTAATTAATTAATTAATAATACACGGGTTAACTTTCGCACGGTTTAAGTTTTTTTAATTTTTAATAGAAAAAACATTAAAAGCATCTACATATTACCTTTTATATTGAAAAACTATACGATCCGATTTATAGCATAGCATGAACTAAAATGCATTTTGGTTTTGGTGGTAATTAATGGGTATTTATCACTTTTAGGTAATGTCAGTTTTAGAACTACTGCTTTAGCTGAAGACTGTGTGGTGGCTAAAATGGAAAAGCTTGTGGTAGAAGCTCCAAACAGCAAGTCTAAAACTCAAAGATTCATAGACAAATTTGCACAGTACTATACACCAGGTTAGGCACACTGCAGTCCAATTACTCATCCAGTTTTATAATGAAGTAGAGTACCGAGAACGAGTATTTGGACAGCCCTTCACATCATTCGTTTAGAATGAATCGTGAGCTCCATTGCTAGACAATCCTACATTTCATTTTGTGGGAAAGTTTTCATTTTAGTTCACTGTTCAAATTTACAGCGGTGATATTCATGACGGCTGGCGTAGCAGTGATTCCACTAACATTACGAGTTCTTAGCCGTGATCACTGGTTTTACTTAGCACTGGTTGTTTTAGTCAGTGCATGTCCATGTGCTCTTATCCTGTCTACACCAGTTGCAACTATTTGTGCACTTACAAGGGCAGCAACAGCTGGTCTTCTGATCGAAGGAGGGTACTATTGTTGTTGGTGAATTTGTTGTCACGGATTTCAACTTATACACATTGCTTTATTGGTGAAGACTAGGTCTATAATTCTTCAATTATGGCGAACTTTACTCTTCACTGGCAAGTAATGTTTATGCAAGTTTCTCAGGGTATCAAGCATCGAGAGTAAATCAAATCATCCAAGGGCAGCTGCGCTGGTCGATTATGGAAGGTGGCATTCAATAGAACCAAAGCCTTAGGATGTAGAGGAATTTCAAAATCTTCCTGGAGAAGGAAACATTGAAGTGAAAAATATATATATATTGGTAACAGAAAGATTGCTCACAGAGCTTCCAGAACAGGTAAAAAGCCGTTATATCCTAGTAAGAATAAACACTATGATTCACATTTCAAACATGCATGAATAAAACCAGGTTGTCAATTCTGTTTTGGTAGGTGTTTTATTTTTTTAATTGGAATGAAATGTTTCAATTCCAGAGTATTTCGGCATGCCATTTCGGGGTTGTACTGTTTATATATATATATATATATATATTCAACAAACATAATTCAAATTCAAGATAAATTAATTATAAATTATGCAATACATACACAATGTCAAACAAATATAATTTTAAAATTTAAAATATTTCTAAATAGTCAAGATTAAATAGATTTTTAACTTAAAGTAATTCAACTTAAACAAAATATCAAAATATTATGTAATTAAAATGTTCTAACACAAATATTTTAAATATAAAGTTAAGTCAATGTTTTCAAGGCTAATGGAATCTAAAACACCCCTTATTTTGCTCAAATTCCTACAAAGTATAAACTTGAAAAAAACAACATGAATATAAACCATATATATCAATTATAAATCTAATTTAAAAAAATTAATATCATTGTTAATGAAAATAGTAATAATAATTTTTAATATTATTATTGATATCATTGTTATTGAAAATAGTAATAAAAAAAAGTCTTTTATACTGGGGTGGTTTAATTAATTAAATTGAACTAGATTCAATTTGATTCAATGACTTTTTGAGACACGAACGGAACATGTGGAATGAAACCGGAACATTCCGGACGAAATTTTGGCTGAAAAATCCAGAACGGATCAAGATTTGAAATGAGATGAAAATTATTCCGTTTTATTCTGTTTTTTAAATTGGTATGAAATATTTTGATCATTCCAGAAAAAACGGAACGAAATTGACAACCTTAAATACAACATCTATGGAATAACTTTCATCTTGAAATTTTTTGGCAGTTTTATAAAACAACCACGATACCTCTCAATTTGTAATCCGATATGTAAAGCAATCGATTCCTTTAAACTAATGATATATCATGTGTTATAACTCAATTTTTTATTTTTTTTTTAAATAAATGAAAACAAAAAATAAAAAAATAATAATAATTTAAGAGTTGGATCAAGATAACACAAATTGGGAATTTGAGGACCAATAAAGATGAGATTATAAATTTAGAAGTTAATTTGGTCAAAAAATGAAAGAACTAATAAGTTTGGAGACTTAAATAAGCTTTGAATTAGTTGAATTAATTGAAGAAATACCACCGTTTGGGACTGATTTGAGTCAATATTGCAAGAAATTAAAGTTCAAGGAGCAAAGTGAATAGATGATGATACCATAGGGGGTTAATTGATTTTTCCAGGGATAATTTTGAAAACATTAAAAGTTAAAAGAGACAATTAAAAACTAAATTAATTAAATTGGAAAGCGAGAACGGTTTTGTAAATGACACCGAAAGCTAATCCAGAGGCAAAATTAAAATAGCCATTTCAGGTGAAAACAACGACCTCTCAAAACAAACTATTCATCTCCTTCATCCTTTTTTTTTTATTAAGCACGGCCGAACCGTGATAATCTCCACACTATCCTGCCCTGGGATAGATGAAGGGCATTCTCTTGCCCTATAAAGACCACAACACACAGAGACGAAGAGGCAGGGGGGATGAAAAACAGAGTAGAGAGACTTGTGACCTGCCTCCAGCAAAAGGGAACTTCAACTTCCCCTCACCGTAGGTTGTTGATCCAACCAACAAATACAAACCCAGAGAAACTAGGACGAACAAACAAAAGCCACAAAAAAAAGGGAGAACCACAAACAGATAATACAAAAAAACACATATGAAAAATTAACAAACACAGATAGTACAGAGAGAGATCAAGAGGAACAAGAACAGAGAGAGATAGAGGGAACAAGAGAAATAAAAAAAATAATAAAAAAAAGAAGACAAGCAGAGTGTTGGTGGGAGAAACCACTAGTGTTGGTGGGAGAAACCACTAGTGGTGCCTTTGAAACACTCAAAGGGGATAAAACACAAAGTGTTATTTCAAAAACACAAGCTTACAACAACACAAAAGCTTAATACACACCCTCTCTCTCTATATCTAGTGTTTCTCTCTAAACTCTCCCACACAAAATAACATAAGCTTACTGCCTATTTATACACGAATTCAGAACAAGAAAATTCAACCTTCAAGTGTGAAGGCGGCTATTGGCCGGTGGTGTGAATGCGGCTAGGCGGTGGCAGGTGGTGGCTAGCGGCTGGTTGGTGACAGCAGGTGGCTGGCTGGTGACAGTTGGTGGCTGGCTGGGCGGTGGTTGCCTTCCTTGACCTTCTAGATTGATTGAGTTTAATTCCAACAAATCTCCCCTTTAAACTCAATCGAGGGATGTCATGCCAAGCATGTACTTTAATCTGATAAATACTTCTCCCTTCAATGACTTTGTGAAGATGTCTGCAACTTGATCATTTGTTTTGCAAGATATCAGTTCAACTTCTTTATTCTTCACATGTTCTCGGATAAAATGATGACGTGTATCAATGTGTTTACTTTTTTCATGATACACCGGGTTCTTTGCCAATGCAATCGCTGATCGATTGTCAATATAAATGATGTGCATCATGGGAATTATAATCCATCTCGTAAAGCTGAATCTAATATGCAAGAGGATTCAGATGGTCCAATGACAAGAGCGAGAGCGAAACAACTACAACGGGCCTTGACGAATCAAATTGCAATGATTGAAGCTGCGTCGGAGTTAAAAATTAGCAATCAGTTTGAAATTGGTTCAAGGGTGCTTATTTGCCTACAATTGGAACTTGGAGATGGGAAAAGCCCTTAATGGTTCTTTTGATGTTGGGCTACTTGTATTTGGATTGATAATGCAAGTGAAGGAATTGATGTTGTTTACGGTCAGAACAGTAGATGGATTTGAACCCGAATTTGAAGTCATCCAATGCATGTGAAAACAAGATTTATGTAGGTAAAATTCAAGTTCAGAACGTGATCTTTCTATATTGTCCAACCATGATTGCATTGAACTTTTGTGTCAAAAGTTATGGCTGTTTTAAATTTCATCTGTATATGTTTTAGAAATGTCAAAAAAAAAAAAACGTGTGTTAGTTAAATTTGTCTACTTGCTTTATTAAAAGTCTAGTTTTTAGGCTTGACTTCTGTCATGTTGAATTCACCTAACTTTGGAGGGATGTTCCAAAGATAAATATGTATCAGAATATGAAATAAACACTTTTGGCCAAGATTTGAAAACTTAATTCAAAGAATTAAGAGTTGTTCTTCCAAATTCGTTTTGTGAAGAACCCTACCTGACTTATCACTCTTCAATCACAAAGAGTGTGGCGTCGAAATCCTAGATTGATCTTTGTGGCGTCCAGATCGACTTATCAAAGTATCATTCTAGTCTATCCTCCATCTTATTTACCTTAAATCACTACAATCCAGCCTAAATACCAAAAGAAAGACAACACAACCAGTCCCATCCTTCATCCATTTTCGTTAGAATCATTGTTGCTGATTTTCAAATCATTCAGGGCACATCAATAAATCTCTGTAGGATTTTCTTGAGGAAATCCCAGAAACTTTAGCATATTCCTTAACCATATTGAATGGCATATGGCTGAGTTGGCAACAACATACTCAACTTCACAGCTTGATAACGTTAGAATTGATTGCTTCTTGGATGACCATGTGAAAGATGTGTCTCTCATGAAAAAGACAAACCCTGTTGTGCTTTTCCTTTCATCCAAATCTCTACCCCAATCACTATTCGAGTAGCCTAAAAGATTAAAGTCTTTACTTGAGGTATAAAACATACCTTCATTCATTGTGCCTTTGATGTAGCGAAGAATTCTCTTGGCTGCATTCAAGTGAGACTGGTCTGGTGTCTTCATGTAACTGCTGTTGAGTCCGACTCCGTAGAGTATATCCAGGTCTGGTACATGTCAAGTACCTCAAGCTTCCTACTAAGATTTTAAAGTAAGTTGGATCAACATTTCCAACCTTACTCTTCCTCATCCATTGCTTTAATCCATTTATCTTCTGTGATAGCTTCATTGAAGCTTAGTGGGTCACTATATGAAAAGAAACAAAACAGAGTTGTATCTTCCATGACTTGAGTGGCATCGTACAACTCTTCAAGGTTTCTCATCCTTCTTGGTCCTTCTGATGAGGATGTTGATGGTGGTGTTGATGATGATGATTTTGCTGTGTTCCTCCTGTTGAATACAGGGAATCTGTGTACCGGACTTTGTGGTTCAACTGCTGACACAATCGGTTCTTCTACAAGTATTGTTGGTACTTCTTCATCTTCAAGGATCAAATCAATATTGATCCATTTGACTGCTTCTTGATCATCATGCCATTCCCAAGATTTATCTTCTTTAAAGATAACATCTCTACTCATAATTGCCTTCTTCGTGATGGGATTATATAGCTTGTATCCCATCCTTCTATCACCGTATCCGACAAAGATGCATTTCTTGCTTTTATCATCGAGTTTGGTCCTTCTTGCATCTGGGATCTTTGCATATGCCACACAACCAAAGACTCGTAGATGAGTAACACTTGGTTTGTGACCACTCCATGCTTCTTCCAGAGTGACACCTTGCAAACTTCTGGTTGGGCAGCGATTTAGTAGATACACTGCACATGATACAGCTTCAGCCCAGTATTGCTTGGGCAGCTTCTTTGCTTTGAGCAGACTTCTGGCAATGTCAAGAATCATTCGATTCTTCCTCTCAGCTACACCATTCAGCTGTGGTGTATAAGCTGGTGTTGTCTGATGTCTGATGCCTTGTTGTGTACAAAAGGCTTCAAAGTCATTGGCTGTATATTCTCCACCTTGATTAGATCTTACGGTTCTGATTATGTAGCCACTTTGCTTCTCCACAATTGCTTTAAAATCTTTAAAACAATTGAATACTTCTGACTTCCTCTTCAGAAAGTATATCCATGTCTTTCTGCTAAAATCATCAATAAAAGTGAGGAAGTACCTATTTTGTCCAGTTGACATAGGCTTTATCGGGCCACACACATCTGTGTGCACTAACTCCAGTGGCCTTTTTGCTTTCAAGTTGACTTCTTTGGCAAAACTGGATCTGTGATGTTTGCTGAGGACACAACTCTCAAGGACTTCATCTGGATGATCAATGTGAGGCATACCTTTGACCATCTTCTTGCTTGCGAGCATCTTCAGACTCGTGAAATTCAGATGTCCAAGCCTCTGGTGCCAAAGCCATTCTTCACTGTTGGTGATGGCACTCAAACACCTTGCTGCATCATACTGGATGTTCAAAGGAAACATCCTATTCTTGGACATTTTCACATAGGCAATTAATCTCCCATTATAGTCTCTACTTGGACATTTTCACATAGGCAATTAATCTCCCATTATAGTCTCTAATTGTCAGATGACAATTATTCGAGCAAAAAGTATAACCTCTCTCCATAAGTTGACCTATGCTGATCAAGTTCTGCTTTATGGCTGGGACATAATAGACATCGACGATGTAGCTGTGATCACCGTTCTTCAACTTGATTGGGATGTTGCCTTTACCTTTGAATGGAACCTTTGAGGTATCTCCCAAAGTAACTAGACCTTGAATGGTCTTATCTAGATCACCAAATAACTCTCGGTGGCCGCACATGTGATTGCTGGCTCCAGTATCTAGATACCATATATTCTCCTGTTTCTTGCCAAGTTCTTGTTGGACAAGTAATGCAGCTGCTTCTTTGTCATCCTTCTCTGCATAGTTGGCTTGCTCACGTATCTCCAACAGAGCTTTCCTTCGGCATTTAGTGCTATAGTGCCTAAATTGATTGCAACTATAACATTGGATATTTCTCTTGTCATGGTTATTGTAACCGCCTCCTCTTCCTCTAGGAGTGAAGGCTTGTTGTCCTCGACCTCCTCTGGTGGTGTTTCTACCACCTCTTCCTCTCAAGCTTGTATTCCAAGATCCTTTTCCTTGGAATCGCTGAAATCCTCCTTTGGAATGTTGACTTCTTGCTTGAGTGGTATATCCACTCGTTGAAGTCTCCTTTTGCTCATATCTGTCTTTGAGAGACAACTTTGCTTGTAAGGCATGCTCAATGTCCTTATCTCCATTTCGCTTTACAATATTATGCTCATGAGCTTGCAAAGAACTCATAAGCTAATCTACTGTCAACTTGTCCACTTCTTTGGACTCTTCAATGGCGACAACAATAAAATCAAATTTTGGATCTAGGGATCTCAAAATTTTCTCAATAATTGAAGAATCTGTGATGGCTTCTCCATTTCTCCTCATCTGATTGACTATCACCATAATTCTTGTGTGATAATCAGAAATAGACTCCGAGGACTTTATTTGCAATAATTCGAATTCACCTCGCAAAGATTGAAGATGAATTTTTTTGATTCTGTCAGCACCTTTGTATTTTTGTTGGAGACCCTCCCATATGCCTTTTGATGTTTCAACGGAAGCAATGATCTTGAACGTATCTTCATCAAGACCTTGATAGATGATGGTCGTTGCTTTGTTGTCTTTCTTTCTGTTAACTTTTAGGGCTTGCTTGTGTGCCTCTTATAGAGCATCTTCTGCTTCTTTGGACTCTGGTTCCTCAAAACCATTTTGTACAATATCTAAACACTCTTGTGAACCAAGGAATGTCTTCAATCTGATGCACCAACTATCATAGTTGCCTCTGGTCAGCTTCGGAATGAGTGTTTGTGTACTTTCTGTAGTCATTTTGCTCTTTTAATGACTATATCACCTTCTAGGAGCCGAATTTGACAAAACGGACACTGTAGATCAATCCGGAATGGTCCAAATAGTCGGGAACCGGTCTTACTTTGTTGAAATCAGGTCAAAAAATGGGTGAACCGATCAAAAAACCGATTCTGTAAGGCGGGGGGGTTCGCTAGAGTCGAACCGGGAATATTCTTTCGACGCGCTGGCGGCTGGAAAACGGCTCAGCTCGGTGCAGCGTACGGCGCGGCTTGCAGCTCAGCTAGACTCGGCTTAACGGCTCGGCTCGGGTCAAATATGGCGCGTGTGGAGTGCACGCGTCTTCAACCTCTGGCGCGCGTGGGCGACAGTCACCAAATCTTCAGGCGGCACGTGTGGCTCACCGCGGGCTCCGATCAGGCTGATTCTTGCACCAGTGAGTTCGTATGGATGAGTTCTATACTATGGAATGATCAAAACTTGTTTTTGACAACTTTGAAAATTCGAGTATACCCCAACACTCTTCTGTTTTCTGACGAACGGGGCACTCTTCTGTTTTCTGACGAACGGGGCTCTGATACCAATTATTGGTGGGAGAAACCACTAGTGGTGGCTTTGAAACACTCAGAGGGGATAAAACACAAAGTGTTATTACAAAAACACAAGCTTACAAGAACACAAAAGCTTAATACACACCCTCTCTCTCTATATCTAGTGTTTCTCTCTTAACTCTCCCACACAAAATAACATAAGCTTACTGCCTATTTATACACGAATTCAGAACAAGAAAATAACATAAGCTTGTTGGTCGATGGTGTGAATGCGGCTAGGCGGTGGCAGCTGGCGGCTGGCGGCTGGTTGGTGACAACTGGTGGCTGGCTGGGCGGTGGTTGCCTTCCTTGACCTTCTAGATTGATTGAGTTTAATTCCAACACTGAGAAAAGCAAGAACAAAGGTGAAGTGAACGAAAAAAAGAAGTAGAGGGGAAGAAAGTAACATTGGTTAGCCAGCCCTCCATCACCATTGCCGTATCTATCCATCGTACTGTCTTTCCGTATATACAACCATTTGCTAGCTTTTTTATGGCTTTCCTTTACAAGTGATCTGGGTATCCTGGTTTTATACCTGATTTCTCAACATCTGGCGAGACTACCAGTGCTTAGATTCGTCAAGATTGGTCTTCATCAATTTTCTCTCTCCACCTCAAATCATCCACATCTCGGGTGTCCAGAGAGTGTCCCAATTTTGCCTTCCATCAAGGTAATTACAATTCCTCATTTAACAGTTCAACACATGTAACTGGGAAAACATGTGCAACTTCTTCTTCTTCATCTCCATCGACCTCCATCAAGACCCTCAGATGCCTTCTGATTGGGCAATCTCTCTTTAATAATTCACCACCGTCATTTTTGGTCTTAATCTCAATGATCGGACCGTATCATTGCATCCAGAACGATCAAATTAGTTGGAAACAAGTCTGTAATCGTCCAAATCGCATTTCAGATGGCTAAGATTTGATCAAAACAATTCTGGCCTTATCAACGGCTCAGATTCAATCTCAGATCCGGTTGCATATAGACTCTGCTGCACAGAATCATATCCCTCGGCTCGCGACTCAACTCCAATTCAGCTCGGCTCCTCTTGGCTCAATCCCGCTCGGCTCGCAGCTGATGATGTGGCAGGTGGGTCCCCTATGCTGATGTGTCTGATGACTAGGCGATGACATGGCATGCCAACTCTGCATGCTAACACCATACTAATATCATGGTGATGTCCTCACTATCCGGGTCAGGCATTTGGGTCGGGTCTTCTGGAATTCGGGTTGGGTTAGCCCATACGGGCAAAGAAGACGCGCGTGGTGCGTGGCGCGCATCTGTTTTCAACAGTGGCTTCGTCTCTTCCTCCTCTACACGGTGGTATGGTCAAAACAAAATTTTGACAACTTTTATTTTTGAGCAAAAATCAAACACCACTTAAACCATATGCTCTGATACCAATTGTTGGGGATTCAGACCGGTGATGTACTGATAATTGCTCAAAGGAGAGGAAGCACACTGACACAATATTTAATGTGGTTCAACAAATTACCTACATCCACGAGAGAGTCAATATTATTAGAGATAGAGAAAGAATACAAAAAAAATACATGGAGGAGGAGGATCACTTCACTCTACTCCTCCTAGCTTTTATTACTGCCCTTGCAGCTGCTGCCATCCTCTTTCTCTCTTTTTCTCTTCACTTCATTCTTTAGACTCTCACTCTCTCTCTCTCATTGTGTTCTGCTCTCTTGCTGCCTATTTATAGGCAAGAATGGTGCCACATCTCCAGCTCTTCTTCAACAATGGTGGCTACCAACCTTTGACATTTGGGATGGGTGCACATGGTTGGTGAAGCTCCAGCTCCAGCTGCTGCATTTGTCAATGGACAGTGTCGTCCATTAATGGTTGCTGCATATTAATGGCAACAAACCCAACAATACTTTCCCAAGAGCAACAGTGATGTGCCATCGGGATAGTTAAGAGAATCTTTGAGGAGAAAGAGAGCGATTCTCTCTTCCTCCAAGCAACCAAGAGGCATCCATCCTTGTAAGGAAACCATCATTACTAAAACCATCAACATTTGAAGGAACAACCCCATCTTAATCAATTGTTACAACATAACAGTCTCGGTAGCGAGGACGTTCAGGCTTTTATAGAGGACTTGCCAAGCTAATGACCCATCCTATAGAAAAACACTGCATGATGGCAACAGTCTCCCATCCCACAGACCCATCTCCCCGTGGAGAATAATTATGTATAATTCAATGTTCATGACTTTCTTGAGATGATAATTACTTCCTATTGATTCTATTTGTCGCACGTCGGAAAATCTGCGCGGCATCGATTGGCGATTTTTTCTCGTTATGTTTGCTTGCTTTGGTTCGTTGGAGTCGCAACCTAGTAATTGATTGCAGGCTACTAGGAAACCCGATGTACCGGTCTTGTTAGAGATCACGGGTAAGGGACTGGATGTGGTGAGGGAAGGTATTAGCACCCCTAACGCACCCTACCTGAGGTAAGCTGCTTCGCGAATTTGATGTGTTAAAGAAGTTTTAATAATTGTCTTTTCATCGGATATTAGAAATACAACTTACGTATAAGTTAATAATTCTTGACCGTGATCCAATCAAAATATTAAATTCTTCTTTAATCCTTGCAATTTTATCATAAAAAACATATATATATATATATATATATATACACACATATAAAACAAATACAAACACACACATACTTTTGCTATATTTTTTATTTTCTTTTCTTTTCCTTTTTTTTTTTTCCATATTTACAAAATACAAAAACTCAACTTAACAAATATTACATTAAATAATTCTAAAATTACAAAATAGCCATTCAAAAATTCATAACAGTGTTGGGACCCCTTCTGGAATAGCATGAACAGCGGCGGCGCGTCTTCCCACGCGCCACCGCCACTGGTGGCACATGGGTTCACGCCCCGCCGCGAGAAAAACCCACAAACATGGGGGATTTGATTCGACTTCTTCCCATCTCCCTTTTCCTGCCGGCGGTGAGGATCAATGTTACCTGCAACAAAAGAAAAACTCACAAACAGTAGGTTTTAATTTTTCTTTCTCCTTTCCAAATCTGTTCTCAGCTCTTTCCCCTTTTTTAGATCTGCTTTATTTATGATTTGTCTCTGTCTTTTGGGAGCTATTTTCTGCCGCGGGGTCGGGTGGAGAAGCTAGGAGGCGGCGGCTTGCTTCTGTTGAGGCCGTCGAGGACGGCGCTGCTGCGCCTCTTTTTGGTTTTCTGTTCTTCCCTTCTGCCGATGGCGGACGACTTTGAGGTGGAGGAGCTCGGCTGCTGTTATGGGGTTCTCCAGGTGTGGCTGGCAGCTAAAAGGGGAATGGGGCTGCTGCTGAAGGAAGAAGGCGGACCGATCTGGGATCTGTGGACGGTGGGGCTGTTGTCTTGGCCGCTGCTATCGGAGGCTGAATGGAGAGGAGAGGGCAGTTAGTTCACGGTGGCTGAGAGGGAAGAAGGAGCTGGGGCGATGGGTGACAGGGAGATGAAGAACCGGCTGAGAGAGAAGAGAAGAGGATGGTGAACGGCGGGGGGCAAAATGTGGCTGCTCTGGTTTGTCAAGATTGCTGCTGTATGGGGGAGACTATTTGGGGGAGCAACAAATCGAGGAGGGGGGTCCTTGGCTTTGTTATGAAAACACCAACTAAGGACCCCGGGGAACGGCGGCTTTGCTGTTGATCAGGGGTGGGTGGCTGATTTGTGTGGGTAGAGTAAAGTTTAGGTTTAGGGTTTTTTGTGTTTCTCTTGGATTTTGCAAAATTGCCCCCCCTTTGTGTGAGTTGAAGACCAGTATTTATAGGAAAAAAATATTGCTAGATTTCCAAACTTGGTCCCTCAACTTCTTTCTTTTTGTAAATTTGATTTTTCTTGATTTTTTTTGTATTTTTTGAAAACGAGCAATATCAACGTTGACTCGATGAGGAAAATCAATGATTTAAAAATATACGCGTGAAAAATTTAAATTCGTTTTAGACAACACTGAAAATGCTAAAAACGACGCAAATATATTAAAAAAAAGTATGTTTTTGGATTTTCGATGTTTTTCTCTATTTTTTGGATTTTTCTGAAAATTTATCAAAACATGGGTCAAAAATTGGGTAGCAACACTATTAACAATAGCTTTGCACATGAGATGAAGATGCACAAATAGGCAGGCCTAAATACTTAAATGGCATATCCTCCATAGTGATTGAGCTCTTGTGGAAATCAACTTTCAGCCTAGAAATCAACTCAAAACATCACATAGTTCTTTTGATGTTTTGAAGAGATGGAAAATCATATGAACTGAAGATGAGTGTATCATCTAAAAACTGAAAGTTAGTAATTTTCAGTTGATCATGACCAAAACGAATACCTTTTATAAGTCCCAAATCACATCTCTTCTAAGCATTCTACTAAGACCCTCAGATGCTATATTGAAAAGAGATGTTGATAAAGAGTCCCCTTGTCGCAATCCCTTTTCGATAAAGAACTCTTTAGTTGAGAGCCATTCACAAGCATTGAAAGTTTTGTTGTCGAAATACATTATTGTATCCATCATCTCCATCGTGAACCAAAACCCACACAAGCCATAACTGTCGAAATACCTGGGCAGTAATTGTTGTGCGTAATCTAGGATTGTGCGTAGTTAGGGGAGTGTGTTCTCAACGCATCTTTGTTTCTGCCTTTTAAAGAATTGCAAAGTCTTGATTTGAAGGCTAAGGAATTGTTATTTGAATTATATATACGAATGAAAAGGTAATTGAGATTAGTTTACGTATTGGAGGGATTTTAACGGGTTATATGCTTGCAAATAAGTTTTTTAGGCTAAGATTTCATGAGACCTGGCTGTTTAAGCAAAGAAAGCAAGTAAATATTCACACTCTATTATTTTTAAATAGAATAGATATTTTTCTAAATTGTGCATTTTTCATCTACTAAACGTATTACATTCTATATATATATATATAAATTCAAGCAGTGGCTATGTTTAGATTGATTTTTGTGAATGCATGATATTTGTGAATGCATGATATATAATTTTTGTAAGAATATTTTATAAACTGATTTATGAAAGAAAACGGAAGACGCGTCTTTAATGTCTCCATTCTGCACATGTAAATCATTACGTTTCTTTCTTAATGACCAGGCAAAGTATAGAAAAGTTAGTAGCAGCGAGCTCACAAACCACACCGATATTAGAAATGCGAGGAATCATTAGCAAAAGTAAAAACAAATAATGACATAAGCAAGTGTCGGTCAAGTAATATACATAAAACATCTATTTTTACTTCCTCCAGAGGTACAGAGTATAGGAGTTTACTTGCCCACCCTTCTGTCTAAAAATTGTGGCTACGAGCTTCATGGTTAACTTTCTTGAACAGAAAGAACCGTTCATTGATGGCTATGTTCCAAGATATATAAGTGAAATAGTTGCAAACCAGGGGAGTCTCTGTGAAAACATTACAATAGCATTTACTCTGAGTGAGAACACCTCCATGCATATGCTGTAATTGACAAAGAAAAGAAGAGAAATCCTTTCAATTTATGAAAATGCAATGAGTTAACCTTATCTGAATAAAGAAAATAATTCATCAAACAGTATACATAAGGAAATCACCAGGAAATTACTGCATGGTTGTGTTTAAAAATCAAAATGGTACACAGCAAGTCAACCATCCGCGTTCATGGCCTTTTACACTACAAGATTTCACAGTTTTACCAACGAACAGATTCCATCGGTATGAGATTCAGAGTTCATCGGTAAATTTTTTACCGACTAAATCGCCGATGGAAAGCATCCGTCGGCATACCGTTCATTGGTAACACCCCATTTCATTGTTAAGTCTTTCGGTAACAAAAAAAATATTACCAATTGTTTTACAAACGGAAATTGCGCGCCAAAAAATCCTGGAAATATACCAACAAATTTATTTCGTTGGTGATAGTGGCATATCTAGTAAATATTTCTAAGCTTCTGGGGAAATGTGGACGAATGGTATCCCTATGTAAATTTGTCGGTGAGTGTGGCATTTTCACCACCCTCTGTGAAATGCCAACAAACTTTATCCGTCTATAAATTCATCAGTGATGGTGTCATTTCCCGCTTTCTATCAAATGCTGACGGATACATTCCGTCTATAAATCCCTCGGTGGGTACTTTCAAAATTTTTTTTAATTATTTAGAATAAATAATATAAAATTATATAAATTAATAGTAAAAAAAAAAAAACCAATTATGCAAATAAAATTTTATTAAACATCAAAAACAAGAAAATAAAGTTAAATAATATTCATTACAAATTGAATGTGTTTCAAAAAAAAATATTAAATTAGCACAAAGGCGAAGCTAGAGGAGGAGAAGGAGGAGGCTGGTTGTTATACAGCCAAAAAGGAGGCGCACATGTATCACCACTCTATGATGCCATATTCATAACCATTTGGCAAAGCTGTTCATAATTTGCTTAGAGTTGCTCGTATTTCTCGGTGAGGTGAGCTGTGTTTTGTACATAATACACCGATAGTTGGTTGCATTTCTCAATGAGATGAGTTGTGTGTTGCTGAATGGCCACGAACTCATCTCATTGATTGGGAGCGCCCAACGATTGAGACACTATGGGCCTCCCGCAAGTTCTCGATCGTAGTGTTGGAGAGCTCGTACACCTGATTTTTATCGGATCCACACTACCAGAAAATCGCTAAATACCAACGGACATACCGACGGAATTTTTTCTGTCGGTATTTTTCGGCCGAAATCACCGACGGAAATTATTCGTCGGTAATTCGGTCGGTAATTACCGACCGAATTACCGACCGAAAATTCAGAATTAATGAAAAAAGGGCGGGCAGTAGCGCGGAGGTTTTGGCGGGTGATTTTTCCGACGAAATCACCGACGGAATTAAAAACTGGGGCCCGTACGCGTGATGGGACCTATTCACCGTCAAAACATACCGACGGAATCACCAACGGATTTGAAATGCCAGATCCGTACCAGTGACGTGACGGGTGCACCGTTAAAAATACCGACGGAATCACCGATGGATTTGAACAGCAGGTCCGTGCGGTGACGTGTCGATTGCCCGTCAAAATTACCGACGGTTTTGCCGACGGATTCACCGACGGTATTAATGTCCGTCGGTAAGTCCGTCGGCAAAAGTTAATATATGGCTCCTCTGCCGACACTCTCTCCCCCATTTCTCCTCTTCTTCCTAATCCTAACCCTCCCCATCTGCAAAATAACCAGCCCCCCCTCACCCCAAAACAAGAATTTTTCTCATCTCAGCACAACAAGTTGTATTTGTTTTGTGGTCACAGCATCCGTGTTCTGATTTACCGACGGATTTTATCATTTTTTGTAAGTAATTCTATCTTTTAAAATTTTAACATTTAAATGTTAATTTTATTGTTTTTTTAGTATATGTATTATTTTTTTTTAGTAGATGTACATGTTTTATTGTTATTTCTCAAACAAACTTGTAGTATATGAATGTATAATTTTATACTTGTTATGGTTTGTTTTAGATTTTGTAAGATTGTATTTGTTTGAAAATTGTTAAAATTTAATTTGTAGAATTACCGAATTACATGTTGTGTTTTGAAATAATTAAGAGTTTGCTTAATTAATGGTTCCTTTTTATAGAGGTTCGATAGAAGTCATGGATGATTGTCATGGATGTATCTAGATTCACCCCAAGGATTGCGGAGGATGGATTATTGTAACGGGGTTCAGGGTTTTATTAATTTCGCAACATCTATTCCTAGAAATTTTACTGGAGGCGGTATTAGGTGTCCATGCAGGAAGTGTCAAAATAAAAAGTATCTGCATCCAGATGTTGTAATGATGCATCTTCTACACAAAGGGTTTGTGGAGGATTACGAGTGTTGGTATGCACATGGAGAGGTATTTGTTAGTAATAGGAGAATGGGAGAAACGGTGGTTGGGTCAACTTCTAGTGCTAGCAACGTGCATGAAGCGGCAAATGACAACACTAATCCTTACAGAAACATGGTTATGGATGCAATGAGAATGAATCAAGATAATGTCAATCAATGTCCAATCGTAGAAGAAGAACCTAATGCAGAGGCAGCTAGGTTTTTTGATTTGTTGAAAGATTCTGACGAACCATTATGGGATGGCTGCACAAACCACAGTAAATTATCGGCTGTGGCACAGGTGTTCACCATCAAGTCAGATCACAGGTTGAGTGAGGCCGGGTATGACAAAATTATTGATTGGGAAAGAAGCATTTTACCAGAAGGGAACAGGCTCAAAGAGAACTTCTATGCTGCGAAGTCCATGATGAAACCCCTCGGTTTAGGATACCAGAAAATTGACATGTGCCCTAACTTCTGCATGTTATACTACCTTGAAAATGCTGTGATGACCGAGTGTATGACATGCGGGCATTCCCGTTACAAACCCAGAACTGGCAGGGGGAAGACTCTAGTGGCATATAAAAAACTTAGATATTTCCCGATCACACCTAGACTGCAGAGGTTATTTATGTCACCAAGGACTGCTGAGCACATGACATGGCACCAAACACACAATGTCGTTGATGGTGTGATGGTGCTTCCTTCTGATGGCGAACCGTGGAAACGCTTTAACAGTGTTCATCCTGACTTTTCTGCTGAATCAAGGAATGTTCAACTTGGGTTGTGTACAGACGGGTTCAACCCATTTGGGTCATTTGCTGCTCCCTATTCTTGTTGGCCGGTCATTCTCACAGTTTATAACTTGCCACCGGGAATGTGTATGAGGCCGGAGTTCATGTTTCTATCTACTGTCATACCCGGTCCAAGCAGCCCGGGGCGGAATATAGATGTTTGTCTTCGACCGTTGATAGATGAGCTGGCGCAGTTGTGGTCCTCCGGATCTCTAACTTATGATATATCTAGGAAACAAAATTTCCTTATGAGGGCGGCTTTGATGTGGACTATCAGTGATTTTCCAGCTTATGGAATGCTTTCTGGTTGGAGCACGCATGGGAAACTCGCATGTCCATACTGCATGGAAAACAACAAGGCATTCACGCTAGCAAACGGAGGTAAAGCTTCTTTTTTTGACTGTCACCGTCGCTTCTTGCCACTTAATCACAGGTTCAGAAAGAACATAAAAGATTTCTTTGTTGGTAGAGTTGAAAAAGATGTTGCATCCCCGCGTCTTTCTGGTGAAGAATTGCATCATGTTGTATCAGAGTACGGTGACATTGTGTTTGGCCTTCAATCAGGTAAGCAAAAGTTTCCTGGTTTTGGTTTGACCCATAATTGGGTAAAGCGAAGTATCTTTTGGGAGCTTCCGTATTGGAAGACTAATCTTCTCCGCCATAACCTTGACGTCATGCACATCGAAAAGAACGTGTTTGAGAATATTTTCAACACCGTCATGGATGTGAAGGGGAAGACAAAGGACAACATGAAGGCTAGATTGGATATAGCTTTATACTGTAACCGTAAAAATATGGAGTTGGTTTATGACGAGTCACGGGTTGCAAAACCAAGGGCAAGCTTCGTGTTAGAGAAAAACGCACAACTGCTAGTCTACAAATGGCTTAAGAGTCTGCGTTTCCCGGATGGACATGCATCGAACATATCAAGGCTTGTTAACATAGAGGACTACAGATTGTATGGAATGAAGAGCCATGACTGCCACGTGTTTATGCAAACACTCATCCCATTAGCTTTTCGTGATTTGTTGCCAAAGGGAATATGGGATGCACTAATGAAGATCAGTCATTTCTTCAGAGATATATGCTCCAGCAAGATGAATGTTGAGCACATTGAGATGCTTCAAACGAATATCATCGAGACACTATGCAAACTTGAGATGATATTCCCTCCTTCATTTTTTGACTCAATGGAGCATCTCCCTATACATCTACCGTTCGAGGCAAAAGCTGGAGGACCGGTCCAGTATAGATGGATGTACCCATTCGAACGGTGAGATATTACAGTTGCAATGGAATTCATATCTTAAAGTATTTTCTATGTTTTTCTTATTTGGAAATACTTGAATTGTACTTCAATGCAGGTACTTGTTTAATCTAAAAAAAAAGGTTAAGAACAAGGCGCATGTTGAGGCTTCGATATCTGAGGCCTATATTGTTGACGAGATATCAACATTTATCTCGTACTATTTTGAACCTCATCTGAGAACAAGAATCAATCGCGTTCCACGGCATGACGATGGCGGTGAAGTGCCTTCCAGTGGGAACTTGTCAATATTCTCCAATACTGGACGACCCACACCTAAAAATGCCGTAAGAGGAAGATATTTGTCAGAAATAGAATTCAAACAAGCACACAACTATGTTCTATTTAACTGTGATGAGCTGAGACCATTTATTCAGTAAGTCTATATATGTGTAATAGTAATTAAACTTTGTCAGTAATATACTGTTAATTATATATTGTAATATCATACACTCATTATCACTTGCAGGCAACATCGACAATATTTGCTCTCCAATAACTCGCAGCTGACCGAATCCCAGATCTTTCAATTACAAGATGAACAATTTGCCACATGGTTCAAAACACATGTAAGCACTATCACAAACTCATTCTAACATATGCATGTCATTACGAGATTCTCGTTCATTTACCGTGTATTGATGTACATTTAATTACATATATTTACAAGGTTTATCAAATGGGAAGGAGTGCGCCCAAGTCATTGTCTTCACTAAGCCTCGGCCCTGAAAGAAAAGTTAAGTGGTACAACGGGTATTTTGTCAATGGATATGTTTTCCATACTGAAGAATACGGGCAAGGAAGAAAGACATACAACTGCGGTGTTTGTGTTAAGGGATCCACAAGTAGCCAGTTAGAAGTTGACTACTATGGTAGATTAGAAGAGGTCGTCGAACTGCAATATCATAGCGAGCAGAATAAAGTGTTTTTATTCAAATGCTATTGGTATGACACGACGGACAGAGGAATCAGAGTTGATCCGCACCATGGTCTGGTCGAAATCAACTCAAAAGCTAGACTCCGCAACATAAACGATGTCTTTGTTTTCGCAAAGCAATGTCAACAAGTTTATTACACATACACCCCTTCATTTAGAAAGGATCGTTCAAGAGTTGATTGGTTGTCCGTTTTAAAAACGAAACCACGGGGTCGTGTCGAGGTTGTTCAGGATGAGAACGAAGACACAAGTGTGCGAGATGAAGTCTTTCAAGTTCGTGAGTTGGTTGAACCATATCGAGTTGCTCCTTCGATTGAATTGGAAGAAAATTCAAATTTTCGAGTTCTCAATGATAGTCTTGTTGATATTGACGGAGAGGAGTTGAATGTTGTTCTCAGCTCTAGCGGACAACCAAATGTCGATGAAGAAGATGATATCCATATTGAAGATTGCGATGAAGATGATGACAATTCAATTGACGAGGAAGAAGAAGAAAATTCCGACTAATTATGAACATGAAGCCCTATGTAAAAACATTTGTCTCATGTAATTTAGATTATTGATGATGTATTTTGTAAAACAAAATATTTACTGTTTAAGCAATGTGGTTATTGTGTTTATGTGATGGACAGTTTATTAGTTAAGTTTCTGCAGGAAGGTAAACAGGCAATACAAAGACAAACTTTCCTGCATAATGCAAACTTACCGACGTCCATACCGACGGACTCACCGTCCGTCGGTATCTCACAGAGAGTTCGAAAATATTTACAACAAAATGCCACAATCACCGACGGCCATGCCGACGGATCACCATCCGTCGGTATCTCATAGAGAGTTCGAAAATATTTACAACAAAATGCCACAATCACCAACGGCAACGCCGACAGAATAACATCCGTCGGCATCTCACAGTAAGCTCGAAAACATAACACCACCTTCGACGGTATTACCAACGGCGTAGGTCCGTCGGTAATTTGTCGGTTACCCATTTTACCGACAGAATTACCGACGGACCACGCGTTTCCCAAAGTGCGTTAATTAATGCGCCCCTGAACTTGTCAGCTTACCGACGGAATCACCGACGGACTGCGAAAATTTTGGAGGGCTTTTAAAAATTCGGGGCGAAATTCGAAAAATACCGACGGAATTTTGACCTTTTACCGACGGATTTGTAACCTGTTACCGACGGATGTTAATTCCGTCGGGGATTCCGTCGGTAAAATTGACCTATAAGTTCCACCCCCGCCGCTTCGCCTCATTTTTTCTTCTTCTCCCCGCCGCTTCTTCTCTTCTCCTGCGTTTTTCAGCCTAGATTTTTCATTTTTTTCCCCCTCAATCCTTAAACACTTTCACCTTTAATCTCTAGCATGATTTGGTGTTGTAAATCTTCATTATATTAAAAGGTATGTGTTTTTTCTCTAATTTATTTTATTTTATTTTATTTTTAGTTGTTTTTATTTTTGTTGTGTTGGTGTTTTTTGTTGCAATGTAGATAAAGTTTTGAATTTGACACATTATTAAGGTATGTATATTTCGTTCCCTTTTTTTTTTTGAATATTTTTTGAATTTGTTGAATATTTGTTAATTTAATTGTTGAATAATTGAATTTAATTGTTGAATTTATTGAATATTTTTTGTTGTTGTGTTGTTAGAATTTTTATTAGGTAATTTAACTTAGAATTAGTTAAAGTTGAATTTTTTGAATATTTTTTGAATTTTTTGAATTTGTTGAATATTTGTTAATTTAATTGTTGAATAATTGAATTTAATTGTTGGATTTATTGAATATTTTTTGTTGTTGTGTTGTTAGAATTGTTATTAGGTAATTTAACTTAGAATTAGTTAAAGTTGAATTTTTTGAATATGTTTTGAATTTTTTGAATTTGTTGAATATTTGTTAATTTAATTGTTGAATAATTGAATTTAATTGTTGGATTTATTGAATATTTTTTGTTGTTGTGTTGTTAGAATTGCTATTAGGTAATTTAACTTAGAATTAGTTAAAGTTGAATTTTTTGAATATTTATTGAATTTGTTGAATATTTGTTAATTTAATTGTTGAATAATTGAATTTAATTGTTGGATTTATTGAATATTTTTTGTTGTTGTGTTGTTAGAATTGTTATTAGGTAATTTAACTTAGAATTAGTTAAAGTTGAATTTTTTGAATATTTTTTGAATTTGTTGAATATTTGTTAATTTAATTGTTGAATAATTGAATTTAATTGTTGGATTTATTGAATATTTTTTGTTGTTGTGTTGTTAGAATTGTTATTAGTTAAGTTAACTTAGAATTAGTTAAAGTTGAATTTTTGAATTTTTTTGAATTTTTTGAATTTGTTGAATTGTAATTGTTAATTTGTTGAAGTATAATTTGTTGAATTTATTGAATTTATTTTTTGTTATATTTTTTATTGTTTTGAATATAATTATTGATTAATTTGTGAATTGTAATTGTTAACGTTGAATTTATCTTAGGATTAATAGTTGAATATGTTGCAATAATTAGTATAGATTGGTTCGATTGGTTGTGGCTATTGTTAATATTTGCAGGTTTGTGGATTTGGGTAGTATCCAGTATAGGGGAGGTGCTGCCGATTTTTTTTTAACTTTTGAATTTTATTTTACAATTATTAATATAAAATTGTTTAGATGCGCAAAATGAAAACCAGAGCTGGACGTCAAGTCGAATCAAGTTCGTCTAGCAGCGATGATGATGTTTCCTTAGGTGCCTCTCAAGAAGAGGCACCTACACCACCTGCGCCGTCAACCGATGCTGCCTCTTCCAGCGATGTTTCACATCGCAGACGCGGCATGCCTTCGAAGCGGAATCAATTTACCCACCAGTTCGAGGCACAGTGGAAGGACGATCTTTCAATGTAAGTTTGTTAATGTTTTAGTTTTTTTTATATAAAAAAAACAAATTTAAAACATAATTTATGAAGTAATCACAAATTAATTTCATTTCTTTTCAGGTTCACAAACATTGAGGCCGCCCGATTAATATCATCGGCGTTTAAAGCGTCGATGGAGATTCCATTGTTTCAATGGAGTCAGATATCCAGACATCCTGAATGGATGCCTCAAATCAATGCATGGTTTCGTAGATTTGAGGTTCGTGTTAATATATAATTTTCAGCTTATTTCTAATTATAAATTCATGTTATAATTGTAAATAAATTATTAACATTTTAAAAAATTATTTTTTTATATACAGCATCGATTCTGCTGGGACGATGAACATGACAGTGTTGTGAGGAGGGTGTGGGAAAATCACGCGGCAATTAGGTAACATCGAAAACAATACGACTTTTTTTTACATAATTATTTATGTTTTGAAATGTAATTTTTTCGTGCGTGAATTAGGTTGCGTGATTTTTGGTATGACGCCCAGAAAAAAGCAAAAAAAACAGCGAGGGATAAGGGGTTACAAGGCTGGAACGATGTTGCGGTTTGGAGGGATTTCAAACCAATATACATCCCGGAAGATATATGGCCGCACTATCTTCAGCACGTGACGTCTGAGCGGTTCACTCGACGCTCACAGTCCAGTGCCGGCAACCGGAATCGGCAAATTCATGGCTCGGTTACAACGCACACCGGCGGCTCCGTTCTGTTTGCTGCACATGCGAAACGGATGGTAAGATTAATTTAAATGAAATATATCGTTCAATTAATTTGTTGTTAATACATTTTTTTCATTATATATAGGCTACGTCTCTTGGACGTGAGCCGAGCCCTATGGAGCTGTTTGTGGAGACGCACGTGCGGAGTCATGACCGCCAAAAGGGGACGCAACAGTTCGTTGACAACCGTGCTCAACAGTTTGTGGTGTGTTTGTTTAACCATTTTATTTTGTAAGTTATTATTATGTTTATTGAATTGAATATGATTTTTTTTTTCAGGAGACCTATAATAATCGGTTGAGGGAGAGATACGGGGATGATCCTTCGACCCATCCGGAATTCGATCCGGATTTGTGGATGGAGGCTGGATCGTCAGGTGGACCCGATAAAAATCGGGTTTACGGGCTCTCCAACACTACCGCTGCCAAGTTGCGGTCGACCGGTACTGCTTCAACCGGTGGGAGCTCCCAATCTGTATCGAGCTCCCAATCTAAGGAGTTTGTGGCCTTGCAGCAAAGGTGCGACCACCTATCAGAGGCGTACACACAACTCAAAGAAGAGCAAAGATTGGCGAACGAACAACACAGATTGGCGGACGAACAACGTAGAGCAGAGTCTGAACAACAAAGAGCGGCCTATGAAGAGCTTCGTCAAATGGTCATGAACATGACACAAGGCGGAACATGTGCGCCTAATCCTTTTTGGCCACCTAACCCCCACCCTCCTCCTCCTCCTCCTCCTCCACCTTTATATTAATTGTTTTTTTTTTAAACACATTCATTTTGTAATGAATATTATTTAACTTTGAGTTTTTGTTGCTTAATATAAATTTTATTTGCATAATTGGTTTGTATTACTATTAATTTATATTATTTTTTCTAAATAATTAAAAAAAAAAATTACACAGGGATTTACCGACGGAATAAATCCGTCGGAATTGGACAGTGTCTGAGGTATGCCATCCCATCACCGACATACTCACCGACGGAAATCATCCGTCGGTATAAAAATACCGACGAATTTACAGACGGATTTATTACGTCGGTATGAAATATCACCGACACTTTTGCCGACGGAGTTAGTCCGTCGGTATTTACATAACACCGACGGAATGTATTCCGTCGGTATATTCCAAGCGGGAAACTTTTTTTTTTTTGGCGCGCACAGGCCGTCGGTAAAACCGTCGGTAAATGTGTTTTTTTTATTACCGACGGATATAGCGACGGAATGTGGAATCACCGACAAAAGGTATTCCGACGGAAATATTCCGACGGAAGTATTCCGTCGGTAATATAGTCGGTAAATAATTTACCGACGAACGTTCTGTCACACACCGACGGAATATGTCCGTCGGTAAAACTGTGAAATCTTGTAGTGCCACTGGATGATCCTACCTCCATCCACAAATCCGGATCAAAATTCGGATGGGTCGAAGAATCGTCCCGATATCTCTCCCTTAACCGGCTATTATAGGTCCCCTGAAAATGAAAAAAGAAATCATCATATTCAATTCAATTAAAATAATAACTTATGAAATAAAATGGTTGAACGAACATACTACAAAGTACTGAGCACGGTTGTCAACAAACTATTGCACCCCCTTTTAGCGGTCTTGACTCCGCACGTGTGTCTCAACAAACAACTCCATTGGGCTTGGCTCACGTCCAAGAGACGTAGGCTGCAAGGAAAAAAAATTAATTTAGTAACAACAAATTATTTAACGATATATTTTATTTAAATTAATCTTACCATCCGTTTCATATGTGTAGCAAACAGAACAGAGTCGCCGGTGTGCGTTGTCACCGAGCCATGAATTGGCTTGTTCTGGTTGACAGCACCGAACTATAAGCATCATGTGAACTGCTCAGACATCACGTGCTCAAGATATTGCGGCCATATATTTGCCGGAATGTATAGCAATTTGAAATCCCTCTAAATCGCCACGTCATTCCAGTCTTGGAGACCGTTATCTCTCGTGTTTTTTTTGCGGTTTTTTATGCTTCATACCAAAAATCACGCACCCTACTTCCATAGCGAGAAATTAGATTTTGAAACATAATTTTTTTAAAAATATATATTATATTGTTTTCGATATTACCTAGTTGCCGCGTGATTTTCCTACACCCTCCTCACAACAGTGTCATGTGCACTGTCCCAGCTGAATTTGTCATGTGTATAAATAATTAATTTTAAATAAAATTATTAATTTATTTACAATTATATTAATAATTTATTAAAAATAAGCTGGAAATTAGAAATTAACACCAACCTCAAATTTGTCAAACCTTGTATGGATTTGAGGTATCCATTCAGGATGTCTAGATATTTGATTCCATTGAAATAATAGAATCTCCATTGACGATTTAAATGCCGATGATATTACTCGGGTGGCCTCAATGTTTGTGAACCTGAAAATAAATTAAATTAATGAAATATTGATTAGTTGTTCATAAATTATGTTATAATTAAAAAAAATAAAACCAAAACAAACTTACATTGAAAGGTCATCCTTCTACTATGCCTCGTACTTGCAGGTGCATATATTCCGTTGTGAAGGCACGCCACTTGTACGCTATGAAACCGCGCTAGAAGAGGTAGCATCGGTAGACGACGCAGGTGCCTCTTCTTGATAGGCACCTAAGGATATGTCATCCTCACTGCTAGAAGAACTAGCTATGATCATATGTGAGCGACGCGCTATTGATTTCGTTCTATGCATCTATATAATTTTATACGAATAATTATATAATTCCATTGAAATGGCCTTCCACTAGAATAATAAGCTAAATATGATCCTTGGCCACATATCATTGAAATTAATCAGAAACTTAGACCACCATATAGCATAACTAGCCAAATTTAAGAAAATTTCCTAGTTAACCAACACCATATAGCTAAAATCAAATTAGCTACATTCTACAAACTAAAAATGCTTATCATAATCATCTCGTACTTGATTTCATCAATCCATCAAAATTCCCCAAAACATGCTTTTTGTAACTAACTCTTCCTAAACTATCCTAAAAATGACACCTCGTAATCACAAATCTCAATTCCATAAAAAAAAAAAATCAACAAAATTTACAACACAACACCTAAACATGATAAACCATGTTAAAACCCTTTGTGCTTTTTAGAAGCAAAAAAACAAAAACACCCATTCTCCAATTTATAAATTCTAACCTCATAACAACCCAAACTCATAACCCTTTAATTACTCAATTTAAATTCAACAAAGGAACAATTTACAAAAGAAACAATGTACAAAACATAAACACCTATTTGATAGAGAATGTAAAGTTAATGCCATCAATAGAAAAATAAAAGGTGGAAAGTATAAGGTTTTCAAAATAGGAAATGTAAAGTGTAATGATATCCAAAATGTTGTTACCCAATTTTGACCCACCTATTTGATAAAATTTTTGAAAAATCCAAAAATAGTGAAAAACAATTAAAATCCAAAAAAAAAAATGTTTTTTAATATATTTGTATTGTTTTTAGCATTTTCTACATTGTCTCAAAAGAATTTAATTTTTCAAAGGTCTTTCAAACGCGTTCGACTTTTCACGCATCATTTTTAAAATCATTGATTCTTCTCAGTGAGTCGACGTTGATATTGCTCATTTTCCAAAAATACAAAAAAATTAAGAAATATCAAATTTACAAAAAAAAGAAAAAGTTGAGGGACCAAGTTTAGGGACCAAACAATATTTTACCTATAAATAGTAGCTTTCAACATACACAAAAGAGGCAGGATAATCTTTTACTAAAATTAGGTGCAACACAAAAAACCCTAAACAACCTAACCCTACTAGCTCCCACTTTAAGGCAGCCGCCGTTCTCCCTCTTGAAGCAAAAGTAGTCGCAGCCCCCCAGCAAGCGGACAAGGTTTTCTTTTTTTTGGAAACAAAGTCGCTGTCCCCCAAGATCCTTGGTTGTTGCTCTCCCAGAAAAGAGCCAAGGACTCCTTGCCATTTCTTCTCATTCACCCATCTCCTGCAGCCTCTCGACATTCCCCCCTTCACCAAACCATTTACCTGCATTTCCTTCTCTGCACAGATCACCTTCCCCCTCAACCCTCATTATAAGCTCCCCTCTCCTAGCTTGGACCTCAGCCAATTCACCCCTCCTTCCTTCTTCCACAGCCCGTTCATCAACACACAACCCTCAATTCCTACTCCTTTTCCCTCAGACTGGCCACCCTAACCAGCTCTTCCCCAAGCATTTCTCTACCTCCATGGTTGGCTACCAAGTCATTCAACCCTTGGTATAACCCCCTACAAGCTCTCCTTTCTTAGACGACCCGCAACCATCACAGACCAAACCAAATCTCTAGCAACACGCCCACAGAGCTAGCAACCCCTCCCATCTCCACAGCGGCTCCATCAGACGTAGGCGACAACAGTAAAACAACAACCCGAAGCCTCCACAACAGATCTTCCCTCATCAACACAAATCAGCCTCCATTGATCTCCTTCACCGTTGGTTGTAGCAGCGCCGTCCTAACCGGAGATCTATAAGCCTCAAGGACGACAGCAACAAGCCCAACCGCTGCTGCTACCAGCAGGAGAGAAGATCATCAACACCACCACCCCACCACCTGAAGCAAAGAAAGGCAAACAAAAAGAACAAAAACAGATCTGAAGAAGGAGAAGAAAAAAATGGATCTGTGAAAACGGAGAAAGAAAATAAAATCAAATGGCTTGTGTTTTTTTCTCCTTTTGTAGGTGACAGTGATTCTCACCGCTGGTGTGGAAAGGAAGAGGATAAGAAGCCAATCTTGACTGCCCTGTTTCCCAGTTGTTCTCAAGGCGGGGAGTGGTTCACACATCGCCAGTGCTAGAGGTGCGTAGAGAAGACGTGCCGCCACTGTTTGCAAGTCTATAAACCTTCCTTACCACTGTTCCTGCATTTCCAGAAAGTTTCCATGTAATTCATGGAGTTTTCAGGGGCTGTTTTGTTATTTTTCAATTTGTTTAATGTAATTTTTGTTTAGTTTTTTTGAATTTTTATAATTTGTATTTTGTATGTAAAAGAAAAAAAAGAAAAAAATATAGTGAAAGTGAATGTGTTGTTTATATATTTTTTTTATGCTAAAATCACAAAGAATAAAGAAGAATTTAATATTTTGATTTGCTCACGGTAAAGAATTATGAACTTACATGTAAGTTGTATTTTTAATATCCGATGAAAGGACAAAATTTTAAAACTTCTTTATCACATCAAAGCAATGAAGCAGCTTACCTCAGGTACAGTGCGTTAGGGTGTTAAGACCTTCCCCAACCACAACAAGTCCCTTACCTGTGAATCTCTGACAAAATAAGTACACCTAGGTTTCCTAGTAGCCCTCAATTAAATACTAGGTGGCGACTCCTAAGGAATAAATCAAACAAATGAAAATTTGCTAAACAGATACCACACGGGTGACGTGCAACACAAAATAGAGAATGACAGGGTTAACTATTTAACTAAAACTTTAATGTTAAAACAAAGAAAAAATAAATCTTGAAGTAAAATGAAGTAGAGAAAACACATACCTTTTAATTTGCTAAAGATTCAAGTAGAGATTACAAGCAAAAATAAATAAATAAATATATATATATATTTGAAGGAAATGAAAGGGAAAAAAATATGAAAGATTGATAACGGAGTAGATGAAAAAATGAACTAAAGGGGCGGTCGCTGGGATTTAAAGTGCATTTTTACCAACGGACTCACTGACGAACATTTAAATAATATTAAATTTAATTATTTCGTTAGTGATGTTTTGAAAATCCATTGGTAAATTTTGAATTTCACGTTAGACTTTTTAATTACCCTCCATACTGCATGTGGTTAGAGATGCATTTTATACCTTGCCCTTTGGAATTCGCATCGTCCATTGGTGATTTTATTAGTGATTATGAACTGTCGACCAATGCCTACAGGCGGGATTCCATCTGCAAAGTCATTGGTGATTGTGTCATTTCCACCACTCTCTGTAAAATGCTGACGTACTGAATCTGTTCGCAAAGTCGTAGTGAAGCTACTATGAAATGCCGATGGACTATCATTCATCCACAAAGTCATCGATGATGATTATGACATTTCCTATGAAGCTACTGTGAAATGCTAACGGATTGTATTCTGTCGGTATGGATGTCGGTGATAGTGTAGTATGCAAGAAAGATTATGTTTGTATTGCCTATTTACCTTTCTGCAAACACTTAAATTACAATATATCCATCGTACAAAACAATAACAATAGTGCTTAAACAATACAAACTTATAAAATAAATATTTCATGTTACAAAATATATCATCCATAATATATATTACATGAAAAAAAATGTTTTACACATTGCTTCAGTCTGATAGTTAGTCAGAACTTTCTTCTTCTTCGCCGTCAATTGAATAGTCATCACCTTCATCGCAATCTTCAATATGGATATCATCATCATCTTCATCGACGTTTGCTTGTTCGCTAGAGCTTAAAACAACATTCAACTCCTCTGCATCAACATCAACAAGACTATAATCGAAAACACGAAAATTTGAATTTTCTTCCAAGTCAATCAAAGGAGCAACTCTATATGATTCAACCAACTCACTAACTTGAAAGACTTCATTTCACACACTTGTCTCTTTGTTCTCATCCTGAACAACCTCGACACAACCCCTGAGTTTTGTTTTTATAATGGATAACCAATAAACTCTTGATCGATCCTTTCTAAAAAAAGGGGTGTATGTGTAATAAACATGCTGACATTGCTTTGCGAAAACAAAGAAATCATTTACGTTGTAGAGTCTAGCTTTTAAGTTGATTTTGACCAAACAATAGTGAGGATTAACTCTAACTCCTCTATCAGTCGTGTCATACCAATAACATTTGAATAAAAACACTTTATTCTGCTCGCTATGATATTGCAATTTAGCGATCTAACTCACTATAAGTAGTCAACTTCTAACTCACTGTAAGTCGATCCCTTAACACAAACACCACTGTTGTATGTCTTTCTTCCATGCCCGTATTCTTCAGTATGGAACACATATCCATTGACAAAATACCTGTTGTAGCATTTAACTTTTCTTTCAAGACCCAGGCTTAGTGAAGACAATGACTTAGCAGCACTCCTTCCCATTTGATAAACCTTGTATGTAATATACAACAATGAACAGTAAACGGGAATTTTATGATGACATGCATACAATAATTTTGCAAGTGATAATGAGTTTGTGATAGTACTTACATGTTTTCTAAACCACGTGGTAAATTCTTCATCTTGTAATTGAAAGATTTGGGATTTGGTCAACTATGAGTTATTGGACAACAAATATTGTTGATGTTGCCTACAAGGTTGTTCCAAATTATATGAGTTTATGATATTACAATATATAAATAGTATATTATTAACAAAGTTTAATTAGTAGTACATATATATAATTACCAAATAAAAGGTCTCAGCTTATCACAATTAAATAGAACATAATTGTGTGCTTGTCTGAACTGTATTTTCGACAAATATCTTCCCCTTATGACATTTTTAGGTGTGGATCATCCAGGATTGGAGAATATTGACAAGTTCCCACTAGAAAGCACTTCACTACCATTATCATGCCATGTAACATGATTTATTCTCGTTCTTAGATAAGGTTTGAAATAGTATGAGATTAATGTTGTGATCTCCTCAACAATATAGGTCTCACATATCAAAGCCTTAACATGCGCCTTGTTCTTAACCTTTTTCTTGAGATTGAACAAGTACCTGCATTGAATTAATCAAATATTTTCAATTAAAAAAAACAAAGAAAATGCTTCTATATATGAATTACATTGCAACTGTAATATCTAACCGTTCAAATGGGTACATCCATCTATACTGGACCGATCCTCCAACTTTTTCCTCGAACGGTAGATGTATGGGGAGATGCTCCATTGAGTCAAAAAATGATGAAGGGAATATCATCTCAAGTTTGAATAGTGTCTCGATGATATTTGTTTCAAGCCTCTCAATGTGATCAATATTCAACTTAGTGGAGCATATATCTCTAAAGAAATGACTGATCTCTATGAGTGCATCCTATATCCCTTTTGGCAACAAATCATGATAAGCTAATGGAATGAGTGTTTGCATAAACACGTGGCAGTTATGACTCTTCATTCCATACAATCTACATTCCTCCATATTAACCAACATTGATATGTTTAAGGCATGTCCATCGGGGAAACGCAGACTCTTAAGCCATTTATAGACTAATAGTTGTGTGTTTTTCTCTAACATGAAGCCTACTCTTGGTTTTATAACTCGTGACTCATCACAAACCAACTCCATATTTTGATGGTTATATAGCAAAGCTATATCCAATCTAGCCTTGATGTTGTCCTTTGTCTTCTCCTTCACATCCATGACGGAGTTGAAAATATTCTCAAACACGTTCTTTTCTATGTGCACGACATCAAGGTTATGGCGGAGGAGATTGGTCTTCCATTAAGGAAGCTCCCAAAAGATACTTCACTTTACCCAATTGTGAGTCAAACCAAAACCAAGAAACTTCTACTTACCTGATTGAAGACCAAACACAATGTCATCGTACTTTGATACAACATCATGCAATTCTTTACTAGAAAGACGCGGGGGTGCAACATCCTTTTCAACTCTGTCAATCAAGAAATCCTTTATGTTCTTTCTGTACCTGTGATTTGGTGGCACAAAACAACGGTGACAGTAAAAAAAAAAGCCTTACCTCTTTTTGTTAATGTGAATGCCTTATTGTTTTCCATGCAGTATGGACAAGCTAGTTTTCTATACGTGCTCCAACCAGAAACCATTACATAAGCTAGAAAATCATTGATAGTCCACATTAAGGCCGCCCTCTTAACAAAATTTTGTTTCCTCGATATATCATAAGTCAAAGCTCTAGAGGACCATAATTGTGTCAACTCATTAATCAACGGTAGAAGACAAACATCTATATTTTGGCCCAGGCTGCTCGGATCGGGTATGATAGTAGATAAAAACATGAACTCCAGCCTCATACACATTCCCGGTGGCAAGTTATAAGCCATGAGTATGACCGACCAACAAAAATAAGGAGTAGAAAATGACCCGAATGGGTTGAATCCGTCTGTACACAACCCAAGACGCATGTTTCTTGATTCAACTGAAAAGTGAGGATGCACATTGTTAAAGTTTATGCACACTTCACCATCAGAAGGATGCACCATCAACCGCATCATGTGACTCGTGCCATATCATGTGCTCAACAATCCTTGGTGATATGAATAACCTTTGCAGTCTAGGTGTGAATGGAAGCATCTAAGTTTTTTATATGCCACTAGATTCTTTCCCCTACCAGTTTTGGGTTTGTAACGGGAATGCCCACATGTCATGCACTCGGTCAGCTCAGCATTTTCAAGGTAGCATAACATACAGAAGTTAGGGAACATGTCAATTTTTTGGTATACTAAACCGAGGGGTTTCATCATGGACTTCGCAGCATAAATTAAAGTTCTCTTTCAGCTTGTTCCTTTCAAGTAAAATGCTTCTTACCCATTCAATAATTTTGTCATACCTGGCCTTACTCAACTCGTGATCTGACTTGATGGTGAACACATGTGCTACGATTGATAATTTATTGTGGTTCGTGTAGCCGTCCCATAATGGTTTGTCAGAATCTTTCAAAAAATCAAAAAACCTAATTGCATCTGCATTAGGTTCTTCTTCTACGATTGGACATTGACTAACATTACCTTGATTCAATCTCATTACATCCATAACCATATTCCTGTAAGGATTAGTGTTGTCATTTGCAACTTCATGCACTTTGCTAGCACTAGAAGTTAACCTAACCACCATTTCTCCCATACTCTTATTACGAACAAATACTTCTCCGTGTACATACCAACATCAATAATTCTCCATAAACCCTTTGTGTAGAAGACGCATCATTACAACATAAGGATGCATATACTTTTTATTTTGACACTTCCTACATGGACACCTAATACTGCCTCCAATAAAATTTATGGGAATAGATGTTGTGAAATTAATAAAACCCTAAACCTCGTTACAACAATCCATCTTCCACAATCCTTGGGGTTAATCTCGATACATCCATGAAAGATCATCCATGACTTTTATCGAACCTCTGTAAAATTATGATGACAACACGTATTAATTAACTATGTTAGGTAAATAAATTTGCAAAAATATTGGTTTGCCCCGACATTATCCAACAAACTAATTACAACTTCTCATAAATATTAAATATTCATTATCAATTATCAATGTCCATACAAATTTATACATATAAATTTAAAGAAATACAACTCCGCAATAGCATTGATAAAAATTAGAACGGACTTGTTAAACAACCTATTAATTATTTTACCACAACACATCTAATTCGGTAATTCAACAAAGTTTCAATCATTTACAAATAAATATAATTTTACAAAATCTAAAACAAACCATAACAAGTACAAAATTATACATTCATATATTACAAGTTTGTTTGAGAAATAACAATAAAACATGTACATAAACTAACAAAATACATATACTAAAAAATCAATAAAATTGACATTTAAATGTTAAAATTAAAAAGGATAGAATTAGTTACAAAATATGATAAAATCCACAATAAATTGAAACACAGATGTTATGACCACAAAACTTAAAGAAATATGACTCGTTCTAAGAAGAGGGAGATTTTTTTTTAGGGCTATTTGTTTGTTGTTTGGAAGGGGAGAGTTGGGATGGGGAAGAAGAAGAAGGAGAAATAGGGTAGAAGAGGGTCGGCAGAGTGGTGATATATTAATTTTTGCCGATGGAATCACTGACGGACTCATTTTGTTGGTGATTTCGTCGGCCATTCTGATAGTGAATCGATCATGTCACTGTATGGAGATCCCAGTTTGAATCACTCGATAATTCCGTCGGTAAAATCGCCTGCAAAAAATTCCACATCAGCGAACTGGCTTTTGTTTTTTTAATTTTGAATTTTCCGTCTGTAATTCTGTCAGTATATACCGACCGAAGTATTCCGTCAATATATACCGATTGAATTACAGACAGAAAAGATTCCGTTGGTAATTATGACCGTGAATTACCGACGGAATAATTCCATCGGTAATTCTGTTGATTTTAAGCAAATTTCTGATAGTGTTAATGCTTTAACTCATCTTGGCCATTAGTGCTACAAAGAAGAGAAAGTGGTACATCCACTTTCTCATCAATTACTTAGATTTGTGGAAGATGAGAAAATGATTGCTATTTCCGACAATTTCTCTGTTATGTATATATATATATATATTTGGTGGATCCTTTCCATTAGATATTCAATAATTTACATATTCTTTTTGGAGAAGTATCTCATTTTCACACCCCAGTTGCCACCCTGCTTTTCTTTCCATTCACGCACACAGATAGTGCATAAAAGCACTACGACAATAGTTGACTCCCAGTCAATAAAGTCTACGCAAATTGTTTGGTGAGCTTACATACCAAAAAAACTAATTTGAGTATTTTTATTTTATATAAACACTATCCAGAAGCAAAGATATTGGCCGGAAACTCTTTAATTTTATTGAAAGGAAAAACTGTATTCGGAAAACGAGAAATGTACACCAAAAGATTCGACAAAAGTTCATACCAGTTAGAAATAAGAATTTTTTAACTCAAAGCTTAAGAAAACTCATTACACTAAATGAATGCATGCCAAAGGAAATGAGAATGATAGAAAATATATTTGTTGCTTAATGCTCTCCTACTGACCTTATCATGACTAACTCCTTAAACTTGTTTCATAATATATACACTACAGATATATCCTTTAATGATGAAAACATGCTGCTTGGATCAAAATTCCATAATAAACCTTTTTTTTATTAAAGCATATATCGATGAAAAGATGATAAATCGTATCTTGATGGATGATGGTTCGACTATCAATATACTACCTGTTAAGACTATAAAAGAGTTTAGGATTCCTATTTATTTTTATATAAATAAAAAATAAAGTCGTTTTGATACACATGCACATAAAATTGAGGTTGATCCATGTTAATACGATGACCGGATAAAAAACCATGATATAATTTTTATCTCGAATCAACTCCCGAGCTAGTTCTAACAAGGGTTGTTCGGAAAAAGATTCTGGAAGACCACCAGTATGCATAAGGAAATCACCAGGAAATTACTGCATGGTTGTGTTTAAAAATCATAATGGCACACAGCAAGTCAAGCATCCGTGTTCACGACCTTTCTTGGCCAGTAATGCTATAAAGAAGAGAGAGTGGTATATCCACTTTCTCATCAATTACGACAATAATTGACTCCCAGTCAATACGGTCCATGCAAATTGTTTGGTGAGGTAACATGCCAACAAAACTTGAATATTTTTAATGTGGGTAAAACTATTAAATGTTGTAGTGAGGTAACATTATGTTTTTTTTATTTAAAGATTAAAAAAAACATTATATTTAGAAAGGTTTTGGATTAATTAAATAGGTTATGAAAATATAATTGCCTAGTGGTTGTTTAATGGTATAGAAGTATTAGGTTAACCATTAGATAACAAAGTTAGAAGTTGTTAGTTTAAGTATTTTACAGGGGCTGATATAGTATTTTACCTAAATTTTATACATAGAAAAAGCTTGTTCTCTCTGGTTTCTAATATCATAAACGGTGCATTAATCCAGTTTTTATAGAAATAGCTATGATGAAAATAGTAAAGAATACATGGACTATCAGTCAAAAGTGCCCAGGAAAGATTTCGGGGATTATTATAAATTATATAAAAAGAATTGCTATCTGGATTATATATATATATATATATATATATATATATATATATATATATATATATATATATGAATGAATGAAAAGGTAATTGAGACTAGTTTAAGTATTGGAGGGATTTTAACGGGTTATATGCTTGCGAATAAGTTTTTTAGGCTAAGATTTCATGAGACCTGGCTGTTTAACCAAAGAAAGCAAGTAAATATTCACATTCTATTATTTTTAAATAGAATAGATATTTTTCTAAATTGTGCATTTTTCATCTACTAAACGTATTACATTCTAAAAAAAAAACGATCAAGCAATGGCTATGTTTAGATTGATTTGCTTATATGCGATATTTGTGAATGCATGATATATAATTTTTGTAAGAATGTTTTATAAACTGATTTATGAAAGAAAACGAAAGATGCGTCTTTAATGTCTCCATTTTGCACATGTAAATCATTACGTTTCATTCTTAATGACCAGGCAAAGTATAGAGAAGTTAGTAGCAGCGAGCAAGAACCCTGAGCTCACAAACCACACCGATATCAGAAATGCGAGGAATCATTAGCAAAAGTAAAAACAAATAATTAATGACATAAGCAAGTGTCGGTCAAGTAATATACATAGACATCTATTTTTTCTTCCTCCAGAGGTACAGAGTATAGGAGTTTACTTGGCCACCCTTCTGTCTAAAAATTGTGGCTACGAGCTTCATGGTTAATTTTCTTGAACAGAAAGAACCCTTCATTTATGGCTATGTTCCAAGATATATAAGTGAATTAGTTGCAAACTAGGCGAGTCTCCGTGGAAACATTACAATAGCATTTACTCTGAGTAAGAACACCTCTATGCATGTGCTGTAATTGACAATATTCACGTATGAAAACATTTGAACGGGAATAAAGAAAATAATTCATCAAACAGTATGCATAAGGAAATCACCAGGAAATTACTGCATGGTTGTGTTTAAAAATCAAAATGGTACACAGCAAGTCAAGCATGCGCATTCACGGCCTTTTAATGCCTTAACTCATCTTGGCCAGTAGTGCTACAAAGAAGAGAAAGTGGTAAATCCACTTTCTCATCAATTACTTGAGATTTGTGGAAGATAAGAAAATGATTGCTATTATCGACAATTTCTCTGTTATATATATATATATATTAGGTGGAGTTTCATGAATCCTTTCCATTAGATATTCAATAATTTATATATTCTTTTTGGAGAAGTAACTCATTTTCACACCCCAGTTTCATGAAAACGAAGACCACTCATCATGGTGTGGAACTAACTAATATACTGTTCCCGTTATGGGGTCACTCATTACTATCAGAAGAAATTAAACCATTTTGGTGTCCATTGTTTTGATGCACTGAATACCATCTGGACCTGTTAACTGCCAAGAACATCTATTTTCCAGGCACTCAATTTGAAGATGAAAACTCGAACGCACAACTGTAACTGACACTGATTTTTCAAGAGACCTGCAATTGATTTAAAATTTATTCTTTCGAGGGCTCACAAGATTCTGCATGCAAATGGAATGGACTAGTTCCGAGTTGTTGAAGTTGTTTTCTTGACCTTGATTGTGAATTGTGATCCACCAGCTTGATCCTTCTCTCTATCCGAGGCAATTTCTATTGCGTCGCCGGCCTTGAGGTCCTTTGAACGAACAAATGAAAACCAATCCCCAGAAAGGGCTGGTTTCGAACCCCCTACTGGTGGGACTCTACAACGAAATGTCCACAGTTGGCCATCCTCGTCTTTAAACTTCAAATATGCTTCATGGCCTCTCGGGAAATCGTTTATACAATTTTCTGATAGCAGTAGGTTTCTCTGAACATCAATATTGCTGAGTTTCTTCGTGAAGTTTTTTTCCATTGCTTATTTCGAAGAAGTAGAAGAGCAATTGATGAGGCAACTTGCCCTTTTCAATCTTCAACTCATCTGACAGCTCTTCCGTGTTGACATTGGATCTCACATACAACAACTTCATGAGCTCAATTTCAAATTGGATTGGCAATCTTTCGAGACTGAGTGTTCTTTAGAAAGCTGATCATTTTGATGGTGAGTTTCCTACTCAGATATGCTTGTTAGAAGATTTAAGCATTTTGGATGTTTCACAAAATAAACTCTCTGGCCTTGTGATTAGCAGTCCATGAATCAATCATTCCATACAAGTCCATGGAGAAGCTGTATTCTGAAACAATGGGACAACCACTAGCTAGTAAGGAGTATCGCTAACGAGGACGGCAGTTTTCCATTCATCAATATAGAAGAGCAATAGAATTTACATCTAAAAGAATGTCTTATCACTACCAGAATTTCTGTGTTTAAAAATCAAAATGGCACGCAGCAAGTCAAGCATCCGCGTTCACGACCTTTCTTGGCCAGTAGTGCTATAAAGAAGAGAGAGTGGTATATCCACTTTCTCATCGATTACTTGAGATTTGTGGAAGATATGATACAAGAGATAAGTATCATCGATAAAATCATGCAACCTACTTCACGCAAGAAAAAATTACATTTTGAAACATAAATTTTTTTCTAAAAAAAAGTTAAGGCTTTGATATGTGAGGCCTGTATTGTAAACGAGATCTCAACATTTATCTCATACTATTTCGAACCTCATTTGAGAATGAAAATCAACTGCATTCCACAACATGATAGTGGTGGTGAAGTGCCTTCAAGTGAGAACTTGTCAATATTCTCAATTGAAGCTGATGATGATTCAATTGAAGAAGAATAAGAAGAAAATTCTGACTAACTATCAGAACACAAAAGTGTAAAGGAATTTTTTATAATTTAATATTATGGATGAAATTTTGTACAAATAAATATTTATTTTATAATTGTTATGTTCATTGTTGTTATTGTGCTATGTGGGCAGTTTTCAATTTAAGTGTTTGCAAGGAGGATAAAAAAGCAATACAGACACAATCTGTCATGCACTGTGCACACCACCAATGGAAATACAAACAGATTGTGTCCATTGGTATTTTCCAGAGGCGATGGGAACTACTCATATCCACATTGCTGATGGAAATACAGACGGATTATGTTTGATTTTTTTTGCAGGTTTAAACTATGAAATTTCTGGTATAAATAAAATAAAATCAACTGGTTTGTGGCATATATATTGTCAATATTTGCAGGTTTTAAAAATTTAGGTAGTCTCCACTACGGGGGAGGTGCTGCCGAATTTTTTTTAAATAATCGAATTTGATTATGTAATTATTCATCAAATTTGTATAGATGCATAGAACAAAATAAACAGCACGTCGTGAGCATATGGTCGCAGCTAATTCTTCTAGGAGCGAGGTTGACGTGTCCTTAGATGCCGACCAAGAAGAGGCACCTGCAGCGACTTGCGACGCTGCCTCTTCCAGCATGGTTCCATAACACAGAGGCGGTGTGCCTTCACAACTGGGTCAATTTACCTGTAAGTACAAGGCACATTGGAAGGACAATCGTTCAATGTAAGTTTGTTTTGGTTTTTTTTTACTTATAATGTAATTTGTGAACAAATAATTAATATTTTATTAATTTTATTTATTTTCAGGTTCACAAACATTAAGGTAACCTGAGTAATAACATCAGCATTTAAATCATCTATGAAGATTCTATTATTTCAATGGAGTAGGGTTTCCAGATATTTTGATTGGAGACCTTATATTGATGCATGGTTTTAAAGATTTAAGGTTTGTCGCACCCGACATCGCGGTGGCCTTAAAAATTTTGGTGTCCATTGTTTTGATGCACTGAATACCATCTGGACCTGTTAACTGCCAAGAACATCTATTTTCCTGGCAATCAATTTGAAGATGAAAACTCGAATGCACAACTGTAACTGAGACTAGTTTTTCAAGAGACCTGCAATTGATTTAAAATTCTTTCTTAATTTCAAGGGCTCACAAGATTCTGCATGCAAATGGAATGGACTAGTTCCGAGTTGTTGAAGTTGTTTTCTTGACCTTGATTGTGAATTGTTCTCCAGCAGCTTGATCATTCTCTCTATCCAAGGCAATTTCTATAACGTCGCCGGCCTTGAGGTCCTTTGAACGAACAAATAAAAACCAATCCCCATAAAGGGCTGGTGAACCACCTACTGGTGGGGCTCTACAACGAAATGTCCACACTTGACCATCCTCGTCTTTAAACTTCAAATATGCTTCATGGCCTCTCGGGAAATCGTTTATACAATTTTCTGATAGCTGTAGCCTTCTCTCAACATCAATATTGTTGAGTTTCTTCGTGAAATTTTTTTCCATTGCTTATTTCGAAGAAGTAGAAGAGCAATTGATGAGGCAACTTGCCCTTTTCAATCTTCAACTCATCTGACAGCTCTTCCGTGGTGACATTGGATCTCACATGCAACAACTTCATGGGCTCAATTTCAAATTGTATTGGCAATCGATCTTTCGAGACTGAGTGTTCTTTAGAAAGCTAATCATTTTGATGATGAGTTTCCTACTCAGATAGGCTTGTTAGAAGATTTAAGCATTTTGGATGTTTCACAAAATAAACTCTCTGGCCTTGTGATTAGCAGTCCATGAATCAATCATTCCATACAAGTCCATGGAGAAGCTGTATTCTGAAACAATGGGACAACCACTAGCTAGTAAGGAGTACCGCTAACGAGGACGGCAGTTTTCCATTCATCAATGTAGAAGAGCAATAGAATTTACATCTAAAAGAATGTCTTATCACTACCAGAATTTCTGTGTTTAAAAATCAAAATGGCACGCAGCAAGTCAAGCATCCGCGTTCACGACCTTTCTTGGCCAGTAGTGCTATAAAGAAGAGAGAGTGGTATATCCACTTTCTCATCGATTACTTGAGATTTGTGGAAGATATGATACAAGAGATAAGTATCATCGACAATTTCTCTGTTATATATATATATATATATATTAGGCGTAGTTTCATGAATCCTTTTCATTAGATAATCAATAATATTGTATATATTCCTTTTGGAGAAGTAACTCATTTTCACACCCTTGTTGTAGTTTTCCATTCATTTTCACACCCCAGTTGCCGCCCTGCTTTTCTTTCCGTTCACGCACACAGATAGTGCATAAAAGCACTACGACAATAGCTGACTCCCAGTCAATACGGCCGACGCAAATTGTTTGGTGAGGTTGCATTCCAACAAAACTAATTTGAATATTTTTCCCAACCTGGCAAATAGACTAAGTTCTCAACAATAAAATAAAATAATATTCAAATCCCAAAACATGGAACTTGCACAAGTATAAATAGGACCTCTATGGTTGCCCAAAGGCACATAACAAACAACAATATTCTACATAGTAGTTCATAGAATTATCTAAGATGATGATGAAAAGAATGGGGGCTTGGATGTTGCTAGCATTGTTGACTTTGGTTGGCGAATGGCATGGTCGTTGTTATGGGTGTGTGGAGGAAGAGAGGATTGGTCTCTTGGAGATCCAATCTTTGATCGACCCAAATCACCTTTCCTTGGGAGATTGGGTGGACAACAATAGTAATTGTTGTGAGTGGTATGGAATCGAGTGTGATAACACTACAAGGCGAGTGATCCAACTCTCTCTTAGTGAAGCAAGGGATTTCAGCTTGGGCAATTGGGTTCTCAACGCATCTTTGTTTCTGCCTTTCAAAGAATTTCAAAGTCTTGATTTGGAAAGTAATGGATTGGTTGGTTGCATGGAGAATGAAGGTTAGTTCAATGTTTCTGCACTTAATTATAATCATAAAATAAATGAAGGTTGGTTGGTGTTTAATGTCAATTATCTTGCTTTGATGATTCTCTTCCAGGCTTCCAAGTCCTATCATCAAAACTGAGCAATCTTGACCTATGGAATAACCGATTTAATAATGATAAAAGCATTTTGTCATGTTTCAATGGTAACCTTTCCACTCTCAAGTCTTTGGATCTATCATTTAATGAGTTGACAGCTGGATCAGGTAGCTTCTATGGTAACCTTTTAATTATTTCGCTTCGAAACCTTTTCTTTTCTCCTTCTCGTATCATTTTTTTTCCATGCGTTTATTTCCTTTCAATATGCTTTTGAGAAACATCATGCAGGTTTCAAAGTCTTGTCATCAAGGTTGAAAAAGCTGGAGAACCTTCATCTAAGTGGGAATCAATGCAACGATAGCATTTTTCCATCTCTAACTGGATTTTCATCCCTCAAGTCTTTGGATCTGTCAAACAATCAGCTGACAGGATCTGCTAGTAACATTAGTAAGTTATATATAATTTCTACCTAACTGCTTTACGTGACGTTCTTTTATATTTATTTAATAATCAACGATAGCATTTCATCATGTTTGATTGCGGTAGCTTTCATCTTATCCATAAATTGTTTTTCTATTAAGACAGGAAGAGATTAAAGTCATGAGCTAGCTAGATCAAAACTAAGATGATTAAAAATTACAAGTATAGATCAATGGATACTTGCAATCGATCTATCTTCTTCCTTGATCTATGCACTGTATATTTTTTTATGTATATCTTGTACGTAGGTTTTCAACTCCAACCGATGAGGCTGGGAAAGTTAGAGAACCTTGACCTGAGTGACAATCGATTGAACAACAGCATCTTATCAATTCTGAGTGGGCTTTACACTCTCAAGTCTTTGGATCTATCATTTAATGAGTTGACAGCTGGATTAGGAGGTAGCTTCTATGGTAACCTTTTAATTATTTAGCTTCGAAACCTTTTCTTTTCTCCTTCTCATATCATTTATATGCTTTTGAGAAACATCATGCAGGTTTCAAAGTCTTGTCATCAAGGTTGAAAAGGCTGAAGAACCTTCATCTAAGTGGGAATCAATACAACGATAGCATTTTTCCATCTCTAACTGGATTTTCATCCCTCAGTCTTTGGATCTATCGTATAATGAGTTGACAGGATCAGGTATAATACACAGTTTCTACCTACCTAAATGCTTCACATGACATTCTCTTAATTATATTGTTTCTTTATCAAGAAAAATGAGGACTTTATATCCATGGAAAGATCAATTTTTTCACAACTCGATTTCTAGGTTCATAATCGGCAACGTAGAAGTGGTGTTAAAAGAACACTTTATATATATGTGAAGCTCCATGACAAACATATTAAAAGAACAAATTATTTAAAAATACATAACATTTTATAATTTTAAAAAAAATTATATTATTCAAAACTAATAAATCCAAATGATTGTTCAAAACTTCTCATTGATAATTAAAACAAGAACAATAATAAATAACACTCATTATATTATCATGAAAAATGAGGACTTTATATCTATGTGATGATCAATTTAATGATAGCATTGTATCATGTTTGACCATCTTTAACAACTTTATAACCTTAAATTGTTTTTTTTTTTCAATAAGATCAAAATTAGAATGATTAAAAATATTTCTTAATCTTTGAAGTGTACACAACCTATTATATTATTAAATATGCGTTCGTGAGCTCATTATAATTAAATATAGCATTTTATCATTCTTTTATGTGTAATTCAAGAATTATATATCAAACAACAACATCTCATCAATTCTAATTATTTTTAGTTTCTATCTATTATGCATATCGAGATTATGACTTACTCTTAAAAACAACTCTCTTGCAGGTTTCGAGATCATATTATCACATTTGTGGAAACTCGAGTCATTAGATTTATCATACAATCAGCTGACAGGATCTATCACTAGTAAGTTACATTCTCTTTATCAAGAAAATTGAGGAATTTATATCTATATGCTTCCATGTATCATTTTAATATCTAAAAGATACTTTCATCACTATTTTGACTGTTTCGAGATAAATTGTATAGGTTGGTGTGAATTGAAGAATCTAAAGCAGTTAGATCTCTCTGGAAATAATTTTGGAGGTTCGCTCCCAGATTGTTTGGGGAACTTGTCATCTCTACAACTATTAGATGTTTCTAAAAACCAGTTTACTGGAAATATTGCCTTTGGTCCTCTTACCAACCTCATATCCCTTAAATTCCTCTCACTATCAAATAACCTCTTTGAAGTTTCCACTTCAATGAAGCCTTTTATGAATCACTCAAGCCTCAAGTTCTTCTCCAGTGAGAACAATAGACTTGTAACAGAACATGCTGCCTTTGATAATTTGATTCCAAAGTTCCAACTAGTTTTTTTTAGCTTGTTGAAAACATCGGAAGCACTCAACGTAGAAATTCCCAACTTCCTCTATTACCAATATGACTTAAGAGTCCTTGATCTCTCCCACAACAACATCACCGGAATGTTTCCATTGTGGTTGCTTAAGAACAATACACAATTGGAGCAACTATATCTAAGCCAGAACTCCTTTGTTGGTGCTTTACAGTTGCAAGATCATCCATATCCGAATATGACCGAATTAGATATATCCAACAACAACATGAACGGTCAAATCCCAAAAGATATTTGTTTGATCTTTCCAAATCTGTGGAGCTTAAGGATGGCTAAGAATAGATTCACAGGTTGTATTCCTTCTTGTTTGGGAAATATTAGCTCTTTGGGAGTTTTAGATTTATCCAACAATCAGTTGTCCACAGTAAAACTAGAACAACTAACAACAATAATGCTTCTCAAGCTGTCAAACAACAATTTCGGTGGGCAAATACCAACCTCGGTGTTCAATTCTTCTACCTTAAAATATCTCTATCTAGGTGGTAACAACTTTTGGGGTCAGATATCAGATTTTCCATTATATAGGAGGAAAAGGTGGATTATATTGGATTTGAGTAACAATCATATTTCAGGCATGCTTCCAAGGTGGTTAGTCAATTCTACGCGCCTTATCGCAGTTGATTTGTCCAAAAACCATTTTAAGGGTTCGATCCCAAGAGACTTTTGTAAGCTTGACTGGCTTAAATATTTGGACCTTTCTGAGAACAACTTGTCTGGATATATACCGTCTTGTTTCAGTCCACCACAAATAACCCATTTGCATCTATCAGAAAATAGATTGAGCGGTCCATTAACATATGGATTTTATAACAGCTCTTTCTTGGTTACGATGGATCTTCGAGATAACAGCTTCATCAGCTCCATTCCAAATTGGATTGGCTATCTTTCATCATTGAGTGTTCTTCTTCTGAGGGCTAATCACTTTGATGGTGAGCTCCCTGTTCAGTTATGCTTGTTAGAACAATTAAGCATTTTGGATGTTTCACAAAACCAGCTCTTTGGTCCATTGCCCTCCTGTTTGGGCAATCTTACTTTTGAGGAAAGTTCCCTGAAAGCATTCGCGTATCTCAAGTCTTTTTATAGACCATGGTCCATAGAAAATGCTTATAATGAAACAATGGGTCCACTATTAGTGGGTAGTATGTTCAGCCTAGTAAAGAATTATATGCTTAACTTTACAGAAGAAGTGATAAAATTTACAACTAAAAATACGTATTATGGGTACAAGGGGAAAGTTCTCAGCTACATGCTTGGTATTGATCTCTCCAATAACAACTTCGTAGGAGCAATCCCACCAGAATTTGGAAACTTAAGTGAGATACTGTCTTTAAACTTATCACACAACAATCTCACTGGATCTATCCCTGCAACATTCTCAAACCTAAAGCAAATTGAGAGTTTGGATCTTTCTTACAACAACTTGAAAGGTGGCATCCCTCCAAAATTTATTGAAATTACCACTCTGGAAGTTTTTAGTGTGGCGCACAATAATTTGTCCGGTAAGACCCCCGAGAGAAAATATCAGTTTGGGACCTTTGATGAAATCTGTTACGAAGGAAATCCTTTCTTGTGTGGACCTCCATTGCGAAACAATTGTAGTGAGGAAGCAGTGCTGTCACAGCCAGTGCCTGATGATGAACAAGGAGATGATGGTTTCATAGACATGGAGTTTTTCTACATTAGTTTCGGTGTATGTTATACAGTTGTGGTGATGACAATTGCAGCAGTTCTCTACATCAATCCATATTGGCGACGCAGGTGGTTGTACTTCATCGAAGACTGCATAGATACTTGCTACTATTTTGCAGTTGCTAGTTTTCGCAAGTTCTCCAACTTCAGAAGGTGAATTTGTTACTGGGAAGACAGCCGTTCCTGGTTTGTGATGATTGTTTGTCCTGTATATTAGCTATTGGGTGCTTAATTTGTACTGTACTGTCTCTAAGCTCAGCCTTTCTATTTGATTAGTTACTTGGGTTAAATATATAAAGCTGGATTTCTCATTCCTGAACCATTAGGAAGGGAACTGATTGGTCATTGACTCGGCTGTGATTACTCTTTCAACTCTCAAGACTTCTCCAAAAATAAATTGCCAAAACCACTACTAAGTAGAAACAAAATATTCTATGCATGTGTGACAACACTTACATCTGCCTCTGTTTCAAGGGCGACTCCAACTCAGTTATTCAATCAAAGCATTGAAATCGGAGCAAGAATATCCACCTTCTTCAACAGCCTTCCTGGCCGTTTCTTTGCTCCGCTACTCATTTCCTCTGCTTCTTCACCCATCATAATTTGAGTGATTGCCTTCTCTACAGCTTCACTTTTAACATGATCTCCATGCACTCTAAGCCATTCCTTTAACTCCAGTTTCCTTTTCACCAACTTTTTAAAACAATCTTCCTTGTCTTCTTGACTCTTTTTCTTTCTTCTAACTACCTGCTGCAATCTCCTTAAGCTGAGAGGCAGTGAGGTTTGCCATGCTTCCAAAGCAAATATAAACAACTGAATTTGGTTTCTTTGAGTCGAGCCACTTCAAACACTCATGTTGAGCGATTGAGGCTTCTTTTCTCTTCGTACTTTATCTTCAATGTCTCTACTGCATAGTGAAACCGGGCCTACGTTAATTCACACCCTCTTTAATTGACCCAACAAGACTATATCCTATCCATACAGCTTCTTCTTCTACAGATTCATGGATCACTTTATGCAAAGCAGAGTAATGATTTTCTGGATTTTCTGGAAAAAGAGTGTCTTGGGAACTTACAGTAGATTTTATTGGAACTCTTGTCTCAGGACAGTAGCATAGCTTCTTGAATCTCTGTTTCTAATCGAACAGGGGAGCAACGAGAAGCTTGGAGTGTATATATCTTCTGTTAAATTCCACGACTATGTTAAATTCCTTATCGTTTGTTATTTGTGTACTTGTTGCATTGATTGTACAGGGAAATAAATTTTACGTTGCATGGTATTTTCCTTTGTTGTTGTGTTGATATGAAAAAAAATAGAAGATTGGGAAAAAAAAAGTTGCATTAATATAAATATAATCCCAAGGATATAATTAAATTTTTAAAGGCTCAACATGAATATTAAAGCATAAGACAGAAGATGGGGAGGGAAAAAATACTTTGTCGCCACTGAACCAACACGAATATGGCAACACACGCCACACCATCAACTACACCTTCACATTACACGTTGAACTATCACAAGTCTCCTTGATAACGTGGTGTCCTATCATGCACTGACATGTGCTATGTCAGTCTTTTTATTGATTTATTAATATTTTAATACTTTAAATTACTAAATCTCTTTTAAAAGCATATAAATATTACAAAAAAAAAGGCCATATTGCAAGGATGAAAATGTTATGCCAAGCCAACTTTAGATTTTTTTTTATTCTAAGGTTAACTTTATCATTTTACAATACACAAAACATGAAAAAGACTAAAAAATACCTCTTGTCAAGGTCAATATTTTTGAACTCTCAAGGGTATTGATGTCATTTTAATGTCTAAATAAAATAAAATAGACAAAAATGGACCCTAACGAAAAGGTCAATTGCTTTTTTGCTTGCAAGGGCAACGATGTAGTTTTAGTGTGCGCAAAAGGAGTAAACCTGTTAAATTATCCCCAATCAATTTACAAATAACCTTTAGATCACTTGAAAAGATAACTTTACCTCGTAGTAAGTCAATTGTTTTGTGTAGAGAAGGGCAAAAGGTAAAAAGGTAAAATATATTGTACTAATACACGATATTTTATCTCAGAGTCTATAATGAATCACTTGAATCATTGATCTCTTTTAAGGGGTTTTTTTGTATATAATTCTACTTTTTTTTTAGTTTATGTTTAGATCTTTAGCATGCATTTTCAAATCAAATCTTTATTCTCTTGCACTCATATAATTGTTTTTCAAATATATTTTTTTTACATTTGACAATGCTTTTGCATTAAAAAAAATTAGGATTGTCGGTAATGTGGGCCACATATCTAGTTAGGTACTATAATAGTGTTTCATTTTTATATGCATAGTGAAACACTTTATTTTTAAAAAAAATTCTTTTTTATTTGGTTTTTTTTGTTTTCTTTTTTACAAATTAGTCCTTATTTTTTATTTAATTTTTTTTTTGGCCTCATTATATAAGATAAAGCTTTCAATTTAATTAGAAATAAACTACTATACTAAAAAGTTATGCTTCTCTTTATATATATGTATATTGTTTTAGTCCTTATATTTTTTTTGCTTCTTGATTTAGTGTTTTTTTCATTTTATTTCCTTTCATATTCTTACAAATCGGTCTTTAGACAATTTCTTCACTTTTTTATTTAACTTATTTTGGGTCTAATTGTCATGAGATACAGATTTGAATTTAATTAAAAAATTATTTATTATACTAAAAAAGTTAGGGTTTTCCCTCCTACTTCACTATTCATATCCTCTCTTTTTTTAAAAAAATAATAATAATCTATCTTCTAATTTTTTCTTCTTTTGATTGAATGATTTTTGTTGTTTTTTCTTTCAATTTCACTTTAATATTTTGTTAATTTTGAATTGGTCATCTTAATTTGTTTTTGTTTCCTTTATATGTAATTATTGCAGTCTCAAATAAACATCTTTAAATTTGTTTAGTACTTAATTTTGTAAGTGTCTATTTTAGTTCTCGCATTATTATATAAAAAATAGTTTTTAAACCCAATGGAGTTCATGATCTGGGTTGTGCATTTGACGAGTTAAACTGCGAAGCTCGAGTTGATCTAGTATATTATCATATCAATGTAAAAAAAAAAAAAAAAAGATATCATCTTGATTTTCTTTCTTAAAATTCAAACAATGTTTGTATTGGTCATTTGAGTTGCCTTAATTTGCACATGTCAAGCCAACTAGGTCATGTACAAACAACTCCCTTGCGAATTAATTTTAAACCTATGTTAGGTAAGAAGTCAAGTCGAGAGGTTTCAAGGTTGTCAACGAGATCACGTTTAATAACAATGTCATGTTGTTCCTTTGTTTTTAAACTCTACCTTTCATTTCTTTTATTTCTTTCAATTGAATCCTTTTTGGCTTTTTTTTTATTCCATCCTTTAACATTTTGTTGATTTTGAATTAGTCTTGTTTCGGTTTGTTTTCTATGATATTATTGCAGCCTCAAACAAATATCCTAACATTTGGTTGGTATTCAATTTTATAAGCATCTATTTTTGTTATCATATCATTAAGCAAAAAATAATTAAAAAAATTAAAGTTGTTAAACTAGGTGGAGTCCATTATTCAGGCCGTGGGTTTGGAGAGTTAAGTCACAAAACCATAATCAATTTAATATGTTATCATATGAATGTTAAAAAAAGATGTCATTTTAAAATTTTAGTTTGGACCTACCATGTTGATTGGATCATATTAGAATAACTTTCACATTAATTAATTTTAAACTTGATATAGATAAAGAGTTAAATCAGAAGAATTTAAAATTAATCCACTAGATCCACCTAGTTTCTTAAGCCTAGATGATTTTTTCATGTTGGGCAAAAGATAAACTAGTTCCTTGCAAAATATTTACAAGTAAACACTCACGCATATGATTATAAAAATTTGAGTAAAATTTTATATAACCAATGTCTGTTTTTCATGAAACAAACAAGTTAATCCTTCAAGTTTTTTAAATAATTAATTGATTCTTTAATCACATTTTACCGTCAAGTTAATTAGTCGAACAAGCTATGGGTGTTGTATATCACTACTAATTTTCTTTCCCTTAATTTTCTCTTTTCCTTAATGGGTGTTGCAGGCTTCTTTCTCTGAATGTTAAATGCTTTCTCTAATCATCTATATTCTACAGCCCAGCATTTTGTTATAGTTGTTGTTGCCGTGGATAAAAGTGCATTTATTTTCTTTTAACTTTTTAAACAATTCATTTAGTTTTTCGTTATAGTTGTTGTTGCTGTGTAGTTTCATGAATTTTTGTGATTTTGTGTCCTTTGGTGTCATCTTTCTAATTTTACTATTAGTTAATGGATATTAATTCGACCTCTTGTTCGTTTTTAATATTGTTGTTGGGATCCCTTGTATATTCTTTTTATAGATTTTTTGCTTGACTTAATATTAATTAAGTATGCATCCAATTTGCAAAAATAGATACATACATGACTTTTATTAATTAATAAGACTGATTATATTAATTCTTGAACTTGTTTTATTTAAATAAATATATAGAATTATGAGAGTTCATAATTTGATGATTAGATAATATTCATATATTCAGAATACACGACACATGTATTGAGTTTAATGTTTTTGAAAAAGAAATTTTTTAATTGATTAATGTATAAGTATATAAATTTATTTACTAAATAATATCTTGATTAATTAATAAATTTCATGGTCTAAATGATATTAATTAAAAAAAAAAAACTAAGAGCGCTTATTAAAACACGGTGCACTGTATGTGAATCCTATGGATTCACAGTGGCCCCTCTCTGTTTTTCGCGTTTCTTCTCGCGCAGTGGATGTTCCCGCGCTTTTTTCCATTTTTTATAAGCACTTTATTTTTTAAAAATTAAATTGTTTTTCTTTTTAATTTGGTCTTGTTTCTTTATTTTCTTTTCTCTTACAAATAAGTCCTTATTTTTTCATTTAATTCTTTTTTGGCCTAATTATATGGGATAAAGTTTTCAATTTAAATAGAAATAAACTACTATTTAAAAAAAAGTTATGCTTCCCAACCTCCTTCACTCTCTCTTTTTTCACCATCCATATCCTCTCTTTTTCAAAAAATAAATAAATTCTATCTTCTAATATTTTCTTCTTTTAATCGAATTTCTCTCATTGGATAAGAATTTCAGTTAAATAAATGAAAGCGCAGACGTAAATTTTAAAAATAAAAAACACGATAGAAAAGGAAGCACCTGGTGGAGATTTGAAGCCTTATTGGTTGAGGTGGCGGCGGAGGCGGAGGTTTCCGAGAGCGGAGGAGGGAAAGAGAAAGATCTCAGGTGGGGAGAGGTAAGGAATGTCGGACCAAAGTGAACAGTGCTTGACAGATGACTTTATTCTTCTCCAGATTCGCTAACAAACTAAAAGAAGTGTTTTCTAGTGCTGCTTCACTGTTCATAACTGACAAACTTAAACTGAAAGAATTATATATATATATATAAAACTAAGAGTGCTCATTAAAACACGGTGCACTGTGTGTGAGTCCTGTGGCTTCACCGTCTTTACCGCGCTCCCTCTCTGTTTTTCGCGTTTCTTCTCGCGTGGTGGGTGTTCCCGCGCTTTCTTTTAGTTAGGTGAATTCATAACTAAAATGTTTATTAAAATGACTAAAATAACTAATAGTTTAATAGTTTGGATGTTTTTAGTAATGCTGAAATTATAGAGAATTGATCATTAAGTTGATTTTTTAATATGCGTAGAAATCAGATCATTATAAATTTAATAAATTATTTAAAGTGTTCCAATGGAAAGAAAATGGGTGTTGTGAATTTGAGTCTGCATTTTTCTCTACTTTCTTTTTGGTTTTTTACGTTTGTCCCTTCCTGAATATTTACGATCAGTTTTTGCCTTCTACCTGCTGCTTAGTTTAGGGTATAAAATTTCCTTGTTTCTTCGGAAGATGCCTTACTCTTTGTTGACTGTCTTTCTGTTTTTAGCTGCATTGTTAGGCTATGTGTGTGTTTATTGAGGCTTTGGCTGCCTTTTTTCCTATAGTTATGAGGTTTCTTGGGCATAGTCTTTTGGTTAGCTTCAGCCCTCTATTATCCATTCTTTATGTAGGTGGTGTTGTCTTTGTTTCGCACAGGGTGGCATGTGTCTTGCAAGGAAGTTTACTTGGTTTTCTTTACATGTGTTTCTTGCATGCTACGTGTTTGGCAGAAGTCTTCTGAGAGATCGACCTTTTTTCTTCAATTGTTTTGGTTAGGCTGGGTGCTTGATTTGTGTTAGGCTGTTAAAGTATTTTCCCTTTCTTTATAAGAAAAAAATATTTCTTTTGTGCTTGGGAACACATCTTTGTAGCTGTAGAGATGATAGGAAAGCTTTGCTTTTAAAGGCAACATTGTCTTTATGGTTTTTTCGACATGGGTTTCCTTAAAAAAGTTTTAGTTTTTGCATGTTTATTTATGTTGCTTATCCATATATATATATATACTGCAACAAGTTTTTCTGGAGGTAACTTGGGGGAAGAAAACACTTCGTGCCACGAAAATAAGAGGCTGGAGTTTTATTTTGCTTTAGATTCTTCCCTTAATTCCAGCCGTGGTTTGTTTTCAGTTCTTTGGTCTTTCTTTTCATTAGTCTTTGATTTTTGTTGGGTTCTTGCTTTGTGTTAGGTTGTACGAGGATTTACCTTTTTTTTTTAAAAAAAAAAAAAACATCTTGTGTTTAGGAACAGAGCTTTGTACCTTTGGAGATGATAGAAGGCTTTGATTTTGAAGACAACACATTTTTACAAAGTTTTTTCGACTTGGGTTCCCCTGAAAAAATTTCATTTTGCATGTTTGTTTGTGTTGGTCATACATATATGTTACAGCAGGTCTTTGTAGAGGTCACTTGATGAAAAAAAATGTCAGGAAAAACAGAGGCTGAAATGTCCTTTTGCTTTAGATGTCTTACCTCAGTTTCAACCATTGTTTGCCTGTAGGTTGAGGTTGATAAGTTATGTGTGTTTTTAGGTTGGATCTGAATCTTTGTATTGCTTGTACGAAGCAGGAATTGAACATCTTGCAGTGGGGCTGTCCAGATTTTTTGATATGGTTGAGTTCATGCTTAGCTATGTAAAACCTCTTCGTTATAGAAAATTAACATGATTAAGTATCAAGGAGTTTTTGTCTAGGTCGTTGCTGCTGCTGTTGTTAGTCAAATGTTGCCATTTATAGACCTTTTCAGTGCTCAAAATTTATAATATGGTCATGAATGGCATAAGGTGTTTGTTCATCTTTTTTAATATTCTGAAAAGTAAATATATGCGTCTCAGTTATCATTGCAATGTTATTTCACTCTTACAAATATTTTAGCAAATTAAGTGCCACATCTAATCAGATGTTTCCCTATCATCAAAACCCATGCTAAATTTGATGCATGCATGGATCCTTATGAGCTTAGGGTTTGCTTTCTCCCCTTTCATTTTAAACTTTATATTCTTCTTTTAACTGTTTTTCTCTTACCTTTACTTAATCATGTTATAACATGAAGAGGATGCCGCTAACTTCCTCTTAGTTGGCGAGTCTGTGGAGAACTTCTTTGGCTCATCAACACAACATTATGTTTATGTAAGAGAGTACAATAATCCTTCCATTATCAAGCCTCTGATGATAGCAAAGCTCAACAAAACCATGATTTCTTAGCTTAGATTTGACGTGTTCATACTTGGCACTAATCAATGCAAGATTGTCGTTTTCAATGTCTTTAAAAATGTCCCTGAAAACAATGTCTATATGATTTTGGATGTAGAGATATCACCAAAACATTCAACTTCATACTGAGAAACTAGGAAACCATACACTATTAAGATCACTACCACTTCAACCCTGTACAAGTTAAAACAAATAGAAGGCCCCAAATCCAACACCATTCATTTAAGTTCAGTTGCAACTCAAGTTTCAAATTGAAACACCAGTGCTCATAGCAATAGATTAACCTTGAAATTTAAAGCGGAACAAGCTTCATGCAGCCATCCAAGAGGTCATCATCGAAAGAAGATGTTACACAAGAAGTTCCAACAAAAATTACTTCCCAGCACTTTTTATTCCATCGAGTTCCCATCTTGTGAGAAACACGTGAAAAATAAAAAAGACAAAAACGAAAGAAGATGACATCCTGTCATTGCTACCAAATCCTCACCAGCTGCAGTTCTAGATCCATTACCAGCTGCAGAACCAGCAATCCTGTCAATCATACTGACAACGGAGCCAATGTCACCGACAGATGCACTAAGTGCTTTGGGAGACAGAGATTTCACCTGGGAAAAAAAATTACAGCATCACCATCTCATTCAAAAAGAAGTTTCTTTCTTTTTCAGAAACCTCCAAAATAAGGGTGGGGTGGAGTAAAACCAAAAGGAGAGCATCACTAACCGCTTCAATCAAGTACTCAAGTGGTTTCCCTGTAACATTTGACTTGCCAGAAACAGTTGTCAAAGCACCGCCATGAGCACCATCAGGACTGGTAAAGTCTGCAAGCAAAGGTGATGCAGATATCCCAGGAGAGCCAATTGCAAGGGAGGGAGCCAGTGCTTGTGCAACAGATGGTTGGTGTATAATATTTCCAGTATTTAAGAGTGAGGAAATACCAGAAACTGGTTTGTCAGAATCTCCTGGCATAGGAGATGGAGCTTGCTGGTGTAATTGCTGCTGTTGCTGCAATCGTTTAAGCTGTTGTGTTTGTAGCATCTGTTGTTCATGCTGCTGCTGCTGCTGTTTTAGATGCTGGTGTTGAATCATATTGGAATTCGACTGAAGGGGAATATTTGGCTGCAGCATACTCGCCCCACTTTGTGTTGACAATGTGTTAACCTTGGTTGGTTGGGAAATGCTCACGAGATTCTGTTGTATAGATCCTACAGGTGTCAGCTGCAATGAGCTCAGTGCATTTGCTTGTCCAGAATCTAAATTGGAGCCTGGTTGTATTGGATTCATCATGTTTGATTGTGACGTCGAATCCCCAGATAAAGTTGAAAGAGAATTATGCAGCAAGCTTGACATATTGTTCTGCTGCATCCCCCTCCCCCCTCCCTTCCTGTTCTTGTTATTTATGCATGTATTAACTTTTCTGAAAGAATAAATGTTCTAGGGAGAAAATAGTGTAAATAGAACGAGGAGAATACCACATCCCCCAAAGAATAAAGAAAGATGAAGAAAACAAAACAAAGTCATAAAACAAGGCTTTTCAATCCCCGATGAATATCAGCAGTCTAAATACCCCAGCAAATAGAACATGAAGAGGCCACAAACAATAACCCATCCCAAAGAGATTGTCTAGGATGTTTTAAGCTAGGAAAATGAAGAAGAAAACGACGAGCATTAACCATGAATATTTCATGTTATCATCAACTCTAATGAGCAGACTGATAAGAATCAACTTAACAACTCTTGTTGAAATAAGATTAAATTTACAGGCACATCTTTCTCGGAATAGACAACACAATAACCCTGATCATGCTCGACCTTGAGGTGAGTTATAAAATGTTCTTCCTATCTAGATGCACAGCTACGCCTTTGGGGTGAAGTGAACTAAGTCATTTGTTTTACACTTCCACATGCTCTCAAGCTTTCACCTCATACTCAAGACCAGCTGAGCAGTCCTAAAAAGAAAGATATATCATGTAGGGTTATCAAGGCAGACCTGTTATTTTTATTTTTAAGATTCAGGGGTTGGTCAAGTTCAGTTACTTTGTCTCACGGCAAACTACTCACCATTTTTTTCTATTGTTCTAACTCAAGTCAATGGATGTCATGACTTTGGTAAACACTTCTTAGCTTTATAACTTTAGATTTATAACCCTTATATCCTAATTACAACCACTCCCTCCTATTCCCGTTTCAGTATCCTCCCAGGCACAAAAAAATTGACCTCATCAAATATGCAGTTATTAATTGCAACTACAGCCATTAAACGATTCAGAATTTCAACCTTGTTTTCTATAAAATTCAACAATACTGGACATGGTCATGATTCAATGGATTAGGTCCACTTATTTTCCTTTCTTCCATTGTCACATGTTTCAGAACAAACTTGATTGTAATCCTGAAAATAACTGTTCACTTAACCAAATATAACGATGACTATTCAGAAACAGTTCACTCTTGTTTTCAAGTCTGTCTATTATAGTAAGAAGTATTGTCAATTGGACTTATTGGAAATAATAAAATAATAATTCACCACACAATAAATGTATGGAAATACAGGGAAAAAATTGAAAGGGAGAGATTTGCAATAGAAAAAATTGTCGTGTCATTACCAAGAAAATAACCCTCTTGACCTAGAAATCTGAATATTTACCTTTAATCATCTTATCAGTAATTTATCGTTTCTTAGTTGCGGCAATCATGGAACTTACAATGCTTCCTAACTAATCACAACCATAGCTGAATAAAACTCCCTTGTACCAAATTCCAGGAGACCTTTTCCATTGAAATCTTGCAAGACAATGACATACATGAACAGTAAACTACAGAAATTACCTTTTGGTAGATCTCCTCTTGCCAATCAGCACCATTTGCATGTCCAGTCTCTGCTGAATCTAGGGATGCTACAAAAATTTTGATACAGCCAACAAAAGATTAGAATTCATGTAGTTTTTGAATGTTTTCTGCACACAAGGGTATTTCTGTAATTTTCACACTTGCTTAAAATTATGGAATATTGTAGGTCTTGGTTTTATTTCTATTTAGTATTTTATTGTTCCTAAAGAATAAGGAGCTTTAATAGGTTTTCCCTATCCTAGAGAGACCATTAGTATTTTCTTACATAGGAATACAAGTCCTTTTTGGACTTGGAGTACTGGGAACTCCATCTCAACGTTATGTAATCATTCAAACAGACAGAGAGACCCCCCCTCCAACAAGTGATCATTATATATTAAAAAAAAAAGGCTCAAACAATTTATCATGGAAGAAAAGCACAAAAGTGACACTTTACCTCCTAACCAGGAAAATCTTTAAAATATAGATAGCCATGCATCACAGTCCTTGTTCCTTAACAAGTTAAGGATGAAACACTTCACATGCCTTACAGAATTAGCATCGAGGAGGTGATCATGAGATTTTCCAGCAAGGTGATGATTTATCAGCACACCAAACCTTAAGTGCCTCAGAGTTAGTCCACTTGCTAATTTCTTTCTTCCCATAAAAATCAATTGGCTGATGATTAGTAATCCTAGTGTCAAATGCAGTGTCCAGTTATACATATATTTTTAAAATTCATGTCCGTTAAATTCAAAATGAGAGGTGAACAATTGGTGCGATGAGCAGGAGGGCATGATGTGGTAACAAACGAGTGTGATTGCAATGGTTTCAATAGCAGTGGCATCAGTAGCACATAAAGCTACCAAAAGAGCATTGCTGACTTGAACCATTATGAGAGGTGAATAATGGTTAGAAAGCTGCAAGGATGAGAATACTTGAGGACGTTTCTGGAAGCAAGGAGCCTGATGCTTGAAGCCTTTGCTGCAGATCATGTTGTAATGGATTTGATTGCTGTTGCAGCTGTCCAGGCTGTGATTGAATCTGTGCCATCAATTGCTGCTGTGGTAGCTGTGAGTGTGACTGCTTCCCTTGATTCGGCAACAAAGCACTTCCACTTTGTTGTGCTTGCTGCTGCAGCGTAACCTTGGGCTGTTGCAGCATGTGTAGAGAGTGCTGATTAGATTGCATGCTTGAGTTACCAGTGACATTACTTTGAGGGCCCAACTGTTGCTGATGCATGCTTGAGAGGTTATTTTGTTGAGCCATTAACTGCTGCTGCTGCTGCAGATTTTGAAGGTAATTCTGCTGCTGCTGCAAGTCCCCAACAATGTTTTGTTGTCCAATTAACTGATTTTGCGACATGTTAGTGGTATTTGATTGCTGCCCCATTAGCTGCTGTTGTGGAGGCAATAGTGGCTGCTGCATCATTGGTGTTTGCTGCTGATGAATACCAGCAGACTGTTGAGGTTGTTGCTGCTGCTGCCTAAGGACTGATTGTGGATGTTGCTGGTGCATTGGTTGTGTTGACTGTTGAACAGAAGATGGTTGGTTCTGTTGAAGGCCGGAGACAGTTTGCATCATTGAAGGCTGCATAACAGTTGATGTTTGCAAACCAGATTGCAACTGATTTGGCTGTAACAAGTAATTCTGCTGCTGCTGCAAGTCCCCAACAATGTTTTGTTGTCCAATTAACTGATTTTGCGACATGTTAGTGGTATTTGATTGCTGCCCCATTAGCTGCTGTTGTGGAGGCAATAGTGGCTGCTGCATCATTGGTGTTTGCTGCTGATGAATACCAGCAGACTGTTGAGGTTGTTGCTGCTGCTGCCTAAGGACTGATTGTGGATGTTGCTGGTGCATTGGTTGTGTTGACTGTTGAACAGAAGATGGTTGGTTCTGTTGAAGGCCGGAGACAGTTTGCATCATTGAAGGCTGCATAACAGTTGATGTTTGCAAACCAGATTGCAACTGATTTGGCTGTAACAAGTTTTGCTGCTGCTGCTGCCCTTGGTTGTGAGCTTGAGGCGGCATACTATGAGATGCTGTTCAAGATAGAAGGCAAAAAGGAAAACCATGTCAAATGAATAAAAGAAGGCATTGAGCAAGAAAAAGAAATGAAACAATGACAGTTCACACGTAAAGTTACGAGGGAAATAATTAAGATGGTTTTACCTCAAAGCATAAAAGTACAAAAATAATCTGTAATTTTTTTGAACATTCATCAATTACTCAACTTTTTTATTAAAGCATGGTATATACATAGCAATATGCAGCAATCAAATGTAAAAGAGTTTGATAACAATGCGAAATATAAAACAAAGGTAAGGATGTTTAGAAATTCAATGCTTGGCTGCATTATTACCTCCTGGATCCAGGGGTTTGTTACCATTGCCAGTGGGTATGGTATTTTGAGACTTGGTCTCCATTGTAAGCATCTTCAGAGATATTTTACGCAGATAATCAGACTGAAATCAGATATCAATAACAAAAGATTAGATCTCTGCGCAATCCATGTTACAAGAGAAGGGGGGAAAGGGATTTATGCTCTTTCTAATATGCTAGGCTCTTTGTATTTGCATCTTCTGTGAGGATATACTTCTGTGTCCTCTCTTTTTATTTAATTATTTATGTATTGATTCGTTATTTGCATTTTGCACACTTCCCTTGTTCTTGAAAAGGACCTTGGTCACTCTAAATAAAACACTTGCCAAGAGAATTAACGAAAAGATGAGAACTTCTACAAAATGACCAGTGAGGAAGTGTGGACACACTACACACACATGTGTACATGCATAAATCCACAAACTTATGCATGTGTATATTCATGTCTAGAGAATATCGAAATTATTGAACCTAGCATTAGCCGAATACCTGATTGGTAGCAGCAGTATAAATCTTTTCCTCAAACCGTACGGCAATTTTCCTGAGTTCTTGAAATCCCTCTTGACCAGAAAACGGAAGATGCCTCTTTAATGTCTCCATTCTACACATGTAAAACATTACATTTAGTTTTTAATGACAAGGCAGGTATAGAGAAGTTAGCAGCAGTGAGAAAGAACCGTGAACTCATACACCACACCAATATCAGAAATGTATACAACGGAATCATTAGCAAAAAGTAAAAACAAATAATGATATAGCCGAGTGTCGATCAAGTAATATATGGCATCAACATACAGACATCTATTTTTACTTCCTTTCCCCGTATTATTCCAGAGGTACAGGGTATAGGAGTTCACTTGGCCACCCTTCTGTCTAAAATTCTAGTTACGAGCTTCATGGTTAATTTTCTTGAACCCGAAGAACCTTCCATTTATGGCTATGGCTATGCTCCACGGTATATAAGTGCATTAGTTGCAAACCAGGGGAACTCTATGAAAACATTACAATAGCATTTAGTCTGAGTAAGAAAACTTTTATACATGCACTGTAATTGACAAAGAAAAGAAGAGAAATCCTTTTAATTTATGAAAATGCAATGAGTTAACCTTATCTCACGCTGCAACATATACTCTACAGTGCTCATTGGCTACTGCAAGTGCCAACAGTAGCTGTCTATATGATTTTGGATGTAGAGATATCACCAAAACATTCAACTTTATTCTGAGAAACTAGGAAACCATACACTATTGTGGCTAATTGATTTTTGTCTGCTGCTTTTGTACTTTAAGATCACTATCATTTGAATCCTGTAGAAGTTAAAACAAATGGAAGGCCCAAATCCAACACTATTCATTTAAGTTCAGTTGCAACTCAAGGTTGAAATTGAAACACCAATGCTCATAGCAATAGATTAACCTTGAAATTTAAAGCGGAACAAGCTTCATGCAGCCATCCAAGAGGTCATCATCAAAAGAAGTTCCAACAAAAATTACTTCCCAGCACTTTTTATTCCTAACTAGATGCTTTTGGGGTGAAGTGAACTAAGTCATTTGTTTTACACTTCCACGTGCTCTCAAGCTTTCACCTCATACTCAAGACCAGCTGAGCAGTCCTAAAAAGAAAGATATATCATGTAGGGTTATCAAGGCAGACCTGTTATTTTTATTTTTTTCGCGTTAACATGACCAAATTATAAAATTTAAAGTTCTTTTCTTTCTTTCTTTTTTCCATGTGTGAGCGAGCATAAAAACCCAAGGAAATCGATTTGTTGTTAAAAACACTAATAATTTTGAAGAATTCAGTAAATTCCAAAAAAGAAGAATCAACCAAACAGCTCATTTTTCGGCCATTCCGGCAGTAATATCTCTTCCATTCCAGCTGCTGCATAAACTAATTAACAAATTATCGATCGAGCCTAAAAGATTTGAATTGATTTCTATTCTCAACTTAAAAATAAAACTAAAAAATAAAATAAAATAAATTTGGGTTCAAGAATTCAGGGCTTGATTATTACAACAAAAACTGTGAGAAAAATCGGATAATATCATGTAAATTAAGGGGGAAATTGAGAAATAAAATATTAGAATCGGCTGATTGTGCGTTTCTTTGAATTGCGTTCACGAGCAGCGATTTCATCGGATCCATTTATATATATTTTTTAATTTACTTATTAAAATCGAATTGCGTTCACTAGCAGAGACTTCATCGGATCGATTATTTGTTTTTTTTAATTTAATTATTAAAATAGAATTTCTGTCTCTGAATAATAATTAGAATAAAATAAATGAAAACACCCATAAATTTTAAAAACAAAAGCATGATAGAAAAGGAAGCACCTGGCAGAAATCTGAAGCCTTATTGGATGCGGCGGTTTCCGAGAGGCGGAAGAGGGAGGGAGGGAGGGAGGGAGGGAGGGCGGGGAGAGGTGAGGAATGGCGTCCCAAAGTGAAATAGATGACTTTATTCTTTTCCAGATTCCTTCTAAAAAAAAATTAACAAGTAAACACTCGCTCGTCAAGCATCCGCTTTCACGACCTTTTAATGCTTTAATTCATATTGGCCAGTAGTGCTATAAAGAAGACAAAGTGGTATATCCACTTTTTCATCAATTACTTTAAGATTTTTGGAAGATATGACACAAGAGACAAAGAAAATGATTGCTATTATCGACAATTTCTCTGTTACACACACACACTTTGTCTTTAGCTGTATTTTCTTACAAAGGATCTTTAGCTATGCATTAGAGATGAACACCTCCAACTTCTTGATTTTCACTCGTTTTCATCCCATTTAAAGAAGTTTAAGTTTGAATGCTCATTATACAAATTCTAATAACAGGCAGCTAAAAGGGCTTGTCGAAGCTTTATGTAATGGCCAATACCCATCACCAGAACAACCTCAGGATCATATATTGTTGGATGCAAGAGTGCCCCACACTCTATAATGGGTGGCAAGCTCCTTGCTTTTCAAGTGATGATGCCCCCCCTCCTTTCTTTCTTCTTCTTTTTTTTTTTTTAAAAAAAAATCCTTTTTATGCTTAAAATCCACCCACTAATGGGTCGATGAAGTGGCCACTAACAACAACGCAGATAAGATGTTGGTTGTTCTTACAGGGAGAGGAAGCCCAGCTCCAGACAGCAGAAGGGAGATCGTTTTCCTACATCTTCATCATTAGAACACAGCAATAACTCAAAGCTCTACCATGTCACCATCGCTTTTGAATGCTATCTTCAGTTGTTATACCTACAAATCCAAGAACAATGAATAACTCAAACGTTAATCTTTTTTTTTTTCTGCAAAATAGCATCTAGAACAAGAAATAACACAATTCAAAATTTATTTAAAGAAATAATATAATTTAACTAGTCACAGATTGCGACTCTCTTAAGATAAATTGGCATGGATAAATTTAAAAACTATTTTTAAGTTTTGAATATTTAAGTTAATTAATAGTAATAGAGTACTGTTATTGTTGCCAATTTTTTAAAAAGATTTATCATCTGTGACTCGCTAACTGTATAATTTCTTGAATAAGTTTTGAACATTTTTTTTTTTGCTACTTTGCAGAAAAATCTACTTTTCAAAAACTAACATTGTTAAGAATATTGAGAGTATGACCTAAGAACAAATCAACAAAATTGTGATGGAAATAGTTTTTGTAATACAAAACTCGGGTCAGAATTCTTCTCGCGGCAGAATTCTCTACTTTCATATTAGATATTCAAACAGGAATATCTTGAGCTTCTAATATTGAAATCAAGCGATTAGAAAGCCCAAATTTATCTACGCGTCTAGGACTACAACTTTAAAGTAGTCAAGTGAGATAAAATGGTTTTAGATAACATAATCTGGTAGTAATGTAGATGGTCAAAAAGGTTCTTGATCTGACAATGTCGAGCATCAAAATGTGACTGAGAGTCTGCCCTAAAAACAGTGATCCCTAGGAACCAATAAAGGTAGGTCAATTTTTTAATATATCGTGAGTGACAGAATATAGCTAGGATGATTAGATATCGTATGAAACCAAGTCAGAATCAGTGCCTAAGTTGGAACAAAAACTTGTGACAGCAACAAAACCAATTTTTTTTTTTAGTGCAAATTCTGATGGATTTATCCAACCTTAAAGACCAGATAAGAAGGAACAAATGTAGCATTATGAAGACTCCTGGTCAATCTAAGAAAAAATGATGATTTTGGCAGCAAAGGGGAAGGATAAAGAAATCAGAAAACAACTCAAACAGGGTTTCGAAAAAATATTTCTTTCTCTGCTTTTGTCAATCTTCTAGCAAACATGAGTTAAATTCCTACACTTAGTTCAAAAGAAGTATATACCATCTCTAGCACGTGGGGTCCAAAAATGAGTAACAACAAAAAATATATAAATTTGACAACAATACATATTAAAAGTAAAATATTATATATATATTTTTTATTCTTTCTCGTCTATCATAACTAAACATGATACAAAGACAATCACTTTGTCTTGTACATTATCACTAGTGGACACAATTCTATCTCATTCTTCTTTTATGTCTTGTATTCTCTGTCTCCATTTTCTTTGTCTCTATTATCTCAAATAGTAACCAAACGCTGCCTTAAAAATATACAAGTTTGCATGCTAGTGCTATGTTGTGGAGATCAAAAAAACTTTAAATATAAAATAAAATATCAAAGTCTAAAGAAACTTCTTGGCATTGTCATTAAACTTGAAAATACAGTCGTTTTGAATTTTTCTTCATCAAGAAAAATTTTCTTATTAACATATTTATTGTTTATACTGGTGAATGCAAGTATTTTTTCTTAACTAGAATCATTTTTTCTGTTAAAAGAATATTGTATGATTGTCACAAAAAATTTTAAAAAAATTCATAAATATGATAAAATCATGCTCAAAATATATTTAAAAATTCTAAGATTAAAAAAGTTATTTAAATTAAACTTTCATGAACAAATGTTTATGTCATATACATAATAATTGAAAACAATTATTAAAATTCAAATAAAAATTTATAAAACAAGGCTCACGCATCTGACCTTGCTTTATAATTTTTATTAAACTCTGCTCGAATGCTGGAGCTCTATCAGTTGTTCCTCTATTTTTGTTATCTCAGCAGTAGTTGTTGAAAAAAAAACTGGAAACATCCTCTTGTGGTTGCTAGGAGGTTGGGAGTCACAAAAATTTACATGACTGGATGATATAACAACAACATCGTTGTAGAAGAGTTGCCGATGCATTGCGGTTGCTGCTCATTGCGATGTCTTTGCAGATGAAACCCACTAGCTGCTGATGCAAAGCTTGTTGAATTTGCCACATGTTGAGTTTGAGCTTGCATAAAAGCATTAGTGTAGATTAGTTGAGTCTGTTGCAGTGCATACTTTGTTAACTGCTACTGCTACTGCCGCTTTGAACAAGATTTTGAGGAAATGCAAAAGTGCATTAGGTAACTTGGTGCCCATAGATGATGATGATGAGATGTGGTCCGAATAAACACTTCCATTACTAGTTGTTGGTGTTTCACTATGAGTGGAAGCTGCAGCTGCAAATTGTTGATGCTTCTGAAGTTGATGGATTTGCTGACTTCGTTGCTGCTGCTGCTGATTCCGCTGCATCTGTTGTTGTATACTTGGTGCATTTACACTGCCAATAGTAGCAGCTGACATAGCAGGGCTTGAGGTCCGAGCAGGAGTGTACCCAAGGTTAAGAGTTCGGACTGAGCTATCAACAACTTTGTTCACAGGCATTGTTGAAACAGAGGAGTCTGTTAAATCTAGCCGAGAGAACACAATTGACTGCCCACCAGTTAATGGGGTCTGTCCTCCAATCATATCGGCCTTCCTCTCTCCTTCCATATTTGAAGTGTCTTCCTCCATTTTCCCCTTCTTCAGGCACACGGTAATTCGTCTGCTGTGTTGCTTGGGCCGCAGTGATGAAGTGATAGCCATGACTTGATGCCTCTGGAGGGCTTTGGAGAAGAGCATGATTCTGTACCAGCAATCAAACATCAAGACCTGGGAAAGTTGTGGTTCCGTTGATGGAGCAAATGACATTGCAAAAGGAAGAGATGTCTGAGATCTTAAGAGTTGGTGTTTGTGATTAACATTCTGATTTTGCATCAGCTGACGCTGCTAGTTCGGCAGGGAATGATTCCGCTGATGATTTTGCAAATGGTTGGATCTTGATGACAGCTGCTGATTCCACCTAATTCACTCCCATTGGTTTATGCTGCTGATTCTGCTAATGCTTCTGGGATGACGAGGAGCCACTAGAAATACTTGGATTTTGATGACCCTATTTGCTTTGCTGTGTCTGTATGAATGGTTGTTGCTGTCGCTGAAGCTGTGAAGGATGAAGCATTCAAGAAGAATAAAATTGATCCATTGAAGAAAGACAGCCTGAGGATGGGTTCCTTTGTAAGCTGTTGTGGCCCCCAACATGTTCAGGGATTGGAATCTCGTACGCACCATTCTGCAAAATTGCCAGGGAAGTTTGGGTAGTTGAAGATCATTGTTGTAGCACCAGTTACTGCCGATGTTGTGGCATTTATTGAAGCAGAACTTTAGCTACTTGAAGAAGCTACATTGCTAGCAAAAGGGGAAGGCCTCACACTGGCTGGTTGGATAGAAGCTTTTACTGCTGCAGTAGCTATAGAGGAGACTTGATCTTCAGGTAGACTCTATAAAGTGTAGGAAATTGAACTGCAAGACAAGAATCTATCAGCCAGACATCATTCCATAAGCTAATATCTCTACCATTGCCAACCAAACCACAAACTTCTTTCTTTGCAAAATATTTTCAAGTCCCTCGTCCTTATAAAAAGTAATGACATTCCTGGACCATGTACTGCCCTTTAAATTAACACAAACTAAAGGCATGTTCAAATATGCTTTTTGGTTGTGGATGTTGTAGATAACATCTTTTCATAGTCTTGTATGAGACCTCCCAAACCTCCATAGCCATTTGAAAAATTAAGAAGGCTTTATTTTTATCAATAATGTATTCTATACCCACCTTTTTTGTTTTTTTTTTTTGGAGGAACCACTAATGCCCATTTAACATTGCATAGTTTTTTCCCTCCTTCCTCCTGAGAACCAAAGAAAGATATGATATGTTTCTCAATTTTGGTAGCAACAGTGGATGGGATAGGAAATAAAGAAAGATTATTTATAATTGAGTTAATCAAGCAATAGTTTTCCAAACGGATGTATGAGATGAAGATGCATGAATAGGCAGACCCAAATACTTAAATGGCATCCCCTCCATCCTACATATTAGATTGCTAGCAGTTGAAGAAATAACAACATCATCAATTCTAGTTCTAGTGATTGAACTCTTGTGGAAATTAACCTTCAGCCTAGAAATCAACTCAAAACATCACATAGTTCTTTTGATGTTTGAAGAGATGGAAAATCATATGAACTGAAGATGAGAGTATCATCTACAAACTGAAAGTGAGTAGTTTTCAGTTGATCAGACCAAAACAAATACCTTTTATGAGTCCCAAATCACATCTCTTTTTAGCATTCTACTAAGACCCTCAGTCGCTATATTGAAAAGAGATGTTGATAAAGAGTCCCCTCTTCGCAATCCCTTTTCCATAAAGAACTCTACAAGAATTGAAAGTTTTGTTGTCGAAATACATTATTGTATCCATCATCTCCATCGTGAACCAAAACCTACACAAGCCATAACTGCCGAGATACCTGGGCAGTAATTGTTGTGCGTGGTCTAGGATCGTGTGCGATACCACTGAAAGGCGAGTGATCCAACTCTCTCTTGGGGGTGCTGGGGTTAAGAAGCAGAATGATAGCAGCAGAGGAGAGTAAGAGACGAGAGAAATGAGATCGAAATTAGACTGCAATCTATCAATTAACTCTAACTGATTAACAAACTTTGCTAACCGAATGTTCTCCAACTAACTAACATAATATTAACAACTAAACAACAGGTTGCGTGCTCCTGACGTCTCTACTTCCCGCTCTTTCTTGCCTCCCTAAGGTAGTCTTCTTCTTGTTGCAACTTCTCTGACTATTCTGTCATCCAGGTACGTAACAATACCCTTCCTCAGAAAGATTCACCTTAGTGATAATGCATAATGCTGTTATCTAGTTGTTCCACTTCTTGGGACAATGCATAATGATGCACCTTAAGTAAGTCTCCAGGCATTGATTCACTCTATCGGTCTGGCCATCCGTTTGAGGATGATAGGAGGTGCTTTGTAACAACTTTACGCCCAGATGTCTAAACAATTCTCTCCAGAACAGGCTTGTGAAAATTTTATCTCTGTCAGTTAATATCATGGCAGGCAAGCCATGGAACTTATAAATGTGATCCAAGAAAAACTTAGCCACCTCTTGAGCTGTGAAGGGATGGGCTAATGTGATAAAATGCCCATACTTTGTAAATCGATCAACAATGACCATAATGGTATCCTTGCCTCCTGACCTTGGAAGTCCTTTTATAAAATCCATGGTTATATCCTGCAAAAGACCACGTGGAACTGGAAGAGCATGTAACAATTCAGGATAAGGAACCCTTTCGGCCTTGGCTTGTTTACAAATGTCACAGTGCTTAACTATTTCTTGCACTAATTTCTTCATAGAAGGCCAGTAGATATGAGCCTTAAGTTGTCTGTATGTATTTTGGATCCCAGTATGTCCTTCAATGTAGGAATCATTGGTAGACTTGATGAGCTCTTAATAAATATTTTTTAATTTCCGTCGGTGAGTCCGTCGGTAAATCTACCCTATAAATTCCAACGCCCGCCGCTTCGGTTCATTTTTTCTTCTCCTTTGTTTTTCACCTCAAAAATTTGATTTTTTTGCTCTCAATCCTTCAAGGCTTTCACCTAGAATCTCTAGCAAGATTTGTTGTTGTGAATCTTCATCACATTAAAAGGTATGTGTTTTTTTCTATTTTATTTTATTTTTAGTTGTTTTTATTTTTGTTATTTTGTTGTTTTGGTGTATTTTTTTGTAATGTAGATAAAGTTTTGAATTGGACACATTATTAAGGTATGTATATTTTGTTCATTTTCTTCATGTAGTTTTTTTTTTTTGAATAATTTTTATTGTTGTGTTGTCATAATTGTTATTAGCTAATTTGTTGAATATTTTTTGTTAATGTTGAATTTAACTTAGAATTAATAATTGAATATGTTAGAATAATTAGTAATTTTACTCTATTATTGCATGATTTGTGTTTAATTATTTCCATTGATTTTAATTGTTAGTCTATAATTTTTTTTTTAATTTATTAAATATATTTTATTGTTGTATTGCCATATATAATTATTGATTAATTTGTTGAATTAATATTGTTAATGTTGAATTTACCTTAGAATTAGTAATTGAATATGTTGGAATAATTATTAATTTTACTCTATTATTGCATGCTTTGTGTTTAATTGTTTCCATTTATTTTGAATTTATTGTTTTGTTGTATTGGCATAATTATTGAATAATGTTTTGAATTGTAATTGTTAATGTTGAATTTGCCTTAGGATTAATAATTGAATATGTTGGAATAATTAGTATAGATTGGGTCAATTGGTTGTGGCTATTGTGAATATTTTGCAGGTTTGTGAATTTGGGTAGTATACAGTATAGGGGAGGTGCTGTCGAATTTTTTTTAACATTTTCATTTTATTATATAATTGATTATATAAAATTCGATAGATGTGAAGAATGAAAACCAGAGCTAGTCGTTCACGTCTGCTCGCAACAAGTTCGTCTAGCAGCAAGGATGATATTTCCTTAGGTGCCTCTCAATAAGAGGCACCTACACCACTTGCGCCATCAACCGATGCTGCCTCTTCCAGCACTGGTTCACAGCGCAGATGCGGCGTGCCTTCGCTGCGGAATCAATTTACCCGCAAGTACGAGGCATAGTGGAAGGACGACCTTTCAATGTAAGTTTGTTAAGGTTTTCGTTTTTTTTTTAATTTTAAACATAATTTATGAAGTAATCACTATTTCATTAATTTCATTTATTTTCAGGTTCACAAACAGTGAGGCCGCCCGAGTAATATCATCGGCGTTTAAATCGTCGATGGAGATTCCATTGTTTCAATGGAGTCAGATATCAAGGCATCCTGAATGGATGCCTCAAATCAATGCATGGTTTTCCAGATTTGAGGTTAGTGTTAATATATAATTTTAAGCTTATTTCTAATAAATTATTAATATAATTGTAAATAAATTATTATTTTTTTAAAAAATTAAATTTTTATACACAGGATCGATTCTGCTGGAATTCTCGATGCTTGTTAATATAATTATTAATATAATTACCAAGGCGCATTCCATCTCTCGTTTTCGTTTTCTGGTTGGCAAACTCTCAATGCTTGTTGCTGCCGCATCGTGAGTTTGAGGGGAGATCTTAAATAATATTTATGTAGTCTTATTTATTAAGGGTATAATAGTACTTTCAGTTTAACCTATATATACTTTATTTGTATTTAGGTTAAGACTATGCATTCATAATATACAGATTATTCATAATTCTAGCCTCCTTTTTGTGTTTGATCTCAATAAGTTTAACACCTAGCATTAACCTTTTATTCATGTTTTTTTCCAAATTATAAATAAATAAATAAACTTGAATTGGGGTCAACATTTTAAGAAGGAATATAAGTCTCGGTTAATTACTTAATTTTATGCAATTCATTTTTTTTAATATAATAAGTTTTAATATATATATTGAATTTAATATTAATAGTTATAAAGTTTATTTAGTTAATAAAAAATGTTCCACTTTTGTTCTCTCTCTTGCATATTATTTTAAAGTTTATTTATTTTGAATTTAATATATAAAAATCTTTTATATAGATAAATTTTATTTTTGAAAATAAAAAGAAATTTATTTTTAAATAATATTTATAATATGTACAGCCTTATATATTATCTTTTTTTCTTTTTATTTTATTCAATCAATTTATAATTTGTATTTGTTTTTATTATCGTTTGATCGAATAAAAAAATTATTTTATTTGAATTTTTAAAAAATACAATTACATAAATGTCATGTCTTGTGAAATTTAACTTGTGATGAAGTTATGATCAAATACCTAAGTCTATGTACTAAAATGAGTGGTACTCAAGGTTCACATACCTTATCTTCCAAGCAAGAAGAGACAAGAAAAGCAGTAGTTGTAAATAAATGAAGAGATTAATACCAAAAACATAGACAAAAATTAATGTGGACCCACACCACTTTGATTATTCTTCACTTTCTTTGCTTTTCCTGTATTTCACTACTTAATGATTCAAAAGTTATCTATTTAAAAAAATTATTTTTTAAAAATATTCTTAAAATAAACAAATATTATTATGTCATGCAACTAAATTTATTTTAACATTATTCACACGAGAATTATATATTCAATTTGTTAAGTGTTAGCAATGCAAAAGAGACAATGACAAGTACAAATTATATTTATTTTATAATTTTTTTATTTAAAAGCTTGTATCAATGTCTTTTTTTAAAATTTGAATACTTGTATTCATGAAATTTAAACAATAAAAAATCTTTATTAGTTTTATTATTAGAAGATGATGTCATAGTTAATTTCTTTTAGATTACTCTGGATTGATTTTATTTTATTTTTAATTCATAAACAATAAAGATATGTATATATATTTTTTATTTAAGTACTCGAATTGATTTTATTTTTCTATTTAATTACTTGATAAACTAGTGTCTGTATATAAATATGTTTAAATTAATTTCTCTAATAAAAGTATATAAAAAAAATTCAATAAAACTATATTTTTATTAATAGATTTGAACTAAAAAAAACCATATATTTTCAAGTAACCAAGAGATAGACATCCTTTCAAGAAAATCATTGTTACTAACACCATTAACATTTGAATTAATAGCCCCATCTTAATATAAATGTTGATTAATCATTACTTAATTGCTACTAGTATAAGTAACTATCTCTTGCAATGGCAGCGAGGACTTTCAGGCTTCTACCATGCAAGGCTTTCAATTCCGTTTTAATTGATGTTTTATTTTTTTTTAATTGTAACAATATGTTTTGATTTTTGAGTCTTTTGATATGTCATTTTGGGTTGTTCTATATAATTCAAAATATTAATTTAACAAACATAATTTCAATTTAAATTTAGAGATAAACTAACTTGAAATTATGTAATTGAAATTTCAAATATAAGCAAAAGAATAAGTGCTTAATTGATATGACCTGATCAATTTGATAAATCCAAAGATAGTTTAGATGACTGGTAAAAATATAATTTTACTTAAAAAAGTTCAAGATGATATATTTTTTAAAAAAATTATTGAGACAACAACATATTGAGATCGACCCAGGTCAATTTGGGTTAACTTTTTAAATACATGACCCAGGTTATGAGACTGTAATAACCCCAAATAAAATAAATCAAAACAAATTATGAATCTTAATTTTCAATGAACATATTGTTGAATTATGAAATTGAAAAAAAAAATCAATCTAAAAAAAAGATATAAAAAATGACATTTCGAAACAAAATTATGAATTTGAATAAAATTATGAAAATATCATTGGCAATCTTGCAAAGTCTTTCTAAACTCTGATTGCCTTAAAAGTTTAACTTGCGATATAAATATATGTTAGGAGTTTCCTTATAAAATTTTAGTCTAATTCAACGGTCGCATTAAGAGATATGATTGATACTGTAAAAATAGACTATATTTTTATTTTTTTATAAAAGCAAAACAAAATATTATTTGATCATAATAAAATGGTTGGAATATAACTAAAATATTTTAGTCAGAATTTAGGTGAAATTCATAAAATAAAATAAGATTTTGAACATGAAATATCTTTTAATTTATTCTATTTTTTAAATTGAAATAAAATGTACTTATCATTCTAGACGTGACATAATAAAATTAAAAACTATAGCTTTTAGAGCCCCAAGCATTCGGCCCCATCTCTTGGAAAAAATTGAATGATGACAATGGTATCACGTGGATAATTTGTTGCAATGTCCTCTCCATCAAAATCCTTTTTGTGTTGAAAAGTTGTATATATATATATCATTCATGGCCGTCTTCGAGAAATCAAATGAGAAACGCACAGTTTCGTTGATTAATCAAACAATTAATTAATAAATAAATAGTAAAATGGTAAGACCAAGACTTGTGACAATGACTGGCAATGACAGGTTTGGCCCTTCACATGACAGGATAAATTAAATTGATAAAAAGCTTGTTGACCAGTAATCATTCTTTGACAAAACTCGAAATTAACAAATCAAATGCAAACACACCACTCAAACTGGCAATGACATTTTCCCTTTTCTATGTGCACTGCCAAACAGTCCCTTTACATGTCATTTCACCATCCTCTCTTTTCCACGTGCTTTTCAGGATTCAAAATACGTGTTTAGGAATATTGATGAAAAATTAAATATAACCAGAAAACGAATACAGTAAAGCATTCCCAATTAAACCAAGTATTTCCACGAACCCATCTCGTGGTTGGAAGAGGATGTCTCACAGCCTCTCCTCGAGAAAAAATGCATAATGGAAAAGGTCTCAGCGACCAATGAGCGGATGGAAATGTTTTCATGGACCCATCTTGTAAAACAATTGCTTGATAGGACCATCCCACTGCCTTTATCATGGAAAAAATGCATGATGGCTAAGGTCTCAGGACCAATGTGCAGATGGAAATGTTCTTATAGACCCATCTCGTAGAAAAATTGCTTGATAGAACCATCCCACTGGCTTTTATCATGGAAAAAATGCAGATGAAAATATATAGTCTTACAGACTCATCTCACACTGTAAATTTATATTTATCTTACTTGTTGATTGTGTAATAAAAAAATAAAATCTTTAGAAAAAAAAAAGAAAAAAAAAAGACTTATTGTCTTGACAATGACAAGAAGTCTTTTAAAAATAATATTATTTGTGGTTCATTTTATCAACGATAGTGGTTTGATTTTGCAATCGCTATCGAAATTAAGACATGATTTTCCACACGTTATTTTCATAAAGAAAGTAGCAAGTCTTCTATGTCCGTCATTGTCATGCAAAGTGAGCTGCCCAGCTTTAACCTTTGATTCATATTTTTCCTAAAAAAAAACTGACATGGGTTCAACTTTACAAGAAGGAATACAAGTTTTTGGTTAATTACTTTTATTCAATTCAAATTTTTTTTTCTACAATGTGATTTTAATCAGTGTTGTTAAATTTAATTCAAGCCTAACATTTTAATCTGGAATCTAACCTGATTTAGGTTTAGAAAAAACCAAGTGAGAGTTGACCCAATAAAGCCTAATCGACTAGATAAATCAACTCACAACCTAGTCAACTCAGTCAAAAACTAATTTTACCTTTTTTAACTACGCAATTTTGATTTTTCTAAAAAAAATCTTAAAATGATACAATATTTTATTAACATCAGTCAATAAGCTAACTTGTTTGATCTATAACCCAAATCTTAATCCGAGTATTAAGCCAATCTATGACCTAAACCCTCATCTAGGTATTAAATCTAACCATGTTTAATAACTTTGGTTTCTTAAGAAAAGTGTCATGTATAAAACATCTATTTGCATCCAAATTGAAACATTCACAAATTGATATAATATTTATTAATATTTATTTTTAATATATATAAAATAAAATATTTTAATAATTAATTAATATTGTTAAACAATGTATATATGTTTTTATAGTTTTATATATATATATATATATATATATATATATATATGTTATTACTTCCTCTCCTGTCTGTTTTTCTTTTATGCTAGATAACCTCTAATTTTGGCTATAGAACCTTTCTATAATAATACTCGATTATTATAAAAAAAAAAGAAGTAGAACCACAAATAACTTAGCGGATTGACTATTATGGGTAATGTGTTATTTAGTTAATTTTTAAAGATTTTAGGTAAAAATAATAATTTTAAATTATAATTTGTTTAAATGATGAATTTGAGTTAGAAATCTTGATATATCAATAGGTGATCTATGAAAAATTTAGGTTTGAAATTGAAGATGATAAAATTCAGTTTGATCTTTTAATTTGTAAAAATTTAAGTTAAACCCCAAATTTTTAAAAAATTACAGATTGGTCCCATGCTCGACAATAAATGCCATAGCTTCTAGTGTTGCCTTTGACGCTGCTAATATAAGGCCTCATCATACCAGCTAGACCCAGAAAATTAAATAACAAATCAAGAGGGTGAGCCTTTCCTTGACGAATATCCTCAATGGCCTCTGGGATCGAAGCAAATCCTGTGGCCACAATTTATTGTTAGCACGTGTTTGCAATTTCCAACATATATTTTGATGAGCTACTTGTAGAGTAAGGCGCTGTTTTTGTTTCTAGCTTTAGGTGATTGCACCAAACACAGACTGAACAAAAGGGACATACAGTGGTGGATAAATGCATGATGGTTGGAAGAGGACGTCTCACAGCCTCTCGTCGAGGAAAAACGCATGATGGCAACGGTCTCAAGGACCAATAGGCAGATGAAAATAGTCTCACGAACTCATAAATACATTTATAGTGATATTTTCACTGTTAGAGACATAGAGTACTTGCACACAAGCCAACTGACGGACACAAGTGATGTTTATAGTTTCCTTGACCATAGAGGGCCTTTAAGTGCTAAACAATAAAATAAAATAATATTCAAATCCAAGAATATTCCAAAAAAATAATATTCAAATCTCCAAACATGGAACCTGCACACAAGATATGCAGATAAAGTCAAGGAAATTAAATGGCCAAAGTGTAGTATAAATAGGACCTCTATGGTTGCCCAAAGGCATATAACAAACAACAATATTCTACGTAGTAGTTCATAGAATATTATCTAAGATGATGGTGAAAAGAATGGGGGCTTGGATGTTGCTAGCATTATTGACTTTGTTTGGCGAATGGCATGGTCGTTGTTATGGTTGTTTGGAGGAAGAGAGGATTGGTCTCTTGGAGATCCAATCTTTGATCCCAAATCGCATTTCCTTGAGAGATTGGAGATTGGCGGATGGTAATTGTTGTGAGTGGTATGGGATCGAGTGTGATAACACTACAAGGCGAGTGATCCAACTCTCTCTTCGTGGAGCAAGGTATACAACTCTCTCTTTTAGCGATTGGGTTCTCAACGCATCTTTGTTTCAGCCTTTTTAAGAATTGCAAAGTCTTGATTTGGAAGGTAATGGTTTGGTTGGCTGCTTGGAGAATGAAGGTTAGTTCAATGTTTCAATGGTAACCTTTCCACTCTCAAGTCTTTGGATCTATCATATAATGAGTTGATAGCTGGATCAGGTAGCTTCTGTGGTAACCTTTTAATTATTTAGCTTCAAAACATTTTTCATTTTTTTCTACGCATTTAATTATATTTCCTTCCAATATGCTCTTGAGGAACATCATGCAGGTCTCAACGTCTTGTCATCAAGGTTGAAAAAGCTGGAGAACCTTCATCTAACGTCGAATCAATACAACGATAGCATTTTTCCATCTCTTACTGGATTTTCATCCCTCAAGTCTTTGGATCTATCGTACAATCAGCTGACAGGATCAGGTATAATACACAGTTTCTACCTAAATGCTTCACATGACATTCTCTTAATTATATTGTTTCTTTATCAACAAAAATGAGGAATTTATATCTATTTAATAAAAACTATAAAAAAAACTCTCTAATACAAATCTCTAGACAGCCAACGAGAGACTGTCAATTTCTTTATTAGAAAAACTCTCGACTGTTTTATCAATAAAGAGAACATATATAAAACCCACATATTCAGTGGTGAATGGTGATGGGTGATTTTATGGTGAAATATTTGGACTTTGAGAAATAAAATGTGAAAAAATTTCTAATTCCTTAATGTCATGGATAAAATTAGGCAATTTTTTTCCGTTGCTAGGAACGATTATTATTCATTCATGTATCATTCTTGTTTTAATTACCGATGAGATGTTAATTATAAGTTTCTTTATCTTGTTTTGTAAGTCTATCATAACTTAGCTTCCATCTTTAGCCACTTTATATTCGTAAATTGTTTTTTTTTTCAATAAGATCAAAATTAGAATGATATTTAAAAACTGTTTCTTAATCTTTGAAGTGTACACAACCTATTTTATAATTAAATATGCGTTCGTTCATGTATCATTTTTTATATTAAATTTGCGTTCATGATATTTAAAAATTGTTTCGTAATATTTCCAATAAGATCAAAATTAGAATGATATTTTATATAACGACTTAGTCTTGCAGGTTTTGAGATCATATCATCACATTTGGGGAAACTCAAGAACCTGGACCTGAGCCACAATAATATATTCAATGACAACATTTTATCACATCTACGTGGACTTTCTTCTCTTAAGTCTTTAAATTTATCAAGCAATGGGCTGACAGGATCGACGACTATCAATGGTAAAGTTCTGTTATTTATCATATAATGGATTTTTTAGGCAATTTGTTGTTTAAAAACTCACTCAAGATAACATTTAATTTCACTACTTACTTGATTGCCGGTTTTCAATTCTACACATCATAGGTTTAAGGAAGTTGGACTTCCTGCAGTCATTGCCATCCCTGAAGACCCTTTCTCTCAAGGATACTAATTTAAGTCAAGGTTAATCATAGTTTTGTTTCTTAAAATCTTAATTAATAATATTGAATGGAATGACTATTCTGTACCACCACTATTTTCATCATATCTCTTCTCTTTTCTTTTTCACAGGGACTTTCTTCAATTCTAGCACCCTTGAAGAATTGTATCTAAAATATACTTCTCTCCCAATGAACTTTGTCCAGAACATTGGAGCATTGCCTGCTCTTAAGGTTTTGTCTGTTGATGGATGTGACCTCCATGGCATCCTACCCGTTCAAGGTAAATTAACAACTCTCCATCCGCCTATAATTACATCATCAATAAAAGATTCTTTCAACATTGTTTTGACTATTTCGAGATAAATTGTACAGGTTGGTGTAAATTGAAGAATCTAAAGCAGTTAAATCTCGCTAGAAATAATTTTGGAGGTGCACTCCCAGATTGTTTGGGGAACTTGTCATCTCTACAACTATTAGATGTTTCTGAAAACCAATTTACTGGAAATATTGCCTCTGGTCCTCTTACCAACCTCGTATCCCTTGAATTCCTTTCACTATCAAATAATCTCTTTGAAGTTCCCACTTCAATGAAGCCTTTTATGAACCACTCAAGCCTCAAGTTCTTCTCTAGTGAGAACAACAGACTAGTAACGGAACCTGCTGCCTTTGATAATTTGATTCCAAAGTTCCAACTAGTCTTTTTCTGCTTGTCAAGTAGTCCAACATCGGAAGCACTCAATGTAGATATTCCCGACTTCCTCTATTACCAGTATGACTTAAGAACCCTTGATCTCTCCCACAACAACATCCCAGGAATGTTTCCATCTTGGTTGCTTAAGAACAATACACGATTGGATCAACTATATTTGAGCGAGAACTCCTTTATTGGTACTTTGCAGTTGCAAGATCACCCATATCCAAATATGACTGAATTAGATATATCTAACAACAACATGAGCGGTCAAATTCCAAAAGATATTTGTTTGATCTTTCCAAATCTAGACATCTTAAGGATGGCTAAGAATGGATTCACAGGTTGTATTCCTTCTTGTTTAGGAAATATTAGCTCTTTTTTTTTTTTAGATTTATCCAACAATCAATTGTCTACAGTAAAACTAGAACAACTAACAACAATAATGGTTCTTAAGCTGTCAAACAACAATTTGGGTGGGCAATTACCGACCTCGGTGTTCAATTCTTCTAGCCTGACTTTTCTCTACCTAAGCCATAACAACTTTTGGGGTCAAATATCAGATTTTCCATTATATGGGTGGAAAGGGTGGAATGCATTGGATTTGAGTAACAATCAATTTTCAGGCATGATTCCAAGGAGCTTCGTTAATTTTTCAAACTTTGGAGTAATTGATTTGTCCAAAAACCATTTTGAGGGTCCGATTCCAAGAGACTTTTGTAAGTTTGACCAGCTTGAATATTTGGACCTTTCTGAGAATAACTTGTCTGGACATATACCATCTTGTTTCAATCCACCACAAATAACCCATGTGCATCTATCCAAAAATAGATTGAGCGGTCCATTAACATATGGATTTTATAATAGCTCTTCCCTAGTTATGATGGATCTCCGAGAAAACAGCTTCACTAGCTCCATTCCAAATTGGATTGGCAATCTTTCATCATTGAGTGTTCTTCTTGTGAGGGCTAATCACTTTGATGGTGAGCTCCCTCTTCAGTTATGCTTATTAGAACAATTAAGCATTTTGGATGTTTCACACAACCAGCTCTCTGGTCCACTACCCTCCTGTTTGAGCAATCTTACTTTCAAGGAAAGTTCCCGGAAAGCGACATTGGATGCCGCATTTGGTTTTGAATTAATGTCCATAGAAACAGCTTATTATGAAACAATGGGCCCACAACTAGTGGATAGTGTGTACAACTTGATAAATTATAATCAGGTTAACTATACAGAAGAAGTGATAGAATTTACAACTAAAAATATGTATTATGGGTATAAAGGGAAAGTTCTCAGCTACATGTCTGGTATTGATCTCTCCAATAACAACTTTGTAGGAGCAATTCCACCAGAATTTGGAAACTTAAGTGAGATACTGTCATTAAACCTATCACACAACAATCTCACTGGATCTATCCCTGCAACATTCTCAAACCTAAAGCATATTGAGAGTTTGGATCTTTCTTACAACAACTTGAATGGTGTCATCCCTCCGCAACTTACTGAAATTACCACACTAGAAGTTTTTAGTGTGGCACACAATAACTTGTCAGGTAGGACACCCGAGAGAAAATTTCAGTTTGGGACCTTCGATGAAAGCTGTTACGAAGAAAATCCTTTCTTGTGTGGACCTCCATTGCGAAACAATTGTAGTAAGGAAGCAGTGCCGTCACAGCCAGTGCCTGATGATGAACAAGGAGATGACGGTTTCATAGACATGGAGTTTTTCTACATCAGTTTCGGTGTATGTTACACAATTGTGGTGATGACGATTGCAGCTGTTCTCTACATCAATCCATATTGGCGACGCAGGTGGTTGTACTTCATCGAAGACTGCATAGATACTTGCTACTATTTTGTGGTGGCTAGTTTTCGCAAGTTCTCCAACTTCAGAAGGTGAATTTGTAACTAGGGAGACGTTCGTTCCTAGTTTGTGATGATTGTTTGTCTAGCTATTGGTAATTTGTAGTGTACTGTCTCTAAGCTCAGCCTTTCTATTTGATTAGTTATTTGGGCTAAATATATAAGCTGGACTTCTCATTCCTCGGGTGTGATTACTCTTTCAACTCTCAAGACTTGTCTGAAAATAAATTGCCAAAACCACTACTAAAGTATAAACAAAATATTCTATGCCTTTGTTTCAAAGGCGACCCCACCTCAGTTATTCAATCAAAGCATTGAAATCGGAGCAAGAAGATCCACCTTCTTCAACAGCCTTCCTGGCCGTTTCTTTGCTCCGCTACTCATTTCCTCTGCTTCTTCACCCATCATAATTTGAGTGACTGCCTTCTCTACAGCTTCACTTTTAACATGATCTCCATGCACTCTAAGCCATTCCTTAACTCCAGTTTTTAAAACATCAGTCACCAACTTTTCATTATAGAATTGCTCAGCAAATATTGTCCTTATCAACAACCATTCTTATTCCCGTTTTAATACTCTCCTAAGCACAAAAAAAAATTGTCCTTATCAAACATGCAGCTATGACTTGAGACATTCAGAATTTCAACCTCATTTTCTATCAAATTCAACAATACTGGATATGGTCATGATTCAATGGAATAAGTCCCACTTATTTTCTTGAGACCTTTTTCCATTGAAATCTTGCAAGACTGTAGCATACATGAACTCCATGTAATAAACAGTAAATCACTGAAATTACCTTCTGATAGAATCTAGGGATGCTACAAAAATTTCGATGCGGACAACAAAATATTAGAATTCATGTATTTTTGTGTGTTTTCCATGTACAAGGGTATTTCTGTAATTTTAACACTTGCTGACAATTTTGAAATATTGCAAGGCTCAGTTTTATTTTCCATTTACTATTTAATTATTCCCAAAGTATAGCGAGCTTCATTAGGTTTTTCCTATTCTAGATAGGACTATTAGTATTTTTCTATATAGGAATACAAGTCCTTTTTGTATTAGGAACTTCATCTAAATGTTATGTGATAATATAAATGCAGAATGAAAGGGTGAACAAATGCGTGTGTGATTACTAATGCCACAAGTGGCAGCAGTGGCACATAAAGCTACCTAAAAGAGCATTGCTGACTTGAACCATTATGAGAGGTGAACAGTTGGTGCACCGAACTGTAGGGCATCGTCTGGTTACAAATGCATGTGTGATTATAATAGTTCCAATAGCAGTGGCATTTCTAATGCCACAAGGGGAAGCAGTGGCACATAAAGCTACCAAAAAGAGCATTACCTGGCATTTTCTCATTAATGAAAAAATTATTCTAACTGAGACATTGTTTTTGTTTTTATAAACTCTTTTCTATTATATTTTTTTATCAAATTTTTTATAGAAAATATCATATAAATTCTGTATATGTGTGTATGTATATATATATTCTAGGAATTATAATTATATATATATAAAGAACAAAAAAACTAAGAGCGCTCATTAAAACACGGTGCACTGACATGTGAATCCTATGGATTCACAGTCTTCACCGTGCCCCCTCTCTGTTTTTTGTGTTTCTACCCGCGCGGTGGGTGTTCCCGTGCTTTATTTAATTTTTTATATGAATAGTAAAGTATTTTATTTTTTAAATAATTTTTCTTTCTTTTTGATTTGGTTCTGTTTTTAAATGAGCCCTTATTTTTTCATTTAATTCTTTTTTTGGCCTAATTATATAAGATAAAGTTTTCAATTTAATTAGAAATAAATTACTACGCTAAAAAAGTTATGCTTCTCAACCTCCTTCACTGTCTCTCTATATATTTTTTACTTCTTGATTTGGTGTTTTTTCATTTTTTTTCCTTTCATTTTTTTTACAAATCAGGCTTTAAACATTTTTTTTCCTTTTTGATTTAACTCTTTTTGGGTCTAATTGTATGAGATATGGATTTTAATTTAATTAAAATTATTTATTATACTAGAAAAGTTAGGATTTTCCTCCTACTTCACTATTCATATCCTCCCTTTTTTTTTTTTAAATCTATCTTCTAATTTTTTTCTTCTTTTAATTTAATGATTTTTGCCTTTTTTTTCCTTCCAATTTCACTGTAATATTATGTTAATTTTAAATTGATCATCATAATTTATTTTTATTTTCTTTAGATGTAGTTATCACAGCCTCAAACAAACATTACTAAATTTGTTTAGCTCTCAATTTTATAAGTGTCTATTTTAGTTATCGTATTATTATAGAAAAAATAGTTTTAAACTTAGTGGAGTTAATAATCTAGGTTGCGCATTTGACAAGTTAAGTAGTGGAGCTCGAGTTGATCTAGTATATTGTTATTTATATATTAAAAAAAATATCATCTTGATTTTTTTTTAAAATCCAAACTATGCTTTTATTAGTCATTTTGGTTGTTTTAATTTGCACATGTCAAGCCAACTAGATCATGTACAAACAACTCCCTTGCAAATTAATTTTAAACATATACTAGATAAGAAGTCAAGTCGAGAGATCAAAATCAAGTTTAATAACAATGTCATAATGTTGTTCCTTTTTTTTTAAGCTCTACCTTCCACTTTTTTTTGTCTTTCAATTGAATCTTTTTTGGCTTTTCCCTAATAATACTTTAACATTGGTTAATTTTAATTTGTCTTATTTTGTTTTGCTTTCTATGATGTTATTGTAATCTCAAACAAATGTCTTAATATTTAGTTTATGCTTAATTTTATGAATCTCTGTTTTTATTATCATATCATTACGTAAAAAATAATTAAAAAAAAATACAAAGTTGTTAAATCAAGTGCAGGCTATTATTAAGGTCATGGGTTTGAAAAATTGTGTCACAAAACCAAGGTCAATCTAATATGTCATCGTATCAATGTTAAAAAAAAATGTTATCTTGAAATTTTTTTAGAGCCAAATTATATCTTCTACCGGTCATGTGGATTGATTATGAACCCACCACATTGACAAGATCATGTTAGGACAACTTTTATATTGGTTAATTTTAAACTTGATATTGATAAAGAGTCGAATAAGAGGAAATCAAGATTAATATACTAGATCGAGTTTAATTACAATGACAATTAATTCCTTAAAGCCTAGATTATTTTTTTATGTTGCGCAAAACATAAACGAGTTTACAAGTAATTAAACACTCACGCATATGATGATAAAAATTTGAGTAAAATTTTATTTAACTAGTGTCTGTTTTTTGTGAAACAAACAAATTAATCCCTCAAGATTTTTAAATAATTAATTGATTCTTTAATCACATTTTACCGTCAAGTTAGTGGAACAAGCTAAGGAAATATTGCTGACAGCTCAACAATTTACTAACAAATGGGACCAGTTTATTAGCATAATGTAAAAGTACAGGGATTAGTTTTAAGATCTAGTTATCAGCAACAAAACAGCCAAAACGAAACGCTATTTCACTGTTCAGTGTCTCACTGTAGAAATGGCACTTTGTAATATTCCTGCATTATATGTTTTGATTAAAGCATGGTATGGACATAGCAATATGCAGCAATAAAATGTAAAAGAGTTTGGTAACAAAGCGAAATATAAAACAAAAGGTAATGATGTTTAGAAATTCGATGCCCGGCTGCATTATCACGTTCTGGATCCATGGGGGCAGTGGGCATGGCTTTCTGTATTTGCATCGTCTGAGGATATATATACTTCGGTGTCTTTTTATGTAATTATTTATGTATTGATTCGTTATTTGCATTTTGCACACTTCCCTTGTTCTTGAAAAGGACCTTGGTCACTCTAAATTCTAGTTACGAGCTTCGTGGTTAATTTTCTTGAACTGGAAGAACCTTCCATTTATGGCTATGGCTATATGCTCCAAGATATACAAGTGAAAACATTATACTAGCATTTACTCTGAGTAAGAAAACTTTTATACATGCACTGTAATTCACAAAGAAAAGAAGAGAAATCCCTTTAATTTATGAAAATGCAATGAGGTAACCTTAGCTCACGCCGCAACAAAAAATTACTTCCCAGCACTTTATGTTCGCTTCTTGTGAGAAACACGTGAAAAATGAAGAAGACAGAAACACGTGATACTTGAGGTTGCCTCATGGCAGTCCTGCTGATTTTAATTAATCTTTTGCCCTTCTCCTTTTCTTTCATTTAAATACAAGATTTACTATTTTGCAGCACTTGCACGTATTAGGAAACAGATACATTTAAACCAAGGAAGCAAAAAACTAGCCAGCTAGTTAAAAACGTGCCGCACCAGCAGATGGTGAACCAAGCCATAGAGAAACTCATGGTGCTTCAATTGTAACTAGTTCTTTCTTTCAATATATGGTGCTTGGACCCCTCAAAGAACATTAGCGCTTATTCAAGAAAAACAAATAAAAGTAGTTTTATAGAAAAACCATGTTATTAAACTTTATGAAATAGCAAAAATTAAAGAATGTGGTGGAAGCCATTGTTCTCCCAACACCCATTACAATGTGGATTATGATAGTAATCCACCAAGTTTTTCTTTTTCTTTTCTTTTTAAATTTTTGTTATGATTGTCATAACTCAATTTTTGACCTTTTTATTTTTATTATTTTTTTAAAAAAAAAATGATGATGAAAAAAATAAAAATAAAATAAATGAAGAATGAATTAAAATTTGGGTTAAGGGCAACATGATTGGAAGTTTAAAGATTTAATTAAACTCTTAACTAGTTTAATTAATTAAATCAAGGGCTTAATTGGAGAATTGATTTAATTAAAATTTAGATTATTTTAATTAATGAAATCAAGAGTTTAATTGAAGAATTAATGAGGTTGAGGACTTAATTAAACTTTGATTTAATTAATTAAAGGAATTAGGGGTGTAATTGAAAAATATCAAAGTTTGGAGCTGATTCAAGGAAACATTGCTAGAAAATTAAAGTCCAAGGACCAAATTGAATAGTCCAGAAACTCAGGACTGTTGTGTAAATGGTGCTATAACTCAGGGATTCAGTTGAATTTAATCCAAGAGCATAATTAAAAAATCAATTATACATGATTAAGATCTCAATTGTAAAGTTTAAAACGTCCAGGGACCAAAGTGAAAAAATGCCTCAAGCACACAAACGGCGCCGTTTGGAAGACTGCGTTCTTCGTCCCTTCTGTTTCGCACGGAGAAATCCGATTCAATGGGGAAATCTGCAGCAAATCATGGAGACGATCCCGTTCGTGGGGGATAACGGTTGTGGAAGCTGCTGGCCTTTTAAGAGGTAGAGATGAGGGACGAACTGGAGGGAAAAAGGAAGAAAACGGGGGACAGAACAAAGGGGTTGAGGGGAGAGAAACAAAACCAGGGAAGATTTTGGTCCATCAACCAACAACACCTCGTGCTGTTACCACCATCTTCTTTGTCTTGAACGGAGAAGACTGGGCAGAGAAACAGGGGGAGACAAAGAAGGAGCCACAAACTGCAGAAAATAGAGAACAGAAAAAAGACACAGAGACGAACAACAACAAGAAAAACACAGGGGAAGAACCCCCATCTCCTGAGTTCAGACCTCCATCACCATCGACCATCGTCTTCGTCTGCGTCTTTGTTTTCCAATAATATCACAACCAGCAGCTTAGGAAAGGAAAACTAGGGAAGACACATGTAGAAAAAAAGAAAATGGGGAGCAAGCGTCCATTCAACCTACAGCACCTAACATCTTCATCACCATTGTTGGTGTCCTGAGCAAAGGAAGAACATAAGGAAGACCAAGGAAAGCAGTAGACAAGGGTCACCACCAGCGTCACAACCGTTTTCGTCGCCTCTAGAAGCAGCAACTCCAGAGCTCTATCTTCAGCAGCCACTGCACCAGAAACAGGGCACTCCAGGAAAGAAATACAGGGACGAACTGGGGAAGAAAAGGAGGAAGAGAAGGAAGAAGAGAGGAAGAACAAGAGGAGGCAGCCGTTCGTCCAGCACAGTGCGCCCTCGTCTCCGACCACGCCTTGCTGCACCAGGTAAGTCGTCCCTCATCTCTACCCTCCTGCATTATAATTCACTTGCTACTCTGCACGTGTGAATAAGTTCACGCATGCTTTCAATGGCCAGCCAGGTCAAGCCTGTGACCCGGCTAGGCCTGCTGGGTCCAGGCCAGCCACATGGGTTGAGCTGGGCCCAGCCCAAAAAAAAATAAAATAAAATAAAATAAAATAAAAAAATAAAAAAATAAAAAATAAAAAATGTGTATGCATGAATAAAAATAATGTAAATTTATTGGTTTATTCACTGACGCCAAAGTCAGGAATAAAAATACCGGTTTAAATTTATATTATTTTTATTCGTTTTATTTTTATTTTATTTAGCTAGAAAAATAAAAAAAAATATGTGCATGCGTAAAAATAAATTTATTATTATTTTTTTATTGACTGGTGCTAGAGTCGAAAATAAAAAAATGTTGATCTAATTTATTTTATAGCTACGTAATATTTATCAACACCAGAGTTGGAAATATTCGTAGTTAAATATTCACTGGCGTCAGAGTCAGGAATATTATCAGCAAATTTTCATAGCATAAACTAATAAACATTTAGCAATTTAAGACGAAACTAGCAATGCAGCCTGCCTTAGGCAGGACGTTTAAGGGGTGATAATTTCTTTCCTTTTACGTAACCAGTCTTGAACCATAGAATCTTTGTTGACCAGTTAGGGTTCCTAGTGATCGTAATACTAGGTGGCGACTCCTTAAACAAGAATATCCACATTAAAGAACAGGATGACAGAAATCCGTTCTTTCCAAAGATTTATTAATTTTTAAGGCCGCCGCGATGTCGGGTGCGACAATGATTTTTTTTCAAATCTATTTTTTTCAATTTTATTTTTTAAAATTGAGATAGTTGAGAATTGAGTTTCGTAATTTGCTTCATTTGATTTTTTTTTATATGAGGTTAGTGTAGTTTACGGGTTTGCTAAAGTAACCTAGGTTGCCCCGGTTTACGAGTTTGGTGGGTTGTATTTAAAAAAAAATGAACTTGACTTTTTTTATAGTTTATTTTTTTCTCATATAATTAAAAAAAATAATTTTAGAGAAAAGTCATCTTATTAAACTTTATAAAGTAACAAAAATTAAAGGGTATGAGGAAACTATTGTTTACCTACACACATTGCACTGTGAATGATAATAGTAATCCATGGTGTTTTACTTTCTTTCATTTATCTTTTTGTTATGATTTTTTTCTCAAATTTGTTTTTGTCGACTTTATCTTTTAATTAATATTGAGATGGCTGAGAATTCAGTTTTATAATTTTTATTTTATTTTATATTTCTATAAGGTTAGTATGGTTTGTGGGTTTGCTAAGGTACTTAAATTGCCATAGTTTACGAATTTGGTGGGAATGTCTTTTTTTTTTTTTTAATTAAACTTGATTTTTTTATCATCTATTTTTTTTTTCTTATATAGTTAAAAAAAAAATTCAACTATTTCAACCCAAGAAAACCTCATGAACACCTTTATAACACCTACAAATCATTTCATTAACTCCAAATACTAAAAAAATAGTCCAAAAATCCAAAATCAAATCGGTTTAGTTTTGGCTCTCAAATCTCATGTATGGTTTTTTATGTAATATCGACACTCTAAACAACCACCATAAAACCTCTCTCATCTCATGGAACCTGTGGACACCAACAAAACTTATTTTGGTGGCCAAAAATGAAATAATCGACGACTTTCTCTCAACGTTGAAATCCAGTAACATCTCTCTCACAAACTCCAAAACCCCAAAAAATAGTCTAAAAATCCAAAATCAAATTGGTTTAATTTTGAATTTCTCGGCTCATATCTAGTTTTTTATGCAACATCAAGGCTCTAAAAAACCATCATGAAGCCCATCTCATCTCATGAAATTCGTGGACACCAATAAAACCTATTTTGGTGGCTAAAAATATAGTGAATGATGAATTTATCTCTCACCGCTGGAATCTAGCAAACCCTCTCTCTAACCAGGGATTAAAAAAAATCAACTTGTGTACCAAAATTGATTTTTTAAAGTCTAAGAAGGCCTAAATTCTATACATTGCATTATTTTTATAAATCAAGGATCTAAGTTTATTTTTCATATAATCTCTGGAACGCCACCCGTGTTTAGTGTTTTTTATTTTTTATTTTGATCTCCCTTCTTTCAATTTAACTATTGACTAAGAATTCAGATGTAATTAACTTTCAATTAGGATTAAATCACATAAAATAAAATTTCAAGGACCAAAATAAATTATTAAAAAATGCACAGAATGTCCACAGTATTTTGTGAATGCTCAACAGTGATCTTTGGAACCATCCTAGATTGCTCATGTTTTAAAGATTTAGTTTTTATATCTAGCATTTCCTTTTATTTTAATGTTAATTTTGAATTTTATACTATTTTTATTTTCTATTTAGCTCGTGATTAATTATGAAAATCTAATTGAGCTCTTTTTCTTTGTTCTTTTTTTATTTATTTGAAACTCAATAATCAATTTTTTCTTTTTAGTTTTTATAACGATATACTTATATTCATGAGTGAATAAAATAACCAAATAAGTTTAAAAAATCAACATAAAATTAATTGAAAAAACCAATCATTATAAAATTGAAAAAATCCGATTAGAAAGTTTTAAAAGATCTTAAATTGGTTTTAGATTTAAGAGATTAAAAAAAAATTAAACCTAATGAAACTAAACGATTGATTTTTAAAAAATAAAAAACTAAAAAAAACAATGTTCATTACATAGTCTATCTAAAAAGATCAATTAAAAAACCCACGGATGAAATTGAGTTTTTTAATAAGAAAATGAATTGAATTAAACCGAACCGTAACAATGTTAGAATTTGTTTTCCCCAAAACCAAACGGAACCATTATCATTCTCACCCACGACTTTAATGGGTGGATCCTTTGTGGCGTAATGGCTCACAACCGACGTACCGGTTGAATCATTGTGATAGCTAGGGAAACCCCCGCCGGACGGCAACCCAAACTGAGTTACTTGATCATGAGATGCTGTCCTTAGTGTAAACACTATCCAGAAGCAAAGATATTGGCCGGAAACTCTTTAATTATATTGAAAGGAAAAATTGTACTCGGAAAACTGAAAATGTACAGCGAAAGCTCACTCCAAATACAAGGATATGATCTCAAACCTTTACAGTGAATTACAAAGTCGAAGCCCTCTCTCTCTCTCTCTATATATATATATAGCACGTACGTAAGCGGTTGCTTGATGCTGCAGATACTTATAAAGGCCGATCCCGTCGTCAAGATTTGTAGTCATACACTCACCCATCGAGCTGGTTTCATCCTTACTGATCATCCCAGAAAAGCTCAATATATATGGTTTGATCAAAGAGGCTCGATGCAGAGCTTGATCGACTAGTTCCGAGTTGTTGAAGTTGTTTTCTTGACCTTGATTGTGTATTGTGATCCACCAGCTTGATCCTTCTCTCTATCCAAGGCAATTTCTATTTCGTCGCCGACCTTGAGGTCCTTTGAACGAACAAATAAAAACCAATCCCCAGAAAGGGCTGGTTTCGAACCCCCTCCTGGTGGGACTCTACAACGAAATGTCCACACTTGGCCATCCTCGTCTTTAAACTTCAAATATGCTTCATGTTCATCCTTCTGACTCACTGTGAATTGTGATCGAAATAAAAAAAGAAACGAAAAGAAATAATCAACATTCGTTTGATTGGTTATTTTAGGAACAAAAAATAAAGCAAGATTAAAGATCCAATGTTTATCCCTTTCATGGGTTCATTAACGTCACTATCATTTCTTTCACTGTCAAAACTTTGACTTGGGGTCAACTTGTCGGTTAATTACTTTTATGCAATTCAATTATTCTTTCAATCTTCCCGTGTGATTCACTGGTGATTCTAAAGTCGCCTATTTAAACTTTAGTACATTATACAACTAAATTCTATCAAGAGGAATTCTTTATCTATTTGGAGGCCAGCAAAGTCAAAAGGGAGTGGTAGCTCATCATTTCCAAGAAAATTCTATCAAGAACGAAGCTACTTTCGGAGAATAACAAAAAATAAATTTGTCTCTATTTATATGCTATCCAACTATCCAGTGTCTGAGACTACAGTTGGAAAATAATTTTTAAAAGATTTGAATTTTTTTTTATTTTAAATTAATATATTTTTTATGTTTTTATATTATTTTGATGTGCTGATATCAAAAATAATTTTTAAAAAATAAAAAAAAAATTATTTTAATGTGTTTTAAAATAAAAAACACTTTGAAAATCATTAAGGCACAGTCACAAACATTCCGGAGTGTTTCGACGTGCCATTTCGGGGTTGTACTGTTTATATATATATATATTCAAAAAACATAATTCAAATTCAAGATAAATTAATTATAAATTATACAATATATACCCAATGAATACAACATCTATGGAATAACTTTCATCTTGAAATTTTTTGGCAGTTTTATAAAACAACCACGATACCTCTCAATTTGTAATCCGATATGTAAAGCAATCGATTCCTTTAAACTAATGATATATAATGTGTTATAACTCAATTTTTTAATTTTTTTTTTAAATAATGAAAAAAAAAACAATAATTTAAGAGTTGGATCAAGATAATACAAATTGGGAATTTGAGGACCAATAAAGATGAGATTATAAATTTAGAAGTTAATTTGATCAAAAAATGAAAGAATTAATAAGTTTGGAGACTTAAATAAGCTTTGAATTAGTTGAATTAATTGAAGAAATACCAATGTTTGGGACTGATTTGAGTCAATATTGCAAGAAATTAAAGTTCAAGGAGCAAAGTGAATAGATAATGATACCATGGGGGTTAATTGATTTTTCCAGGGATAATTTTGAAAACATTAAAAGTTAAAAGAGCCAATTAAAAACTAAATTAATTAAATTGGAAAGCGAGAACGGTTTTGTAAATGACACCGAAAGCTAATCCAGAGGCAAAATTAAAATAGCCATTTCAGGTGAAAACAACGACCTCTCAAAACAAACTATTCATCTCCTTCATCCTATTTTTTTATCAAGCACGACTGAACCGTGCTAATCTCCACACTATCCTGCCCTGGGAGAGATGAAGGGGCATTCTCTTGCCCTATAAAGACCACAACACACAGAGACGAAGAGGCAGGGGGGAAGAAAAACAGAGCAGAGAGACTTATGACCTTCCTCCAGCAAAAGGGAACTTCAACTTCCCCTCACCGTAGGTTGTTGATCCAACCAACCAAATACAAACCCAGAGAAACTAGGACGAACAGACAAAAGCCACATAGAAGGGGAGAACCACAAACAGATAATACAAAAAACACAAACGAAAAATGAACAAACACAGATAATACAGAGAGAGATCAAGAGGAACAAGAACAGAGAGAGATCAAGAGGAACAAGAACAGAGAGAGACAGAGGGAACAAGAGAAATAAAAAAAAATGAGAGAGAAAACAAGAAGAGAAAAGCAAGAACAGAGGTGAAGTGAACGAAAAACAGAAGTAGAGGGGAAGAAAGTAACATTGGTTAGCCAGCCCTCCATCACCATCGTCTTCGTCTTTAAGTAGCAGCTCCAGGTAAGTCTTTCTTTCTCTTTCCCCCGCTCTGCAGCTTCAATTCTTAATAATAATTGTAATAATAATAACAAACATGGATTGTGGATCATAAGGAACAGCTAACGAAAGGCCTTTCGTCATGATATATTTATATAAATAACAGTATGTAAGAAATGGTTTCGGTGGCGAATCTAGAAGGTGACAGATCAGTAATAGTGGCTGTGGCAGTAAAGGTACTATGATGGGGGATCGTGAGGTAGCATGTTGATGGCAGTGTAGCGCCGCACCATGTGGGAGCATGTAGGCCTAAAATGATCTACAGGCTCCATGCAATAATTGCGACAACGATCTAGCATAACCTACAAGCAAGGTTCTTAAAATCACGATTCAACTCGTAAAATTGTATGTTTTTACGAGTTAATATAAGCTTTACGTGCTAAATCGTACATAAAACTCGGAAATGAGTAAAATCGGGTAAAATCGTTAAAATCAGGTGAAATCGCATAAAATCACGATTTCACCGCCGATTGAACGGGTTTGCCAGCAAGAAATTTTAATTCAATGTTGCTGCCACGTGTTGCCCTCCTATTGGCTCTAACAGATCGAAGGCTCTCTTCTCTTCTCTTCACCGAAATCAGTGAAGTTTCATTATAATACCAAGGTGCTTCGTGAAGTTTAGCAAGAACTTTAAGAGACTCCTTGAGATCGACAGGAGGAGCTTTTTTCTTTCCTTGGTTACCAACTCTATAAGATCCATCTGCAGATTTGGAGGCCTGTAATGCCCTTGGGGAATCTTTATGCTTCACTATATGGCTCATTGCTTCTTCTTTAGCTGTAGTTTTGACTGATAACCCTCTGGCCTCTCTATACATAGAATCCTTGACAACATCTCGAAGATCAAGAGAATGCCACCCTAAATGTGCAGAGGTACTTGGCTGAGTTGTAACTGGGTTCCTTGAGGGAGTTTCAGGAAAGATAATTCTGTCAAAGGAAGATGCTTCTGGTTGAGCTGTTTTATTGCAGTCCAGAGAGGGGGACATGGAAGGTGAGCAAGAGGATGAGAAAGATGCTCTTGATGATTCTGTAGAAATTCTTTGCTTCTCATTCAAATTCTTGTTTAAATCAATGTCCTGCAATCAATAGCTCATATTCACTCTGACATGCAAGGACAGGCTAGAATATAGCACAGAAAAAGTTAAACTATGTATGAATTTTTATTTAAAGGCTTGAAATATATATGAATTTTTATTTGAAGCATGTTTTTTAAGGTGCTTGAACTATATATGAAATTTTATTTGGAACATGAATTTTTTTTTAATGTATTTTAAAATTCCTTACGATTTTACGATCCGTTTTTACGATCCGAGTTTGTGTAAGGCTTTCCGTGCCGTGTTAAAATCACTATTTTAACAACCTTGCCTACAAGGATAAAATTGCAAGTTTTGCACCCATGATGGGGATTATTGGTGAATCATATCAAATAATAAGCAAATTATCAATATCCTATAATCTATAATAAATCGGTCATTTCTGCTTATAAAAGAACGTTATTTAAAAGCAAGCATACTTACTACCTGCAAGTCCACAGCAGCCTCCCCCGCTGGTAGTAGCAGCTTAACTCTCTCTAGAGAGTGCATGTCTGCATAGCTTTCTTCTTCAACCCTGAGTCAGTGTCATAGAATATCATCATATTTCTGTAGAAGTAGACTCATAATGAAACATACATCCCAAGTAGAATTTATCTGACTCAGACGAGTGAAAGAGCATATTCTTTCTTTTCCCTGGCAAATTAGAATTGCAACAGGAAGAATTGTAATCTAGATTGATTCAAAATCAGGAGTCAAAGATGTTAATTACCTCAATGTCTAGGATTCAAAGCTTTCCAGAATCCACACACTAATTCAAAGATCTAACAAACCATCTTCATTTGCATCCATATATACTTCCAATAGCTCTTTCCACTCAATAAACGAATTTCACGCAAAACTTCAACTATAGCAATCTGAAAATGGAAATATATAAAGTTAAGCATGAAAAATGCTTCCCAAGACTTCATTACAATATAAAAAAAATTAATGGCAACTGAGAAAGCTCCACAAGAACAGGCAAGATGACACAGTACCTGAAACAATAGATATTGGTACTTCTTTCAGATTCAAATTGATCCAGGTAAAAAACCAAGGTTTGGATTGAAAAATAAAGCACTAATAATGGAAAGTACTTTATTATGAGTGAAATAAGTACATGTCAAAACACCCATGCATGATCCAAGGACAGAGGATCGAACGGAACAATCTACAAATCCTCAATTGAACAACAACCAAAAAACAGATCAAGCTTTGATGGGCCCAGCACCATCCAATGTGTCTACTTGTAGTCACCTTGTGAATAATACTTGACATTCTTGATGCAAAGAGATCATGCCATCCAAACTTCATGTCAGAGACATTGCTACCCCAATTTACAGCTGCAAATATAAAGGAAAGCTCAGTAGTTGAAGAGATGGTGCATTGTTTCATAGCAATTATTGCCATGAAAATATTCATCAATAAAAACAGTAGAACATACAGAATAATCCCTGAAAGTGAAGTTGCTATACCAATTACTTAGCTGAAGAAATTCTCATCTATCTTGATGTGAATGTGCTACTTACCTCCTGGGTTACCAATTTATTAATATTGTTGCCGTTTAAATCCAAGTTTAAATCCAAGTCCTTCAAGCTGCTCAAAATTCTTGATCTTTATGAAAATAAAAGAATGTACAACCTATTTAACACACTTAATTAAAAGTTTATTCCATAACTCTATATGTTTTTGAACTAAACTAGTTATGTTTTTCAAAAATTAAACGGTTTTTTTGAAATCTAATTCATAAGAAAAAAAAAGACTCGATGATAATTCACTAAATAACACTCAATTATTCATCAAACCAATCTGAACAAACTAATATTAAAGCTAGGGACCAATCTAGAATTTTATCATATTTTAGGGGTCAAATTGCAATTTTGTCAAATTAGAGGACCAAACTAAAAATATCATAAATTCATAACTATACTGGAAATTCATCCTCAATTCTGTCCAGAATCTCTAATTATGCTTCAGGGACCATTTTGAAATTTCATCAAAATTTTAGAGTCAAATTGTAATTTTACCAAATAGGAGGACCAAATTGAAAATATCATAAATTCATAACTATACGGGAAATCTGCCCATAATTATCTTTAATTCTGTCCAGAATGTGGACTTGCTCCAGGGACCAATTTATAATGTTTCCAAAATTTAGGGATTAAACTGTAATTTTTATAAAAGAAAGCTCAGCAGTTGAAGAGATGGTGCATTGTTTCATCGCAATTATTGCCATGAAAATATTCATGAATAAAAACAGTAGAACATACAGAATAATCAGAAGAAATTCTCATCAATCTTGATGTGAATGTGCTCCTTACTTCTTGAGGTTACCAATTTGTTAACACTGCATGATGGTAACGGTCTCCCATCCCACGGACCCATCTCCCCGTGGAGAATAAATATGTATAATTCAATGTTCATGACTTTCTTAAGCAAAGAAAAAAAAATCTGGAAAAAATCTCAACATTTTTTAAAAATATTTTACACCATAATATCAAAAACATACTTAATAGTCACACACACACATATATATATATATATATATATATCCATGAGTGAATAAAATAGCCAAATAAGTTTAAAAAATCAACATAAAATTAATTGAAAAAACCAACCAATATAAAATTGAAAATATTCGATTAGAAAGTTTTAAAAGATTTTAAATTGATTTTAGATTTAAAAGATTAAAAAAAAAATAAACCGAATGTAACCAAATAATTGATTTTTTTAAAATAAAAAACTAAAAAAAGCATGTCCATTACATCATAGTCTATCTAAAAAAATCAACTAAAAAACTCACGGATGAAATTGGGTTTTTTAATAAAAATAATAAATTGAATTAAACCGCAACCTTGAATTTGAATGGGCCATTCAAATCGGTTCAATTTATTTATTTATTTTTTAAATTGATGTGGTTTGATTTTTCTTTTTTCTTTCTTTGATACCAAACCGAACCAATCATTCTCATCCACAAACGACTTTAATGGGTGGACCCTTTGTGGCGCTATTCTACCATGAGGATTGAATCATTGTAATAGCGGAATGGCTCACAACGGGACTGTTTGGATCATGATATTATTCCGAGTGTTATAAAGTCTAGCTGGACAACAACCTAAACTGAGTCATGAGATGCTGGCCTTAGTGCCCGTTTGGTAATATTAGGGGTGTTCACGGTTCGGTTCGGTTCGGTTTAGACTCAAAAAACCAACCGAACCAAATTATATTAATTTTGTGAAATATTAACCGAACCGGACCGAAAACCGGTTCAAACCGAACTGGTCCGGTTCGGTTAAATCCGGTTTTTTTTGGTAAAAAACCGGAAAACCTAATCCCATTATATATATGTTTTTTTTTTTTTTTAAATTGGTTTACATGTAACTTCTTCTTCCAACAGTTATCAGCCGCAGTACAAAAACAATCCTGCATACAAGATTTTCTGCAGTCTTCTTGACTACAAGGCTTCATCAACTCGTAATCAGATGGTGACCAGTCGGTGTTTCGAAGTTCCACCGAGATGAATAAATCTTCTTGAGGTCTCTGCCCATCTACTTCACAGCCTTGAAGGAAATCAGGTTTGCAGCTTCCATATTTATCATCTGGATCGGTTACTGTGGGCATTCACATGTTGGCCTTTGATCATCCTTGAGTTTGCAGACATTGTTGAAGCTTGGCCAGAGAGAAAGATTGGGAAACTGGGAAAGAAAGATGGATAATTAATTGAGAGGAAGATTGGGAATTTTTCTAGGGAAGGCGGCGATTTTTTGTGAGAGGTAGTGAAGTTATGTTAATTGTTAGGGTTAGGTTATAATTTAACTATTTATACCTCAGATTTCTGTGACTTTTGGATTTTATGGGTCCGGTTCGGTTTGTGCCGGTTTCTGGTTCAAAACCGAAACCGAACCGGACCTGATAAAATTTACGGTTTTAACAATCGGTTTAATCGGTTTTTCATTTCGGTTCGGTTTTTTCGGTTAATTTTTCTTCGGTTTTATCGGTTTTCTCGGTTAATCGGTTATTTTGAACACCCCTAGGTAATATGGCTGCGAATGAGGTTCACCCACAGCCACATCAAATATCGTTTGGTTAAGAAGAAAAAATTGTTTTCTATTGGTAGGACCCACCAAAATCTCAGCAGGACCGCAAGTTTTGGAGAAGCAGCATTTGCTGCTTCTCGTAGGGCAAAAACCAGAACAATGGAGCCATGCTCTACTGTCGCACTGTTCACTAAAGTGAATAGTTTTTTTTTTTTTAAACAGTGCGAAAAGTAGTTTTTTTTTCCTCTCGAAAAACCAATGCATTTAATTGATTTCACTCGTATTGTTCACATGAACATGAACAATATTGTTTTTTTAAAAAATTAGTTTAAGGTGAATTAAATTTACTCGTACTGTAATCTCAATTTTATTCCTGATAATATTTTACTTAATTTTATTGCACGCTCAAAAAATTATGGAAACTGTAATTCTTGTCGAATGAATTTTGTACATAATGAAATTGTATTTTTTTAAAAAAAAATTATGTTTTACTCGAAAAAATAGTATTTAATATTATTTAATAACACTACATAAATTAGAAAGATATCGCATGGTGACGTAACATTTGTGAAATTTGATCGCAATTCCAATTATGTTCTTGCCGGGTCCAACCCAGTTAACAAGATTGCTTGATGACGTAACAAAAAATTCAGTTTTTGTTGTTGCGCTCTTAAGAAACCATGGAAAATATAGTCCTTATTGGATATATTTTGTATGTGATAACATTGCACATAGTTTAATGGAATAATAAAAAATATTAGATATCAATATTATTTATTTCATGATGTAATAACAGTAGTTAAATCTACAATATTTAAATTAAAAATCATTAATATCAATATATATATATATATTTAATTATTTTATAACCTCAATTTGAAGAGCATTTTTTTAACCAAACACATTAAATTACTTTTTGTCCAACCTCAATTTCAACCACAGTTTTAATCAAACATATATTTTTCCAAACCAACCTCAACTAAAAATACTTTTTATAAAACAACTTTTTTAAAACCATAACCACAACAACAACCTCAATACCAAACACACCCTTAATCTAAACACTATCCAAAAGCAAAGATATTGGCCAGAAACTCTTTAATTATATTGAAAGGAAAAATTGTATTTGGAAAACGAGAAATGTACATCGAAAGATTCAACAAAAGTTCATACTAGTTGAAAGGAGGATTTTCTAACTCAAAATTTAAGAAAATCCGTTACACTAAATGAATACATGCCAAAGAAGATGAGAATGAAAACTCATATTGAGCTTGTCATGATGGAAAATATATTTGTTGCTTGCTATCATGTTGATGAAGTGAAAACTCCTACTGAGCTTATCATAACTAACTCTTCAAACTTGTTTCACGGTGTATGCACTATAAAGATATCCTTTAACAATGAAGACATGTTGCTTGGATCAAAATTCTATAATCAGCCTTTTTTTTAAAGGATATGTCGATTAAAAAATGATGAATCGTATCTTGGTAGATGATGGTTTGGCTATCAATATACTACCTTTTAAGACTATGAAAGAGCTCGGGATTTCTATTTATTTTTTTTATAAAAAAATGTTTATGTGATACACCTAGTTTACTAGAGATCCCAAGATCCAGGTTCAAAGAAGCAACTACATCATGTGTCAATTTAATAATAGCCCTCTTACCCATTCATTTTATGTCGATAATTTGTATACCATTGCAAAAGCTAATATATATATATATATATAAAGTATTGACACAATCGTTAATATTGTAAGATAGTTGATCTAAAATGAGATCATCTTTATTGGCCATATAAAGTTAAATGATAATATCATGGATTCACTAATAAAATGCTTAACAAAAGAGCAAGTTGATAATCATTGAGGGGAAAGAGATTGAGACACAATTCAATGACTTGTCATGATAACAACCCAACCTCGTTTATTGGAGATCCCAAGATCCAGGTTCAAAGAGGCAACCAAATCATGTGTCAATTTAATAATAGCCCTCTTACCCATTCATATGATATAAAGTGCTATTTGCAACGAAAATAGAATAAACTAAGCTTTTAATGACTTTTATAGCTTGAGAAATTCAAGTGAGGTATTACATGATATTCTTAATAAGAATCACCTATGTGAGTGTGAAATGAGACAATTTCTATGAGAATTGAAAATGAAAATTCTTTAACGTAACGCTATCTAAAATCAAGACGTATTCGAGGCTAAAATAAACACAACCATGAAAACCAAAATTGTAAGAAAATGATTTGTGTAATCTCTATTATCTGGTTTCTCACAAAAAGGCTAAACAACTCAAGACATCATGTTTGCTGGTTAACTGAGTAAATCCAATAGTTTTAACTGTGGAAGGTTCAAGGCCAAAAGTTATCTTGTTCGATGTAACGACTTTTTGCTCCTACTCTTTATTTTCATGTCTACTTTGTATTTTATTCTGATCAAATAATTTTTATCATGTAGGGGGATTGTTAAGGTGTGAATGAAAAGTTGTGTTTGTTAAAACTCTACTTGAAATAAAATCATGTATTTTTAAACTAGAAAGTTGTAATTATTTATTTTTAAAAGTTATGTTAAAATTAAATGTCAGAATTGCCTATAAAAAGAGACAATTCTGACATGGTTTTAATAATAAAAAAATCTTTTAGTCTTTTTAAAACTCTTTTCTTTTACATTTCTATAGTTAAAATTCTTATAGAGAATAGCATATAAATTTTGGTTCGCCATTTATTCGTGGTTGTGCTATTAAAAATAAAGGATTGAGTAAGCTTGAAAAATAATATTACAATCACATTGCTATCACCAAAGGGCAAGTAATAAATTTTTTTATGATAATTTATTGTCAATTTATTGATTTTAATTTGTGGCTATCCGTACAAAATAGATCTCCTCGACCTATCAATCAAAATTAAAAATGGTATTGAGATTTTTAAAACTAAAAGTGAATATACGAACAATGATAAAAAGTTATTTTGTATGGATATTAAAGCCATGAATATTTTATAGTATACATTGGGTAAAAGTGAATTTGATGGAATTATATTCTATAAAAATGCTTAGAGATATATAGCATGCTGTGCTATAGATATAATTCATGAAGGAATTAATAAGTCAAAAAATCTGTAAAAATATTGAATTTCTTTGTTTCTTCAGAAGATGCCTTACTCTTTGTTGATTGCCTTTCTGTTTCCAAGATATATAAGTGAATTAGTTGCAAAACAGGGGAGTCTCTGTAAAAACATCACAATAGCATTTACTCTGAGTAAGAAAACTTTTATGCATGCACTGTAATTGACAAAAAAACAAGAGAAATCCCTTTAATTTATGAAAATGCAACGATTTATCAGATTTTCCAGCAAGGTGATGATTTATCAGCACACCAAACCTTAAGTGCCTCAGAGTTAGTCCACTTGCTAATTTCTTTCTTCCCATAAAAATCAATTGGCTGATGATTAGTTACCATAGTGTCAAATGCATTGTCCAGTTATACATATATTTTTAAAATTCATGTCCGATAAATTCAAAATGAGAGGTGAACAATTGATGCGATGAGCTGGAGGGCATGATGTGGTAACAAACGAGTGTGATTGCAATGGTTTCAATAGCAGTGGCATCAGTAGCACATAAAGCCACCAAAAGAGCATTGCTGACTTGAACCATTATGAGAGGTGAATAGTTGGTGCAATGCACTGGATGGCATTATGTCGTAACAAATGTATGTGTGATTGCAATGGCTCCAATAGCAGTGGCATTTCTGATGCCATAAGTGGCAGCCATAGCTCATAAAGCTACCAAAAAGAGCATTACTGACTTGTACCATTATTGTATTTTCAAGAAATTTAAATAAATATGTTATAATCTAACATGAAAGCACAAAGCTGCAAAATTAAAGTTGGAGCAAGGCTAGAGAGCTGCAAGGATGAGAAAAACTTACTTAAGGACGTTTCTGGAAGGGCTCGTTGAGGTTGATATAACTGCTTTTGCTGATCAATCACATTCAGCTGTTGAAGCAAGGAGCCTGATGCTTGAAGCCTTTGCTGCAGATTTTGAAGGTTATTCTGCTGCCCTAGCAATCTCTGCTGCTGCTGCTGCTGCTGGAAGTTTGCATTTCTATTCATTGTGGTTTTAGGTTCACAGATTCTGATCAAATAGATATTTAATGTTCCAAAAACATTGTATACGCATTTAAATGCTTTTCTTCAATAGGTAAATTAAGTTATCTCTCTAGATATCAGTATATCACATCTTACCAATTTAGATTCAGCACAGGACCTTTTTCAGGTGCTTACCAGTTTTTACTCGCAAGCAAATACATACAGCAAATAGAAAATGAAGAGGCCACAAACAATAACCCTAATGCGCACACTGATAAGAATCAACTTAACAAAGAGATTGCCTAGGATGTTTTAAGCTAGGAAAAAGAAGAAGAAAAGGACGAGCATTAACAATGAATATTTCATGTTATCATCAACTCTAAAAATCAGATATTAATAACAAAACATTAGATCTCAGAGCAATCAATGTTACAAGAGGATGAAAATGGATATATGCTCTATCATTTCATCTTTTGTGAGGATAGACTTCTGTTTCCTTTCTTTTTTTTTACTTTTTTATGTATTGATTCGCTATTTGCTTTTTGCACACTTCCCATGTACTTGAACTTGGTCACTCTAAATAAAACACTTGTCAAGAGAATTAAAAAAAAGATGCGAACTCTCAATCAACCTTGCATACAGAATGAACGGTGTGGAAGTGTAGGCACACTACACACACATTTGTACAAGCATAAATGCGTGTGTATATTCATGTCTAGATAATATCGTAATTATTGAACCTCGCATTAGGCAAATACCTGATTGGTAGCGGTGGTATAAATCTTTTCCTCAAAACATATGGCAAATTTCTTGAGTTCTGGTAATCCATTCTGCATATGCAAATCATCACGTTTCATTTTTAATGACCAAGCAAGTATAGAGAAGTTGCAGTAGCGAGTAAGAACCCTGAACTCATAAACCACACCAATATAAAAAATGTGTGGAATCATTAGCAAAAAGTAAAAACAAATAATGAGATAAGCAAGAGATGGTCAAGTAATATAAGACATCAAAATACATAGACATCCTTTCCCTGCATTATTCCAGAGGTACAGAGTATAGGAGTTTACTTGGCCACCCTTCTGTCTAAAAATTCTAGCTACTAGCTTCATGGTTAAATTTCTTGAACTGGAAGAACCTTTCATTTATGGCTATGTTCCAAGATATGGTGCATTGTTTCATAGCAATTATTGCCATGAAAATATTCATGAATAAACCATATCGTTTTGACACACACATAAAATTAAGGGGAGGGATGATTCTCTTGCCCTATAAAGACCACAACAAACAGAGAAGAAGAGGCAGGGGGAGAACAGAGACACAGAGAAGACAGAGAGACTTGTGACCTTCCTCCAGCAAAAGGGAACTTCAACCTCCCCTCACCGTAGGCTGTTGATCCAACCAACCAAATACAAACTCAGAGAAACCAGGACGAACAGAAAAAAGCCACATAGAAGGGGAGAACTACAAACAGATAATACAAAAAAACACAGACGAAAAATACAGAGAGAGACCAAGAGGAACAAGAACAGAGAGAGACAGAGGGAACAAGAGAAATAAAAAAAAAAGAGAGAAAACAAGCAGAGAAAAGCAAGAACAGAGGTGAAGTGAACGAAAAACAGAAGTAGAGGGGAAGAAAGTAACATTGGTTAGCCAGCCCTCCATCACCATCGCCTTCGTCTTTAAGAAGCAGCTCCAGGTAAGTCTTTCTTTCTCTTTCCCCCGCTTTGCAGCTTCAATTCTTAATAATAATTGTAATAATAATAACAAACAAGGATTGTGGATCATAAGGAACAGCTAACGAAAGGCCTTTTGTCGTGATATATATATATATAACAGTATGTAAGAAATGGTTACGGTGGCGAATCTAGAAGGCAACAGACCAGTAACACTGGCTATGGCAGTTAAGGTACTATGATGGGGGATCGTGAGGTAGCATGTTGATGGCAGTGTAGCGCCGCACCATGTGGGAGCCTGTAGGCCTAAAATGATCTACAGGCTCCATGCAATAATTGCGATAACGATTGAGCATAACCTACAAGGATAAAATTGCAAGTTTTGCACCCATGATGGGGATTATTGGTGAATCATATCAAATAATAAGCAAATTATCAATATCCTATAATCTATAATAAATCCACACACCAATTGGTTAATATTGTTGCTGTTCAAATCCAAGTCCTCAAAGATTCTTGATCTTTATAAAAATAATAGTTAATTAAATCACTATAACACAAAAGTCATGTTTTTTGAAATTAAATTTAATAAAGAAAAGAGAAGTATATAAAAAAAATAACATTTTAAATCTATTAACCTCCTATTAATATTTAAATATAGTGATTTAAGAAATGAAAACCTCTCCACAACTCCATAGATGATAAAAAAACTGTTACCAAAGCGATTATATCCCAAGTCAAGGTGTTCTAAATTGCTCAATCTCAGTAGTTCATAACCACCTACATAAAAACCTTGAGTTCTTGGAAAGGAAGAAATATGTATAATTCAATGTTCATGACTTTCTTAAGCAAAGAAAAATTTTAAAAATCTGGAAAAAATCTCAACTTTTTTTAAGAATATTTTACACCATTATATCAAAAACAGACTTAATAGACACCTTAAACACACACACACACACTCACTTTTAATCTGGATATCTTTTAGGAAAAAATGCATGATGGCAACTCAATTGTTTCTAGAGATGGAGCTATCAAATTCGAGAAACTTATCTCATCTAAGATATATGCAAATATGAGAAGGTAGGATGATTCTGTAAAGATGAGGTAGTGTGGTGTCTCTAAAACCCCTGGCTGTAGCTGGATTGACATTGGAGATCGTGTTCATGAATTCATGCTGGTGACAGCTTACATCATTATTCGATGAACATATACCAATTGCTGAATGAGGAGATGAAGAGAGAAGGTTACATTTCAAATATCGATTGCATATGGAGCTGGAAAAGTTGAAAACTTGGTTTAAAAAATATTGTTTTAAAAAAATATATTCAGATGACAATTTTTTATTTTTTATTTTTGATTTTTTATATCATAACAAAAAATAATACAAAAATATTAATTGGAAGTAAAGAAAAATTTAAAAAAAAATCAAAATTTTTTAAAAGTATTTTTGAAAAGTAAAAACAAATATATTTTAATAAGAAAATTTAACTTAACCTGAAATAAAAAAATATTATTATCACTCAACTTTTATACAATATAAAAAAGGTTATATCAATTTATTTCCTCTTTCTAATATGAAAAAAAAAATCAATAAGAGAAAAAAAAAATTTAAAAAGAAAAAAAAATAAAATTAAAAATATCTTAAAAGGTGTGCTACTTAGTTGTGCACTATTCATGGTGCTACTATAAAAAATAAAAAATAATAATAATAAAAAAAAACTTTATTTGAAGATGGTGATGGTGCAAATGCATTCCATGCTTTTAACCTAATTCAAACATTTTTACATTTGACAAAAAAATTATTATTAACCGGCTACGAAGCGTGGGCCCATATGCTATTATATTTTAAATTATTATTATTTTGATGTGTTGATATCAAAATAATTTTTTTAAAAAATATATATTATTTTGATACATTTCTAATTAAAAATCATTTTGAAAAGTTATTACTATTGTACTTCCAAACACATCCTTAGCCCCGTACTTGAATTGGTTTTTTATAAAACAAATTAATTTTTTTAATATATTTAGATAATTTTAATATACTGCTGTTAAAAAAAATTTTAAAATTAAATATATTTTAGAATAAAAAAATATTTTAAAAACTAAACTTACAAACAGGTTCTTATTGTTTATAGTCCATTTCAATGTTCGAACTTTGCGGAGGCCATGTGAAAACATGGCTACAACATGTAATTGTTGTTTTTTTCCTTTTTGGTTCTTATAACGAGAGACTCATATCCATGCGTGAATAAAATAACCAAATAAGTTTAAAAAATCAACATAAAATTAATTGAAAAAACCATGGTGCTTCAATTTGAACTAGTTCTTTCTTTCAATATATGGTGCTTGGACCCCTCAAAGAACATTAGCACTTATTCAAGTAAAAAAAAAAAGTTGTGAGACATTAGATAGAGACTATAATAATAATAATAATAATTATTACTATTATAAAAAAAACTAAAATATATAGGAAAACACTGTAATTTTTCTTACAAAACACTGAAAATTGCTACGATGTTTTCTCATATTATTTGTTTTTTTTTTCCCTTGAACACATGATTTTTTCCTTTTCCATTTTTATTGTTTTTCTTATATATAATTTTTTTTCAAATTTTTTTTTTCAATTTTTTTTTTAATATTAAGATGGTTGAGAATTTAACTTAAATTGTTTTTTCTTTTTATTTTTTCATTCTATGTGGTTTGTGAGTTTGTCGAGGTAACTCGGGTTGCTCCAGTTTACAGATTTGGTGTGGTTTTTTTAAATTGAACTTGGCTTTTTTGTAGTATATTTTTTTTCTCATTTTGTTAAAAAAACAATTTTAGAGAAAAATTATGTTATTAAACTTTATGAAGTAATAAAAATTAAAGGATGTGGGGGAAACCATTGTTCACCCAACACCCATTACACGTGGATTATAATAGGAATCCACCATGTTTTGCTTTTTTTTTTTCTTTTTGAATTTTTGTTATGATTTTTTTTTTCAAATATATTTTTGTCAATTTATCTTTTAAAATTGAGATTGTTGATAATTGATTTTTGTAATTTGCTTCTTTTGATTTTCCTTTATATGAGGGTAGTATAGTTTGTGGGTTTGCCAAAGTAACCCAGGTTGTCTGGTTTACAAGTTTGGTGGGTTGTATTCTTAAAAAAAACCGAGCTTGACTTTTTTTATAGAATATTTTTTTCTCATATAATTAAAATACCAATTTTAGAGAACCATCATGTTACTAAACTTTACTCATCCAAGTAACAAAAATTAAAGAGTGTGAAGAAACCATTATTCATCCACACACTTTACTCATCGGGAGTTTTAACCGTTGGATGTTTGTTAATTTTGGATATGTTATTATGCTCAATGTCACCTACATTCTGACCGGAGGGATTGTAAATATCAGACTTTGTTTAAGGGCTGTCACCGGAGGAACATTTCTAGAAAATCACCCTTCAAGACAGCCTTGTTCGTCAGCCGTTATGTACTTCCTGAACAGCAGGTCTCCAAATTTCAGGTCAGTCCGGTATTGTTCTGATATCGGGAGTTTTAACCGTTGGATGTATGTTAATTTTGGATATGTTATTCTAATGACGATGATGTATAATTTCACTGTTTAGATGTATTGAACTCTAAATTTAAATAATGATGTTTTAAGTTTGGTTTGAGAAATATTGAATGAGAATATGAGGGTTAGCATAAAAAGTATGTTTTGGGACTAAGAATAATGGTAATGGGTTTAATGATGATGGTTGTGTTTGAGTCATGTTTGATGTGTTGATAAGTGATGGTATAGTTAAATTCTATAAAGAATAGTGATTGACTAATATTTTGGTTGTGTTAGAATGGGAAATCATGTTGTAAGTTGAATTATGATATAAGGAATCATTTTGAGTGTGCTTTTGGAAAAATTTGGCATGTGTAGTCATTGATGAAATTTAAGTTAAATTATATTGTTTGGTGATAGATTAAATGTCTTGGGACAAAAGAAAATCGATGATGAAAAGTCACGCCCTTTGGACATTGAAGATCATTGATGAAGAATTGAATTAAATGGGCGTTTAATTTAAATGACAAGTACAAAAATAAAATACATTCATGGAAATTGTTTACGGAAGTATTTGATTTTGTGAATTTATGAATATTATGAATAAATCGGGAAGATTCAATAATGATTCAGGATGTTATATTAAAAATGTAAGAGAAGAATTCACTCGACTTCTCAGGAGCTCGTAGTAGGAGCTTTGCAGGAGGGGCACAACAACAACAAGGAAGAGCGAGTTGAGCTTCTGCAGCTGGTAGGTGTTCTATACCTACACTTTTTACGTAGTGTTAATTTACGAACTTATTGAATTCTTGGTCTTTGCGTCTATGGATGAAACCACAAAGAGAGAGGATAAAGTGAAATAAACGAGAAATTAAAAATGGATTTGAGTACTTGACTGGGTTAAGAATATGAATTACACTAATAGACTTCGTTGATGATCATTCCTCGAACTTGATTAGTCGGTCCCGAATGCGGAGGCTAATGATGTTAGTTAGGTTTACTAACATCGGGCTTAAATGTTGACAAATGGTTGATTGACTTCAGCTAATGGCATCCGAATAGATGACCGGGATGAAGGACTGATTAGCTTCGGCTAATGGCATCCGAATGGATAGCCGGGACAAATGAATGATTAGCTTCTGAATGGATGGCCGGGACAACGAATGATTAGCTTCGGCTAATGGCATCTGGATGGATGGCCGGGACAAATGAATGATTAGCTTCGGCTAATGGCATCTGAATGGATGGCCGGGACAACGAATGATTAGCTTCGGCTAATGGCATCCGGATGGATGGGCGGGACAAATGAATGATTAGCTTTGGCTAATGGCATCCGAAGTGGATGACCGGGGTGAGTGAAAGGTTAATGATATTGACCGGTGCTGTCCATATCGGCAATCACACGAAACTTGATTAGCCGGTCCCGAATGCAAATCATCCCTAAAAACGAGGGATACTGAACTTGATTAACTATTCGGGTGAGAATAGTTAATGATATTGATCGGTGCTGTCAATATCGGCAATCACACGAAACTTGATTAGCCAGTCTCGAATGCGGAGGCTAATGATGTTAGTAAGGTTTACTAACATCGACATTATCATCCCTGAAAACAAGGGATACTGAACTTGATTAACTATTCGGGTGAGAATAGTTAATGATATTGACCGGTGCTGTCAATATCGGCAATCACACGAAACTTGATTAGCCGGTCCCGAATGTGGAGGCTAATGATGTTAGTAAGGTTTACTAACATCGGCATAATCATCCTTGAAAACGAGGGATACTGAACTTGATTAACTATTCGGGTGAGAATAGTTAATGATATTGACTGGTGTTGTCCATATCGGCAATCACACGAAACTTGACTAGTTATTCCTGAAGTGAAAGGTAATGATGTCAAGAATCTTGACATTAACATTTCCGGAAATATTCCAAGATATTATGAAAAGAAAAATCTGATTGGCTATTTCATGTTAGAAATAGTCGATAACATCAATCAATGGTATTAATTTTGACGTTTATAATGAACTTGATTAGCCGATCCTAATATGAGAGACTAATAACACTAATGAAAATTTATTAGTATCAGCATTCCCTTCCAAGTTTTAAGGGAGAGGTAATAATTAAAAATATTAATGAAATGGGGATTGACATCTTGATAGGATTATTCATTCGGCCTTGAAGAGGCGGATATTGATTGGAAATTATGGAATAAGATGGGCGGAGGAACTAGTTACCCGGTGATAGGCTAGTGGCATTAGTTTTGTTTTCTAATGACCGGAATATACAACTTGAATTAAACTTACTCGTGTGGTGTTAATAGTGTCAGGATGATTGACTTGTCAAATTATAAATGGAATGTTGGATGATACCTAATTGTTAGACAAAAATGGTAATTTGTGTTTATATCATGGATTATTGGAGAAAAAAAAAAGAGAAACTGATGAGGATCTAATTCTTGTGAAGGATGGAGACAAATATCGTATCGCTTGGGACGTGAGAGCAGAAATTAATTAACCATGGTAGGTGTTATACACTTAAGGAATGCAATGCTATATATATATATATATATATATATATATATATATGATGTATTTTGAATTAATTAAGGAATTGTAATTGATATAATTTGAGAATCATGTCCTGCGCACAGGAAGGATGTCAAAGAAATTATGACCAATAATGTAAATATGTTGTATTAAGGTTTCATGTTGTTACTGGCATGATAAGAATTTAGTGATAATTATAATAGTGTAATAAAATACCAATAATAGTCATATTATTCGAAGATGGATCGGATGTGAATATTATGAAAATGATGGCAGGTTCCATGATAATGAGAGATTTTACTGAAAATCTAAAGAAACATTGGAATGTGTTGAAATGGGCACAAGAAATATGTAAGTGGAATATATTTATAAACTAAAATTGGACCGAAATCATGATGAGTTTGACAACTTATATGGAAAAGCCATAATGGGTATAATAGATGTTGGGATTGAAATTAATATAAAGAGATAGAGTAAGAGGGAGAGAAATCACATGGTAGATATTATAATGAATTAAATGCGCTCATGAGGTGAAACAAGACACACAATGAAAATGTTGAATGATTCTAGGAAGGATGGATAGAGACGTAATAATGGAAGGATAAATGAGAATTTCAAGGAAGAATGATTGCATATCGTTGAATATATGTTTAACTTCGTGCATGTATTGTGTGATTTTCCTTTTATGCTATATTTATTATATACATTATGAAATTGCAGGTCCTTCAGATTCACGCCAGGAGTAGCGTTTCAGGTCCTCTAGTTTCCTTTTGCATGATTGAATAAGAAGATGAACATTAATGTATTTTGTCATTTAGGAACTAAATGACTTAATATGTAATAGTACTCTTTTTACATTAAGTGTCGGGACATAAAAATGTATTATTCTGTATTTGTAATCTTAGTTTGTTTACTTGCAATTATTATGAATTACGTTTGTTAATGGGAAAGAAATGAGCATGCGAAATGTGAGGCATGTACCGTGAATGATGTGTTGTTGAGGTTCTACATGATTATGATGTGATTGAGAAATAAGTATAATTGTACAGGATGATTGTCGATAACTTGGGACCTCCAGATATAAAGGAAACTCTGCCAAAATTTCAGTAGAAATTTCGGCAAGTCTCAGATAAGTTCGGTGGATAAAAAAAAAAAAACCCCATTTTTTTTAAAAGTTAATGCTCAAAGTTCTTTTATGAATGTATGAAATTACAGGGCGTTACATATTATCACCCCTTAAACATTCTACCTGAGGCAAACTGCATTACTGGTTTTGTCTTAAATTGTTAAACATTTATTAGTTTAGGTTATGATAATTTGCTTATAACAGATTAGGCTTGATTATCTTGGTCTGAAATTGGCAGGAAAAAAAGAAAAGGAACTTGCATTGTCTGCTTTAGATGGCTTGAGCATTGTACGCTAGAACAACAAATTAGGCCTGATTATCAAAACAAAAACTTGCATTGTCTGCTTTAGATGGCTTGAACATTGCTTGCTAGATGTTCATTAATTTCTCTTTTCGCAATGAACTCTTGCATATTTGACAGATCATGCTACATTATTCACGCTATTATTGTTCTCTTTTGAACGGCAAAGATTATTGGTTAGGTAATAGCCACTGTGATTAGAGAAACTGAAATAATTTATAGTCTGCAAGTTTGTTAATTCATTATAGCAGTAATGTTTTTATCCAAACATTGCCAAGAGTCAAGACCAAAGTTAATTAATAACAAAAAAGATGAAAAAAACCACTAAGATAAAAGTGACAAAATTCATAAAACTCAAACGCTAATAATGTAATTAATGCCAAATGATAAGATTAAAAAAATCAATTAAAAAAGAAATTGAATCAGCCCATGTTAACTTGACTTATCCACGACCTGGGATATGAAATAGAAATAATCTTACACAAAAAAAAAAAATAATAATAACAAAGTTTAAGGCCTAATAACTCAAGGTTGATGATAGAAATTTTTTTTCAAAAAGAACTTAAAAAAAATACCATACTTAAAACGAGTTGATATTCAAAAGTGGTAGAGTTATGAGACTAGGATTAGTGTTTTCATACCGTTTTCACCTGTCTTTTTTTACTGTTTTTTTTTCTATTTTTTCATTCAGTGTTGAATATGACTTTTTTGTTACCTTTTATCGGAGCATATGGTTGTTTCATAAAAAAAAATAACTCTAGGAAACATAGTTGTTAAACACAAGAAGCACATGATCTATGTCGTGATATCAAATATCTTAATCTTAGTTATCTATTTGTCAAATATTGATCTAGTTACTAAATACATGTATAGACATTTTGATTTGTGATTGAAAAAGAAATTATATTAAAAAGCACATTGTAAGAGCCTATTTATTTTTTTTACTTAAAAAAATAATCAGCCCGTCGCGGAGCGCCAATACAAAACTAGTTATTTATAATATAAAGTATGTGGGGTGAACATTGTGTAGCCACACTCTTCACCTCCTCCCGTTTATAGTGGACACAATGTTCACTGGTTTTTTTATTAGGTTTTGCTATAAATTTAAATGGAAAACATGTAAGGTGAACACTATACAACCATATTGTTCATACCCTCATGTTTGATGTGCTAAGGATATAGAACCAAGTAATTGTTTCTTCCTTGAGACTAAGAGTCAGTGCGTAACAGAATGAGCCTTCCTTCTCTCATTCTGATCAATCGTCTTGGAGAGCCTATGTTCTTGCCTTGATCAAGACTCCTATCTTTGTTATTCAACACATATTAAGAAATTTCCCAAAATCATTTCTTGACATAACATCTTAGTTATTCAACCCGTTTAGTGGGTTAATCTGGTTGAATTTGATTTATTTTTTATTTGATTTTTTAATTATTATTCAACATTAGATTGATTAAAAATTAGACTTCATGATTTTTTTGTTTGCTTTCTATCAAGATTCTCCTAAGATATTGTTATATCTCAGGTTAAAATTATGGGCAATTGGAGTTTAGAAAGGCCTTGTAAGATTGCTAGTGACATTTTCATAATTTTGTTTTGAAAGGTCATTTTTTGTGTTCTTTGTTTAGATTTTTTTTTCCATTTAACCATTCAATAATAGGTTTATTAAGAATTAAGATTTATAATTTGTTTTGATTTACTTTGTTTGGAGTTATTATGGTTTCATAACCTGGATTATGGATTTAGAAGGTTAACCTGAGTTGATCCGGGTCAATCCAATAAGTTATTATCTCAGTATTGTTTTTGAAAATATATCATCTTAAACTTTTTTGAGTCAAACTCTATTCTTACTAGTTGTTGTCTTTGGACCTATAAGTCAATGGGTCATGTTGCTTTAACTCTCACTTTTTTACTTGTGTTTGAAATTTAAATTGTATAATTTCAAGTTAGTTTATATATATATATATATATATATATATATATATTCAACTCAATAAACATAAGTTCAATTCAAATTTAAATATAAACTAACTTGAAATTTAAATATAATCTTGAAATAACATGTTGAAATGCTCCGAAACCAAAACATACCGTTTCAATTAAAAAATAAAACACTATCCGGAACGAGATTGATAACCAGACGTGATATGTTTAAAATGAGCATCATCGAATCATTTAGAGCAACCGTGCACAGAACAAGGGCGTCCCCTTCTCCGTCCAGAGATTAGGCACTGAATCTTTCGTTACAGTTAGAGTAGGCGAAGCTTGTCAATCTTACAAAGGTGGTAGAATTTGAGGATTTTTATTGTTCTTTATCATTTTTTGAATGAAACTGTACTATCTTACATAAAATTTAAAACAACACTGAGATTTATACATATTCTCTGTTATTATTACTTGCTTAAATGGAAGGATGAGTATGGAGATTCGAAATTACAATGATTGTTACAAACCAAACTTTTAAAACCGACAATTGTTCGTTCCTTCCATTAAGCCCACGTGATTCAGATGGAATGCAATCAATCCAGTTTATAGCCAAAGGTGGAGCTTTTCTCTTTCAATGGTAGTCTTCAGCGGGTGGAGGATGAACGTGAGGTGGAATCACCAAGTTCATGTAGGGGATTCCGACTGGTGATGTACTGATAATTGCTCATGGGAAGGGAAGCACGCTGACACAATATTTTACGTGGTTCGGCAAATCACCTACATCCACGGGAGAGAGTCCATTTTATTATAGATAGAGAAATGATACAATAAATACATGGAGGAGGAGGATCACATCCACTCTACTCAACTCACTGCTCTTGCAGCTGCAATGGCTGCATGGGCAGCAACTCTTTCTCTCCTCTTTCTCTTCACACTCTCTGCACTCTCACATTTTGCTCTTCATAAATATGCATCTTTTATAGGCATGAATGGTTAGTTTCTTTAGCACACTTGTCAATCATGGTGGGACAAGAAGGCCTTAAAACATGCCACCATTAGTGGCACTAATGGTGCTTCCACTTGCTTGGTGGTGGGGTATTGCCACTAAATGGCAATATCCTAACAATCACCCCCTTTGCCATTTATGTAGGCAATTGTCCTCTTACTTCTTCAGCACAAGCTTGCATTCTGCAACTCTTCCAAGCTTACCATTTCGAGAGCGTCTGTGGCCAAGTTTATAGGTACTCGCCCAACCTTTCAATCACCAGAGTCACCAAAGCACACCCTTGCTTACACCAAAGGATCACTTCAACCAGATGGTCTCACACATCACATCTGAAGAGTGTTAACGCTTGTCTCTGGGACACAACATTCCCCTTCGAGCGTATCAACCATGCTCGGTCCAGAATGATTTATCAAGCCTTACTCCAAGGCTTACAACACCCCCTCAAATGAATATTCTAAGTGCGACAGTCATTATCTGAGTATCTCAATATAATCTCTAGCTCACCACTCTTCCAAGAGTCTACTCATCCAGGAGTTGCGTCTGCCCTTTGTTCCACCATAAGAACCACACCTAACTTCTCCGTGAGTCTCTTGCTCTTAATCTCAAGAGTCCAGGTAGCTATCCACCTTTAACCATGGGGACAACCCATTAAGGTTGATCCATATCTGTCTTCATACTCTGAGTATTACAATGTCATCACAGAGCTCACCACCTTGACAAGAGTCAACTTGTTCTCGGAACCTGTGCATGCCCTCTGCTCATTCATAACAGTCGCGTCTTAATGCTCCACAAGTCACACACTTATTGTCCAAGGCAAATGTCTTCTAGCTCATTGATCTTTAGCATGGGGGCAATATCCATGAAAGTCAATCCTGCATTTGTCTTCATACTCATCATAGCCATTTCATTGGTTATCCATCTGTCCACTTATATCTAGCCATCATATCGGCTCTGGGGTGTTCTGAACTGGGGCTCCTATCATGGCCCTCACACCTTTTTCTCGAGAGTCTCCGCTCATCGTCTTGCGACGGTCTAAATCTGGGGCTCCTATCATGGCCCTCACACCTTCTTTTGAGGTGTCTCCGCTCGTCGTCATACGACGGTCTGAACCTGGGACTCATATCATGGTCCTCACACCTTCTCTCTAAGGTGTCTTTGCCTTTCATAGGCAGTCGCATCCTCCTTCAACTGGGATGCTGCAATGGCTCCAAGATTCTCTACCACCATGTGGACTTGGGAGAGATTACTGCCCACTGATTACATAGAAAGAGAAAGTTGCGGTATACTCCTCGCAATCCTCCACCTCGATTTCTATGTTTGGAGCTTCTACACCTTTCTGCTTGACAACTCCACCTACACCACTTCTCTTTGGTGTCTTCGTCTTTTATCATAGGCGATCGCCTTTTATCACAGGCGTTCACACCCCCTCAATTAGGTGCCTTTGCAACAGCTCATCTTTCCATCCTTGCATGCATTGGAAAGGTCTTCGCTTGTTGTCTTCATCAAGAGCATAGGAGACTTCCTGTTGTACATCCTTCACACAGTATCTGCTCTGAGCTTCATCTGGGAACTCTTTTTCTCCTTGCACCTGTTGTCTCATTATAGTACCTCGTTGGATCCTTTGGGTACTCCTGCACAATCTCTGTGTGTCCTCGTGCAATTTCTGTTCTCCAGATTTCTCCCTATTCCTTCCTTATGTTTGACAACAGCTCATCCTGTCACAACAACTATCCAAGTCAAAATAGGGTGCCAATCTTTATCCCCTTGCTGTATTTCTCTTCCATTATCAGGGTCTTCGTCAATTCTCACCTCGAGAAATCACAGTCACCGAATGTAACTTCATTGGAGAAATCACCACTCCATCAGATCCTTGATCATACAGAACCCAATTGTTCCTTTATGCTGTCATCCTGCTAGTCTTCACCAATTTCATTACAAACTGTTACATATACGAAAATAGTATCATATGGTTAATCCTTCCACTAAGCAAGTTCCCAGGAAAGATTGGAGGGGTCACAACGGTCCCACTTAAAACCCAACCTCCTAGACAGAACTTTATAGGCCATATCTATCCATCGTACTGTCTTTCCGTATATACAACCATTTGCTAGCTTTGTTGCAGCTTTCCTTTACAAGTGATCTGGAATATACAGGTTAATACATGATTTCTCAACATCTAGCGAGATTACTAGTGCTTAGATTCATCAAGATTGGTCTTCAGTCAGTTTTTACTCTACACCTCTAATTGTCCACATAACCGAGTGTCCAGACTGTCCCAATTTTACCTTCCATCAAGGCATTAAATTTTCTCATTTAACAGTTTAACACATGTAATTGGGTAAACATGTGCACCTTCTTCTTCTTCATCTTCATCGACCTCAATCCAGACCTTCAGATGCCTCTTGATTGGGCAATCTCTCTTTAATAATTCACCACTGCCATTTTTGGTCTTGAATCTCAACTATCAGACCATACCATTGCATCCGGAATGATCAAATTACATGGAAATATGTCTTGAATCGTCCAAATCGCACATCAGACGGCTAAGATTTGATCAAAACAATTCTGGCCTAATCAACGGCTCAGATTCAATCTCAGATCCGGTTGCATGTAGGATCAACTACACTGGATCCTAACCCTCGACGCGCGGCTCAACTCGGCTCGGCTGGGCTCGGCTCGCGGCTGATGACGTGGCAGGCGGGTCCCACTATGCTGACATGTATGTTGACTAGTCAATTGCAAGATGACATCATCGTTACATCAAGCTGATGTCATCCTCTGCATGTCTACTGTTCATATTGTTCATGGGTCGGGCAACTCATCCAGGTGAAGAAGACGCGTGGGGCGCGTGGGCAGACACCTTGCTGAAGAGTGATGGAGAGTGCGGCCATGTCCGATGTCCGATTTTGACGTCGTTTTCACCAGTGGCTTCGTCTCTTCCTCCTCTACACGGTGGGATGATCAAAACATAATTTTGACAACTTTCATTTTTGAGCAAATATCAAACACCACTTTAAACCAAAACCTCTGATACTAATTGTAGGGGATTCCGACCGGTGATGTACTGATAATTGCTCATGGGAGGGGAAGCACGCTGACACAATATTTTACGTGGTTCGGCAGATCGCCTACATCCACGGGAGAGAGTCCATTTTATTATAGATAGAGAAAGGATACAATAAATACATGGAGGAGGAGGATCACATCCACTCTACTCAACTCATTGCTCTTGCAGCTGCAATGGCTACAGGGCTGCTGCCGATGATAGCAGCTCCTTCTCTCCTCTTTCTCTTCACACTCTCTGCACTCTCACATTTTGCTCTTCATAAATATGCATCTTTTATAGGCATGAATGGTTAGTTTCTTCAGCACACTTGTCAATCATGGTGGGACAAGAAGGCCTTAAAACATGCCACCATTAGTGGCACTAATGGTGCTTCCACTTGCTTGGTGGTGGGGTATTGCCACTAAATGGCAATATCCTAACAGTTCACTGGATTCTAGAATCAAAAAAGGGAGTCTTCGTTATATCATAACTTATATAGAAAACTTTTACTAAAACTAACTCTTTCAACTTGTCTCGAGATGTATCACTACCAGAAATTCGCTTCATACCAACAGAATCCTCGACGGAATATTTCGCTTCATATTTTTTTCGGTCGAATTTCCCGACGGAATAATTCCATCCATAATTCGGTCGGTAATTACCGACCGAATTACGGACGGAAAGTTCAGAATTAATGAAAAAAGGGCGGGTAGCTGACGTGGAGGTTTTGGCGGGTGATTTTTCCGACAGAATCACCGACGAATTCAAAACGGGTGACTCGTACATGTGATGGGACCGGTTCACCGTTCAAAATACCGATGGAATTGAAATGGCAGATCCGTACAGGTGACGCGACTGGTGCACCGTCAAAAATACCGACGGAATCACCGAGGGATTTGAAAAGCAGGTCCCTGCAGTGACGTGTCAATTTCCCGTCAGAATTACCGACGCACGTATTCCGTCAGTAAGTTAGTTGGTAAATAATTTACCGACGTACTCTCAATCACCCACCGACAGAATATTTCCGTCGGTAAAACTGTGAATTCTTGTGGTGTATGCACTACAGAAATATCCTTTAATGATAAAGTCATGTTGCTTGGATCAAAACTTCATAAACAATATTTTTTTATTGAAAGATATATCAATAAAAAGATGGTAAATTGTATTTTGGTGGTCAATGATTCGACTATTAATATACTACCTTTTAAGATTATAAAAAAGCTCGAGATTTGTATTTATGTTTATGTATAAAAAACAATATTGTTTTGAATCCAAGTTAACCTGTAACCTGATAAAAAACCATGATACAAATCTTACTCGAGGTTAAACCCCGAGCAGTGTCTAACGAGGATTGTTTGAAAAAAGTTTCTGGAAGCCCACCAATATGCATAAGGAAATCACCAGGAAATTACTCATCTTGGCCAGTAGTGCTATAAAGAAGAAAAAGTGGTATATCCACTTTCTCATCAATTACGACAATAATTGACTCCGAGTCAATGTGGTTCACGCAAATTGTTTGGTGAGGTTATATGCCAACAAAACTAATTTGAATATTTTTAATGTGGAAAAAATTATTAAATGTTGTAGTGAGATTATGTTTTTTTTCTTCGAGATAATAAAAACATTATATTTAGAAAGGTTTCGGATTAATTAAATAGGTTATGAAAATATAATTGCTTAGTGGAATAGATCATGAAAATATGATTGCTTAATGGTTGTTTAATGGTATAGAAGTATTAGGTTAACAATTAGACAATTGTTATAACCCAATTTTTAATAAAGAATAAAAAAATCAATGATAAAAAAATATATATTTAAGAATGGGGTTAAAATAACGCAAATTCAAAGTTCAGGGATGAAATTATCAAACTTGAGAATAAATTAATCAGAAATTGAAGAATTACTAAGTTCGGAAATTTACTTAAAATTTAGATTATTTTAATTAATGAAATTAGAAGAATTAATAAGTTTGTGGACTTAATTAAACTTTGATTTAATTAATTAAATAAATTCAGGGACTTAATTGAAATTTATCCAAAAGGGGCAAAATTGAAAGAATTAATTAAGGACCAAATTGAATAATCCAGGAATTAAGGACTATTTTGTAAACAGTGCATCAATTTAGGGATTTAATTGAAATTTATCCAATAAAAGGGCAAAATTAAAAGAAATTTTTAGGGGTCCAATTGCGAAATTCCAGAGACAGGGGTCAAATTGAAAATTCCTATTTTCTGCCGAAACGACACCGTTCCTAGAAACAGTCGTGCGTCTTCTCCATTCCCGCTTCAACAGGGAAGCTCCCGATTCAACAGGGGAGCTGATAATCCTCAACAAATCTGATCTTGGACCACGTCTCTTGCCCATGATCTCGGTGGTGGAGGCATAAACACAGTCCTGCAAAGATAGGACACACAGGGAGGGTTTAGCTTGGCTATAAAGAGAAAGAAGAAAACCCAGAACGGTGGTAGAAAACCAGAAAAAAAAATGAAAGAGAAACCCAGAAATTCCAGAAAAACAGAGCAAACAAAAACAGAACCAAAAATACACAGAGAAGAACAGAAACATCGACCCAAAACAGAGTAAAAAAAAAGGCATAAACCAAAAAAAATACCAACGCAGAAAAAGAGAGAAAGGCTGAGGGGAGTCACAGATCAATCTTGTTTTCGTTCCTACAAGAAAGCAATTAATCCCCTAACCATCGATTATCAACAGAACGCAGTCGAACTCCACCAGCACTGCAACCTTCTTCACCGCCGTCTGAAACAGGATCCCAATCGATCACCGAATCATTGGTATTTGACAGAAAGCAGTAGAATCCACACCAGCGTTGCAACCCTCCTCAACATCGTTTGAAACAGCAAGCAGTCGAACTCCACCAACGATGCAGCCTTCTTCAATCGCCAGAAACAGGTGCGTCTTTTCCTCTTTTTTTTTTTGTTCTTCGATGTTCAAATAACATTTGAACAGTGCGAAGGTAATTTAATTACCTTCGCACTGTTGATGCACGCGTGAAATTGTTTCACGCGTGCATCTATTCTTTTCTTTACAGCCGGGTCACTGGCTTGGGCCAGTGACCCGGGCTAGGTTGCCTGGGCTCAGCCCAGCCCATGTGGGTTGCGCTGAGCCCAGCCAAAGATATATATGTTGGGCTGGGTTTTAGCCCACCCAGCCCCAAAAATATACATGCTGGGCTGGGTCTAGCCCAGCCCAGCCCCAAAAAAAATATAAAAAATAAAAATAAAATAAAATAAAATAATAATAAAAATAAAAATAATAAAAAATGCAGATGCATGAATAAAAATAATATAAATTTATTGGTTTATTCACTGACGCCAGAGTCAGGAATAAAAACACCGGTTTAAATTTATATTATTTTTATTTGTTGCATTTTATCTAGCTAAAGAATAAAAATTGCATACAAAAAATATAATAACATAAAATAAAATAAATTTATTGGTTTATTCACTGACGCCAGAGTCAGGAATAAAAAATACTAATAAAAATTTATTTTATTGTATTTTTACTTTTATTTAGCTACGTAAAAATAAAAATAATCTGCATGTTTTTATTTGTTTATTCACCAACGTCAGAGTCAGTATTAAAAAAAATTATTCACCAACGTCAGAGTCAGGATTAAAAAAGGTAATTATTTAAATTTATTCACTCTGATATCTACGTAATATTTACCAACGCCAGAGTTGGAAATATCCGTAGTTTAATATTCACTGGCGCCAGAGTCAGGAATATTATATGCAAACCATCATGGTATAAAAAAACATATATGTTAGCAATAAATAACAAATAATAACAATGTAGCCTGCCTCAGGCAGGACATTTAAGGGGTGATAATATCTTCCCTTTTACGTAACCAATCACGTACCATAGAATCTCTGTTGGCCAGTTAGGGTTCCTAGTGACCATAATACTAGGTGGCGACTCCTTAAACAAGAATATTCCCATCAAAGAACAGGATGCCAGAAATCCATTCTTTTCAAAGATTTAAAAATAATTTTTAGGACCGCCGCGATGTCGGGTGCGACAGAATGGTGACTCCACTGGGGAATATTCCCATCAAAGAACAGAATGCCAGAAATCCGTTCTTTTCAAAGATTTAAAAATAATTTTTAGGGCCGCCGCGATGTCGGGTGCGACAACAATAAAGTTAGAAGTTGTTAGTTTAAGTATTTTACAGGGGCGACTGTTTGATCCAAAAAATGATTTGAATAGATGCAGTTTTAAACCCAAATTTTATACATAGGAAAAGCTTGTTCTCTCTGGTTTTTAATACCATAAACGGTGCATTAATCCAGTTTTAATAGAAATAGCTATGATGAAAATAGTAAAGAATACGTGGACGGACTATCTGTCAATAATGCCCAGGAATGATTTCGGGGATTATTATAAATTATATAAAAGGAATTGCTATCTGAATTATATATATGGATGAAAAGGTAATTAAGACTAGTTTACAACCCAAAAAGCATAATAGAATTTTGAATGTTCTAGGAGCTATGATTAGTTTATTATGTAGCATGTAGTTAACAAATTATTGTAGTTAAGTGTTAGAGGGATTTTAACAGGTTATATGCTTTGCGACTAGGGTTTTTGAGCTAAGATTTCAGATCAGGCAAAGTATAGAGAAGTTAGTAGCAGTGAGCAAGAACCCTAAACTTACAAACCACACCAATATAAAAAATGTGAGGAATAAGTAAAAACAAATAATGACATAAGCAAATGTCGGTCAAGTAATATACAACATCAAAATACACAGACATCAAATAGTAATTTTCTTGAACTGGAAGAACCCTTCATTTACGGCTATGTTCCAAGATAAATAAGAGAATTAGTTGCAGAACAGGGGAGTCTCTGTGAAAACATTACAATAGCGTTTACTCTGAGTAAGAACACCTCCATGCATGTGCTGTAATTGACAAAGAAAAGAAGAGAAATCCTTTCAATTTATGAAAATGCAATGAGTTAACCTTATCTCACACTGCAATATATACTCTACAGTATTCATGTATGAAAAGATTTGAACGGGAATAAATAAAATAATTCATTAAACAATATGAGGGTTGTTTGGAAAAAGATTCTGGAAGACCACCAGTATGCATAAGGAAATCACCAGGAAATTACTGCATGGTTGTGTCTAAAAATCAAAATGGCACAGCAAGTCAAGCATCCGTGTTCACAACCTTTTAATGCTTTAACTCATCTTCGCCAGTAGTGCTATAAAAAAGAGAGTGATATATCCACTTTCTCATCAATTACTTTAGATTTGTGGAAGATATGATATTATAATGGGTGGCAAGCTCCTTGCGTTTCACGTGATGATGCGCCCCCCAGATAAGATGTTGCTTGTTCTTACAGGGAAAGGAAGCCCAGCTCCAGACAGCAGAAGGGAGATCGTTTTCCTACATCTTCATCATTAGAACACAGCAATAACTCAAAGCTCTAGCAGTCATGACCATCGCTTTTTTTTATTGCTATCTTCAGTTGTTATACCTCCAAATCTTCGGTTGTTATACCGACAATTTCTCTGTTATATATATATATATATTAGGCGGAGTTTCATGAATCCTTTCCATTGGATAATCAATAATATTGTATATATTCTTTTTGGAAAAGTAACTCAATTTCACACCCTTCTTGTAGTTTTCTATTCATTTTCACACCAGAGTGTAATATAAAAAAACTTTTGAAGAGTATTTTATTTTATTTGCACCCTGCTTTTCTTTCCATTCACCCCAGCACTACGACAATAATTGACTCCCAGTCAATAAGGCACATAACTAATTTGAATATTTCTCCCAACCTGGCGAGTAGACAAAGTGTAAACAATAAGATAAAATAAAATAACATTCAAATCCAAAAATATTCCAAAAAGAAATGAAATAAAGAAAACATCTAAAAACATAGAATCTGCACAAGATATGCAGATAAAGTCATGGAAATGGCCATAGTGTAGTATAAATAGGACTCCATGGTTGCCCAAAGGCATATAACAAAAAACAATATCCTACGTAGTAGTTCATAGAATTATCTACGATGATGTTAAAAAAAATGGGGGCTTGGATGTTGCTAGCATTATTGACTTTGGTTGGCGAATGGTCTGGTCGTTGTTATGGGTGTTCGGAGGAAGAGAGAATTGGTCTCTTGGAGATCCGTTCTTTGATCGACCCAGATGGCTTTTCCTTGGGAGATTGGGTGGACAATAGTAATTGTTGTGATTTGGATGGGATCAAGTGTGATAACACTACAAGGCGAGTGATCCAACTCTCTCTTTTTGATGCAAGGGATGAGAGCTTGGGTGATTGGGTTCTCAACGCATCATTGTTTCTGCCTTTTAAAGAATTGCAAAGTCTTGATTTGGGACGTAATGGATTGGTTGGTTGCATGGAGAATGAAGGTTAGTTCAATGTTTCTGCACTTATAATCATAAAATAAATAAAGGTTGGTTGGTTTTTAATGTCAATTATCTTGTTTTGATGATTCTCTTCCAGGCTTCGAAGTCCTATCATCAAAACTGAGGGAACTTAAACTATGGTATAACCGATTTAATGATAAAAGCATTTTGTCATGCTTGACCGGGCTTTCCACTCTCAAGACTTTACACCTTTCACACAATCAGTTGACAGGATCAGGTAGCTTCTATGGTAACCTTTTAGTTATTTAGCTTCAAAACCTTTTCTTTTCTCCTTCTGATATCATTTCAATGCTTTTGAGAAACATCATGCAGGTTTCAAAGTCTTGTCATCAAGGTTTAAAAAGCTGGAGAAACTTCATTTAAGTGGGAATCAATGCAACGATAGCATTTTTTCTTCTCTAACTGGGTTTTCATCTCTCAAGTCTTTATATCTTTTAAACAATCAGCTGACAGGATCTATCAATAGTAAGTTACTTTCTCTTTATCAAGAAAATTGAGGACTTTATATATATATATATATATATATATATATAATAATCAACTTCCATATATGAAGATTTATATTTATGGAGCTTTGATCTTATCCATAAATAGTTTTTCTAATAAGACAGGAAGAGATTAAAGTGAGCTAGCTGGATCAAAACTAGGATGATTAAAAATTACAAGTGACGATGTATAGAATGGATACTTGCAATCTATCTTCTTCCTTAATCTATGCACTGTATATTTGTTTTTATGTATAATTTGAGAATTATATATCTTGTAGGTTTTCAACTCCTACCGATGAGGCTGGGAAAGTTAGAGAACCTTTGCCTGGGAGGCAACCAATTGAACAGCAGTATCTTATCAATTCTGAGTGGGCTTTCATCCCTCAAGTCTTTGGATCTGTCAAACAATATGTTTACGGGATCAGGTACACTACACAGTTTCTACCTAAATGCTTCACATGACATTCTCTTAATTATATTGTTTCTTTATCCGCTCTTGAGTTGTCGGTCAAGAGCGGTGTTGAAAAGACACCCTATCTACTTTAAGCCTCATAGCAAACATATCAAAAGAATAAATTATTTAAAAATACAGAATATTTTATAATTTTTAAAAATATTATATTATTTAAAACTAATCAAACTAAATGATTGTTCAAAACTTTTTATCAATAATTAAAATTATATTCAATAATCAATAATACTCATTACATTATTAAAAAAAAATGAGGACTTTATATCTATGCAATGATCAATTTAGTGATAGTATTTTATCATGTTTGGCTTAGCCTTTTCTTTAACAACTTTGTATCCATAAATTGTACAGGTTGGTGTGAAATGAAGAATTTGAAGCAATTAGATCTCTCTAAAAATAATTTTGGAGGTTCACTCCCAGATTGTTTAGGAAACTTCTCTTCTCTGCAACTATTAGATGTTTCTAAAAATCAATTTACTGGAAATATTGCCTTCAGTCCCCTTACCAACCTCATATCCCTTGAATTCCTCTCACTATCAAATAACTTCTTTGAAGTTCCCACTTCAATGAAACCTTTTATGAACCACTCAAACCTCAAGTTCTTCTGCAATGAGAACAACAGATTAGTAATAGAATCTGCTGCATTTGATCATTTGATTCCAAAGTTCCAACTAGTCTTTTTTAGCTTGTCAAAAACAATGGAAGCACTCAATGTAGAAATTCCCAACTTCCTCTATTACCAATACCACTTAAGATTCCTTGATCTCTCCCACAACAACATCACCGGAATGTTTCCATCGTGGTTGCTTAAGAACAATACACAATTGGAGCAACTATTTCTGAGCGGGAACTCCATTGTTGGTACTTTGCAGTTGCAAGATCACCCATATCCAAAAATGACCGAATTGGATATATCCAACAACAACATGAGCGGTCAAATTCCAAAGGATATTTGTTTGATCTTTCCAAATCTGAGGAGCTTAAGGATGGCTAATAATGGATTCATAGGTTGTATTCCTTCTTGTTTAGGAAATATTAGCTCTTTGGGAGTTTTAGATTTATCCAACAATCAATTGTCCACGGGAAAACTAGAACTACTAACAAAAATATGGTTTCTCAAGCTGTCAAACAACAATTTGGGTGGGCAAATACCAACCTCGATGTTCAATTCTTCTACTTCAGAATATCTCTATCTAGGTGATAACAATTTTTGGGGTCAGATATCAGATTCTCCATTAAATGGGTGGAAAAAGTGGATTGTATTGGATTTGAGTAACAATCAATTTTCAGGCATGCTTCCAAGGTGTTTCGTCAATTCTACGAACCTTAGAGCAATTGATTTGTCCAAAAACCATTTTAAGGGTCCTATCCCAAGACATTTGTTTTGTAAGCTTGACCAGCTTGAATATTTGGACCTTTCTGAGAACAACTTGTTTGGATATATACCATCTTGTTTCAATTCACCACAAATAACCCATGTGCATCTATCCAAAAATAGATTGAGCGGTCCATTAAAATTTGAATTTTATAACAGCTCTTCCCTGGTTACGATGGATCTTAGAGATAACAGCTTCACCGGCTCAATTCCAAATTGGGTTGGCAATCTTTCATCATTGAGTGTTCTTCTTCTGAGAGCTAATCACTTAGATGGTGAGCTTCCTGTTCAGTTATGCTTATTAGAACAATTAAGCATTTTGGATGTTTCACAAAATCAGCTTTCTGGTCTGCTACCCTCCTGTTTGGAAAATCTTACTTTCAAAGAAAGTTCCCAGAAAGCGTCAATGAATCTTGGAGTTTTTTTACTACCAGGATTCATAGAAAAGGCTTATTATGAAATAATGGGTCCACCACAAGTGGATAGTGTGTACACCTTATCAAAGGGTTATTGGCCTAACTTTACAGAAGAAGTGATAGAATTTACAACTAAAAATATGTATTATAGTTACAAGGGGAAAATTCTCAGCTACATGTCTGGTATTGATCTCTCCAATAACAACTTTGTAGGAGCAATCCCACCAGAATTTGGAAACTTAAGTGAGATACTGTCATTAAACTTATCACACAACAATCTCACTGGATCTATCCCTGCAACATTCTCAAACCTGAAGCGGATTGAGAGTTTGGATCTTTCTTACAACAACTTGAATGGTGTCATCCCTCCACAACTTACTGAAATTACCACACTGGAAGTTTTTAGTGTGGCGCACAATAACTTGTCAGGTAAGACACCCGAGAGAAAATATCAGTTTGGGACCTTCGATGAAAGTTGTTACGAAGGAAATCCTTTCTTGTGTGGACCACCATTGCGAAACAATTGTAGTGAAGAAGCAGTGTTGTCCCAGCCAGTGCCTAATGATGAACAAGAAGATGATGGTTTCATAGACATGGAGTTTTTCTACATCAGTTTCAGTGTATGTTACACAGTTGTGGTGATGACGATTGCAGCAGTTCTCTACATCAATCCATATTGGCGACGTAGGTGGTTGTACTTCATCCAAGATTGCATAGATACTTGTTACTATTTTGTGGTTGCTAGTTTTCGCAAGTTCTCCAACTTTAGAAGATGAATTTGTTATGATTGTATGTCTAGCTATTGGGTGCTTCATTTGTAGTGTGCTATCTCTAAGCTCAGCCTTTCTATTTGATTAGTTATTTTTGCTCCAATATCATTCTCTCTTCCCCCTTTTCTTCTCTTAAAATCTCTCGTCCCGCATCATCATGATTGGTTGTGACATAGAAACCCCAGATAAAGATGAAAGAGAACCATGCTGCAAGCTTGACATATTGTTCTGCTGCATTGTTGGTATAGAACCTTGCACATTCATTGATTGCAACTGGGTATTCAGTTGATTTTCATGGGACTGCAATTGACGAACTGGAGACTGGGATTGCTGCATAGGTTGCACATGAGGCTGGGGGAAGTTGTCCTAGCTGTAGATTTGGAATTGGCTTCCTGAATCTGCCTGGGTTTAGAAAACTTACAATATGCTTCTCATTGGAACCCAATTTCTCCTTGAAACTAGGTGTGATTTTGTTTTCAGAGACCTGTAAGAATGTTATCAAGCGCTCCAACATGGCCTTGAATACCTCCAGCTTTTCAAGCTGTTCCGACTTTGGTTGTTGCGGATGAGAGTCGTGCTGGAAAGCAAAGTTAACATACACGAGAATTAAAAATTGCATTGATCCTTTGTAGCAAAACATTAGTGAAACAAAGTGTTTCTATTCCACTTCTTCTGTGTCGATACGCGGTTGGGGTGTGGGGTAGGTGAATAGTGCAGATGATACAGTGACAGGCAATGCTGATGAGGAAAACAAACTAATACAAAAGCTCAACATGGGGAAATTGCAGATAATCATGCATGCACAGATAATCCGGAAGAAATTTCAGAGACAATTTACCTGCTGTAACTTGGCAGCAATTCTCTGATACATTTCATTTATTTCAGGGAAACAAGTCTCCTTCATAACTTTGATATAGGAAGTACAAATAACCAGCAAAACATTATCGCTCATATGCTTGATTTCTTCAGGTGCCAGTCAGAAAGAAAGTAACACAAACAAACTTAAGGGAATTGATAAAAATAAAATAACAAAAAAAGGGCAGAGGACAGCATAAAAATTAGTTGAGATAAAAATAACAGAGTGGAATTAATGCTAGAAACTCAAGAGGATGTCGATATTGATGGAATGGAAAGATGCAAAGGACTGTGTAAGTACACCATTAGACAAGATTCAGGGGTTGGTTAAGTTCAGTTACTGTCTCCCTGCAAACTACTCATCATTGTTTTCTGCTGTTCTAGCTCAAGTCAACGGATGTCACAACTTTAGCAACGCTTCTTAGCCTTAGATCCTATGCATGACCCCATGGATCATTAACAACAACCATTCTTATTCCCGTTTTAATACTCACCTAAGCACAAGAAAAATGTCCTTATCAAATATGCACTTATGACTTGAGACATTCAGAATTTCAACCTCATTTTCTATAAAATTCAATACTGGACATTTTTCAGAACAAGTTGATTGCAATCGTGCAAATAACTCTTCACTTAACCAAAGATAAACTGTAAGTCATTCAGAAATACTGCACTCTTATTTTTAAGACTATGGCATACATGAACTCCATCTAATGAACAGTAAATCACAGAAATTACCTTCTGTTAGATCTACTCTTGTAAATCAGCGCCTTTTGCATGTCCAGTCTGTGCTGTAGAATTTAGGGATGCTACAAAAATTTCAATGCGGGCAACAAAAGATTAGAATTCATGTATTTTTGTGTGTTTTCCATATACAAGGGTATTTCTGTAATTTTCACACTTGCTGAAAATTATGGAATATTGCAAGTCTCATTTTATTTTCCATTTAGTATTTTATTATCCCAAAGTATAGCGAGCTTCATTAGGTTTTTCCTATTCTAGATAGGACTATTAGTATTTTCCTACAGAGAAATACAAGTCCTTTTTGGACTAGGAGTACTAGGAACTCCATCTAAACGTTATGTAATCATTCAAACAGACACAAAAGGAGGAGGCAGAAAACAAAAATAATCAGTAATTTTCTTGCCTAACATTCATCAATTACTCAACTTGTTGATTAAAGAATGCCATACACATAGCAATATGCTGCAATAAAACGCAAAAGAGTTTGATAACAATGCGACAAACAAAACAAAAGGTAAGATGTTTAGAAATTCAATGCTCGGCAGCATTATTATATATGAAAAAAGCATCAAATACTTTCTCTCGGAAGAAAAGCTAGAAAGTGACGTCTTACCTCCTAAACAGGAAAATCTTTAAAATCTACCATCTCAATCATAAAATATAAAATAGCCATGCATCACAGTCCTTGTTCCTTAACAAGTTAAGAATGAAACACTTCACATGCATTACAGAATTAGAATCGTGGAGGTGATCATGAGATTTTTCCAGCAAGGCAATATACATAGCAATATGCAGCAATAAAATGTAAAAGAGTTTGATAACAATGCTAGAAGAAAAATAAAAGGTAAGATGTTTAGAAATTCAATGCTCGGCTGCATTATTACCTGCTGGATCCATGGGGCCAGTGGGCATGGCATTTTGAGACCTGATCTCCATCGAAAGCATCTCCAAAGATATTTTACGCAGATAATCAAACTGAAATCAGATATTAATAACAAAACATTAGATTTCAGAGCAATCCATGTTACAGAAGGAGGAAAATGAATACATGCTCTATCATTTCATCTTCTCTGAGGATATACTTCTGTTTTCTCTCTTTTATTAAATTATTCATGTATTGATTCGCTATTTGCTTTTTGCACTCTTCCCTTGCACTTGAACTTGGTCAGTCTAAATAAAACAGTTGTCAAGAGAATTAACAAAAAGATGCGAACTCCCAATCAGCCTTGCATACAGAATGAACGGTGAGGAAGTGTAGGCACACTACACACACATTTTTACATGCATAAATGCGTGTGTATATTCATGTCTAGGGAACATCGTAATTATTGAACCTCGCATTAGGCAAATATTTGATTGGTGGCGGTAGTATAAATCTTTTCCTCAAGCCGCATGGCAATTTTCTTGAGTTCTTGTAATCCCTCCTGACCAGAAAACGGAAGATGCCTCTTTAATGTCTCCATTCTGCATATGGAAATCATTACGTTTCATTTTAAATGACCAGGCAAGTATAGAGAAATTAGTAGCAGCAAGCAAGAACCCTGAACTCATAAACCACACCAATATCAGAAATGTGTGGAATCATTAGCAAAAAGTAAAAACAAATAATGACATAAACAAGTGTCGGTCAAGTAATATATGGCATCAAAATACATAGACATCTGCTTTTACTTCCTCCAAAGTTACAGGGTATAGGAGTTTACTTGGCCACCCTTATGTCTAAAAATTCTAGCTACGAGCTTCATGGTTAATTTTCTTAAACTGGAAGAACCTTTCATTTATGGCTATGTTCCAAGATATATAAGTGAATTAGTTGCAAACCAGGGGAGTCTCTGTGAAAACATTTGTAGAAACACAAATTTTCTACCAGTCAAATTTCACCATGTGTTATTTTATTCTTTAAAAGAAAGGATAAAATAAAATTGAAATAAATGACATACATGGAAAACAAATGAGCCTTCATATATTTCTTGGCCAATGAAAAGTTGACACTTGGAATGAGATATTCAAGATATCTTGTCATAAATGCAAGATCCCGTCAATAAAGACCAACCAATAAAATTATGCCACGTGGCATTGGAAAAGGACCTGAGAGCCCCTACAGATCTCTATAAATAGAGGGCCTCAACCTAAAGGCAGGGGATTGGATTCCGGGATATACAAATTTTCTTCAAAACAAGCTCTTCAAGCAAGGAAGCTCTCTCTCTTTCTTTTCAAGCAAGGAAGCTCTCTCTCAAAGAGTTCTCAAGCCTCCTTCATATACGCTTGAAGTCTACAAAGAACGAAGCTCTGTTGGATCAAGCCAAAACGCCCCATAAGAGTTCTTCAACAACACTTTGAAGACAAATCAAGGTACTCTTCAAAGCATCAAATCACAACATCTCGCTTCGCAATACACGCTCAAATTCGCGTTCTTGCAAAGCACAAATCTTGGCTTGATTACTCAAATAAATCAATTCACCATACATCAAATCCAAGGGAAGAATCAAAGGATTGCCATGTTCTTTTGATAGAATATATTACATAAAGATTGTACCCATTCATATATTTAATAAAATCATATATTTGTACACGTGTGCTTGTTTAATTTCAGGTGCACAAAATTGTGTCTACAAATTTCTGGCGACTCCACTGGGGAAGTCTCTACCTCTCATCTCTTCCCTTCAAGAAAGAATTTTCAACAAACTCTTAATAGCAACTAGGAGAAACATGATCACCATTGTCGCTTCGAAAAGCAACAAGGTTACTTATTCAAGTCGCCAACATACCATTGAAGATTCTTCAACTCCGCCATTGAAAAAAAAAATCCATCGTCGAGTTGTATGCACAAACTAAGCCAACTCTCAAGATGACATCAACTTTGAAAGCAAGAGGGGCACAAGATCTCACCTCAAAGATAAAGCCACAAGCAACTCCACTACAAAAGTCAAATGGGGAGCGTGAAATTGTCTTCGGCACTCAAGGCGACTTTGGCAATTCACCTATGGAAACTTCTCTGTGTCAATCACTAAGTAAGGCTTCGGGTTCTAGCACCGTGTCAGTGATGATGACCAAGACAACATCTTTAGAGGATCAAGTGGCTAACTTGGCAAGACTCGTCGACGGGCTTTCGACTTCACTCAAGGCAAAAGACCATGAGATAGCAAAGTTGATGAACAAGCTTGAGAGCATGAACGAAGGAGGCCAAACCTCGACTACCAAGGCTTTTCAAGTAGATCAACTAGATGTCATTGAGGAGTCTGCAATTGGAGCTGTGAAGAATATACGTGGTATTACTGATGGCATCTTCACCACAAATCAATTGAAAGAACTCATCAAGGAAGCCATCACGGACCAAGTAGAAAGCTCAGTTCAACCCTCATATTCTTATGCGAAGCCATACACCCAACGAATTGACCTGCTAAGGATGCCTCCGAACTATCAACCATCAAAGTTTCAACAATTCGATGGCAAAGGGAATCCTAGGCAACACATAGCTCACTTTGTGGAGACTTGCAACAATGCCGGAACTAATGGTGATCTCATGGTAAAACAGTTTGTTCGTTCCTTGAAAGGTAATGCCTTCGATTGGTACACTGACTTGGAGTCTGGCTTGATTGATACTTGGGAGCAACTGGAGCGCGAGTTTCTTAACCGCTTTTACAGCACTCGTCGTGTGGTTAGCATGATTGAACTCACTAATACACGTCAATGGAAGGAAGAGTTTGTCATCGACTACATTCATCGGTGGAGAAACCTTAGCCTCAACTTCTGCGCTAGACATGTGTATTCAAGGGATGCATTGGGGACTGCGCTATATTTTACAAGGTATCAAACCAAAGTCTTTTGAAGAATTGGCTACTCGAGCACACGACATGGAACTTAGCATTGCGGCGGCTGAAAGCTCATCATTACCTATGCAAGAGCCAATGAGAAATAAGCTTGAAGGTCATAGATTTGAAAAGAGCACCGCAAAGGTCGAGGGAAAGCAATCTTTAGTAGTTAACTCGACTACCACAAGGGTACCAACTGGAGTTAAGAGGAATGATCGGGCGACACCGGCTACTTTTCAAAAAGGTGAAAGAAAGAAACCATCCCTGAAAGAGCGACAAGAAAAGGTGTATTCATTTCCCGACTCAGACATATCTAGGATGCTGGATGATTTGCTTGAGGCAAATATCATTGAGTTACCGGAGGTGAAATGCCCTATTGAAGCAAACCAAATGGACAATCCAAACTATTGCAAATACCATCGCTTGATCAGTCATCCCGTAGAGAAGTGTTTTGTGTTGAAAGACAAGATCATGAGGCTACACGAGAATGGGGATATCGTTTTCGATGATGAAGTAGCAGCCTCTAATATCACAACCATGGTCAATTTAGAACCACGCCAGTCACTCCCTACAATAAGTTTTGGCTCCTTTGAACCTATAGAGCTTGGAATCATTTTGCCTACAAGCTTCATTGCATCCTCAAGTCAAACTCCATGTATAACCCTCGCACCTCATGTTGACAACTCGAAACCTGATTCATCTGAAAATTATGATGACGAAGGATGGACTCTAGTCATGCATAGAAGAGGAAGGAAGAGGCGCATGCAGAAGACAAAGCCAACTAGAATGAGGATCTTAAAGGTGAGGAAGCTAATTGAGCCGACACGTCGAAAGATTCAACGAAAGCCCATACCAGTAAGAAAGGAGGGTTTTTCAACTCAAAGTCTAAGAAAGCCTATTACACTAAATGAGTACATGCCAATAGAGATGAGAAGGATTGAAAATGCACTTGTTACTTGCTATCATATTAAGGAAGAGAAAACTCTTATTGAACCTGTCATGAAGGAAAGTCAAGATCACTCTTCAAACTTGTCTCATGGTGTATGCATAATAGAGATATCTTTCAACGATGAAGACTTGTTGCTTGGATCGAAACTCCATAATCGGTCGTTGTTCATTAAAGGATATGTTGATGAAAAGATGGTGAATCGTATCTTGGTGGATGATGGCTCGACAATCAATATACTACCTCTTAAGACTATGAAAGAGCTGGGGATTTCAATGGATAAACTCTTCCCAATTCATCAGATGAGTCAAATTTTTAATCAAAGAGGACAAAACGCCATAAGAAAGATAAGGCTTGCGACACACATGGGAGATATGAAGTTCAATGCACTTTTCCATATCATAGATGCCAAAACTACTTATAATATGCTACTTGGACGACCATGGATACATGAAAATTGTATCATTTCCTCAACGCTCCACCAATGTTTTAAGTATTGTCAAGATGGGGGCAACAAATTACTCTCCAAATGGAATGGCTCTTAGATGGTTCAAGAAGTCTACACCAATGAGGCTTATAAAATTGTCGATGAGAATGGATTGAGGATTGAGCCTATAAATGGAAAATTCTTGAAAAGATACTATGCTTGAAATCTGATGAAGCTCCTGGCCCGCACGAGCTAAAACTGTGAAAGGCACAAAAAAAACAAAATTGAACTATGTTATGACTTGATCCTTTATCCACAAAGGTACGTAGGCAACTTGGAATCCATTCTGAGTACAGTCACGCAAAAAAAAAAAAAAGTTTTAAACCACGTTGTGACTTTATCCTTTATCCACAGAGAAAAGAAAATAATGTGGTGATCTCTGCTCAAATGCTAAAGGATATGATTTCTTTTAGAAAATTCTCTATCATACGCCTTGAGAAATTACTCTAACTCGGTCTTCCTGCGCTGCAACATCCAAAGCTCACCTTCACTGTCAAAGCAAGAAAAAAAAAAATAAGTTGCCTTCTAGTCGCTGAGATGTTGCTATGCATAAGAGAACGATTTGGAATATTGTTATAGGTCAGTCACCTGCACAAGTCTTTAAGAGATGTCAAGATCTTTCTGGTTTCAAAACGCGACAAAAGCTGGAGAGATGTCTCCTGACATGTTCGTTTAAGACTACCTCAAATATGATCAACGAGATGACCTGAAGAGCTTCAAAGTATGCTTCAAATGGCTTCAGATCTGGTATGGTTCCTCCAAACATGAGCAGGTGATATAATGAGTAAGATGTCACCAGAAGTGCTTCAGAAAATGTTTGAAATGGCATCTTCTTCGAGAGGAAATGACTTAGTTCTAGCCGTGCTTCAGCTTTAAACACTGACGGATCAAGTTCCTTAGCTGGGGCAAAACCAATAGAAACTCGAGGAAAATTTACAGTTAATAAGAATGGTGGCATCAGTGGAGTTAGTTCCTCATTTGATTTCTTTATCAAGTTCGAGAAATATTCCTCCGTCAAGCTTTTCTGCCTTAACTTCTGATATGCAAGAACAGATAGGGACCAAATGAAGGATCCAACTATGCAGCAGATGTTCATATCAATGATGAAGTATCTAAGCCCAGAGAACATGGCTACCATAAGTGAGCACCTCGGAATAAACTCTCAAGAAGATGAAGATAAAGCTCAACAGGCCATGTCATCTTTATCACTAGAGGACTCGTATAAAACGATGTGATGGGCTGATAGGATCTAAAGAGAAGCTGAAGGTGCAAAGAAGGCACACGTTGCTGATGCAACAGGCGCAGATAAAACCCAATAGGTTAATGCAACGTTTGTTGAACTTGCTACATGAAGTGCTTGAGCTTGCATAAAAAGCATTAATGTAGATTAACTGAGCCAACTGCAATGCATGCTTTGTTAATTGTTGCTGCTGATGATGAAGAAGAGTTGTGAGGACAACCAAGGATTGATGGAATATTTTTCTCCACCAAATGGAGATGAATTTAATTTGCACAGGCACTAAAACAGAGCTCTTGGATTGCTGAGATGATTGGCCGCCTTTGTTACTTGTGCAACTGGGTGTCCTTGGAGTTCCACCGCACTCTTAGAAATCGACGTTGTAGGGGAACCATTCACCATTGAAGGAGACGAGGATTGGTCACTACTGGGACCTGGTTGCCCTTATGGAGAAGCATATAATTTTTTAGCTGGCTGCAAAAGATATCTGTGTATCACCTTGTTGGGTTCTGCCTTGTTGCTGAGGAAAGTTTGATGATGATGATGATGAAATGTGGTCTGAATAAACGCTTTCTTTACAAGTTGCTGGTGTTTTACTACGAGTGGAAGCTGCAACTACAGCTGCAAATTGTCGCTACTTTCAAGACTGAAGGATTTGTTGATTCTGTCGCTACTGCTGCAACAGCTTCATGTTAAGTCAATGAGAAGATGAAAGTGAGTCCATGCAAAATATTACTATGATCATCAGGGGGCAGGACTTGCTGAAGAAAAATATGCAAAGACACAGATAAAAAAAAGATTATTAGCATCGTTTGATCCTTGAAGGTTTGTGCCGGACAGGACCAAGGAGAAGTTTGATGGCAATGGATCTGATGCAATTAGAATTAAGGGTCACAGCTCTGCTCCAGTCGACGTTGGTGATCATAAATCTGATGCTGTTGACATTGATAAAGACTTGGTTGGTGATGAAAAGGACATTGAAATAGCTGCAGTGATGGTTTGGTTTCTAATAAAGAAGATCCCTTGATGGAACAGTCCACCATGGGAGTAGACTTGGCTAATCACTTCAGACCTTCAATGAGCTTTGGGAGGTTCGATACCACCTAGCAGTGAACAGCCACACGCATAATCGGAGATATAAAAAGATAGCAGCAAGAATAGGGTGGGCACCTTCTCGTTTTTGCAGTTGTAATAAAACAAAATAAATAAATAAAGGGAGACATGCATACCTGGACTGCTAGTGGAGACTGCGTTGAAGGAACCAGGATTATTAAAACAACACAGAACGATCGCAACTTATTGAATGGAAATAATATGGCTGAGTCCTTTGAAAAGTAGCAACCTGTTGGTGCTAAAGAAGAAGAGAATGACGAACGCCTCCTAAGATTGATTGCCTGGCTTATTGGAAGCCGAACTGTCTGTAAAAGAAAATAGAAGGGACAAGTATGGTTTTTATAGCCGCTTACTCTGATGAGAGGACTCTTGCTTGCTTAATTAACATAATCAAAAGCCAGCGAACTTTTCCTAGTTGAAGAAAATTTTCCTAGTTCAATTGAGCGAAGTCGGCTACCAGTACTGGAAATTCTTTTGCTCTCTTAATAATTCATTCACGTTGGACAATTCATTCAGGAAACAAAGGATGCACATGGTAAAGCCAAAAGAAAAGGAAACAACAAATTTCCTATACTGTTGAGAAGGAATTATATAGGAAAGAGCATTTGAACGGGAATGAAGCAAATAATTCAAAAAACAATGAGTGCACGCATATCAAGAGAAGAAAGAGAATATGAATCAAAATCTTTAATATGTGATAATTCATCAACCGCTACTCGAAATCACAAACGAATCGAGTTATGGGATTCAGAACAACGAGATATTTACAAAAAGATGCTACAGTGACCACTTCCAATAAAAATAAAATAAAATCCTGCAGCCCAGTCAAAGTGTTGGTTGATATTCGGGTATAAAGATAAATTTTGTTTAGTCCTGAATATGCAACAGTTTCAAATGAGGTGTTGGAGCTAAATATTCTATCATTTGATTTAATAAATCTCAATCAAGATTGATCCACAAATTTTCAATTTTGATTATTATATTTTATTTTCACAATAAAATTTATCTACTTCTTGTGAAAATCTAATATGGTCAAATCAAATTTTAGTCGGAAATATAAAACCCTCTCAACCATAATTTTTCGAGACACGCCCACTTGTTCCAAAAGTAAGTGAACTTGTCTCGAGGGGGCATCTGTAGAAACATAAATTTTCTACCAATCAAATTTCACCATGTGTTATTTTATTCTTTAAAAGAAAGGATAAAATAAAATTGAAATAAATGACATGGAAAATAAATGAGCCTTCATATATTTCTTGGCCAATGAAAAGTTGACACTTGGGATGAGATATTCAAGATATCTTGTCATAAATGCAAAATCCTGTTAGATATCTTGTCATAAATGCAAGATCCCGTCAATAAAGACCAACCAATAAAATTATGCCATGTGGAATTGGAAAAGGACCTGAGAGCCCTTACAGATCTCTATAAATAGAGGGCCTCAACCTAAAGGCAAGGGATTGGAGGCAGGGAGATACAAATTTTCTTCAAGACAAGCTCTTCAAGCAAGGAAGCTCTCTCTCTTTCTCTTCAAGCAAGGAATCTCTCTCTCAAAGAGTTCTCAAGCCTCCTTCATCTACGCTTGAAGTCTACAAAAAACGAAGCTCTGTTGGATCAAGCCAAAACGCCCCATAAGAGTTCTTCAACAATACTTTGAAGACAAATCAAGGTACTCTTCAAAGCATCAAATCACAACATCTCGCTTCGCAATATACGCTCAAATTCGCGTTCTTGCAAAGCACAAATCTTGGCTTGATCACTCAAATAAATCAAGTCACCATACATCAAATCCAAGGGAAGAATCAGAGGATTGTCATATTCTTTTGAAAGAATATATTACATAGAGATTGTACCCATTCATATATTTAATAAAATCATATATTTGTACACGTGTGCTTATTTAATTTCAGGTGCACAAAATTGTGTCTATAGAGTGACCTCCATTATCTCCACCACTTACAAATGGGAAACATAATATTACCCTCGCCTTAAGGACTGATATACTACCAATGGAAAAAACAAAATAATAAGACTATATTTTGACTGGTAAAAAAACTTGTAAGAAAAAAAAAAGAGAATTTGTGTACCTATTGCTTTATGATCAAGAATCAAAACTTGGAGTGTCCATCCTCTGATAATAGCCCTTTGCCTTCCATTCTTTCCTCAAATCCTTCGGGTAAACAATCTTACTTGTCTTCTTGACTCTTTGTTTCTTCTAACTACCCGGATAAGGATGAAACACTTCACACGCATTACAGAATTAGCATTGTGGAGGTGATCATGACATTTTGCCAGCAAGGCGATATACATAACAATGCGAGAAGAAAAACAAAAGGTAAGATGTTTAGAAATTCAATGCTCGGATGCATTATTACCTGCTGGATCCACGGGGGCAGTGGGCATGGCATTTTGAGACCTGATCTTCATCAAAAGCATCACCAGAGATATTTTATGCAGATAATCAGACTAAAATCAGATATTAATAACAAAACATTAGATCTCAGAGCAATCCATGTTACAAGAGGAGGAAATGGATATATGCTCTATCATTTCATCTTTTGTGAGGATAGACTTCTGTTTCCTCTCTTTTTATTTACTTATTTATGTATTGATTCGCTTTTTGCTTTTTGCACACTTCCCATGTACTTGAACTTGGTCACTCTAAATAAAACACTTGTCAAGAGAATTAACAAAAAGATGCAAACTCTCAATCAGCCTTGAATATAGAATTAACGGTGTGGAAGTGTAGGCACACTACACACACATTTGTACAAGCATAAATGCGTGTGTATATTCATGTCTAGATAATATCGTAATTATTGAACCCCGCATTAGGCAAATACCTGATTGGTAGCGGTGGTATAAATCTTTTCCTCAAAACATATGGCAAATTTCTTGAGTTCTGGTAATCCATTCTGCATATGCAAATCATCACGTTTCATTTTTAATGACCAAGCAAGTATAGAGAAGTTGCAGTAGCGAGTAAGAACCCTGAACTCATAAACCACACCAATATAAAAAATGTGTGGAATCATTAGCAAAAAGTAAAAACAAATAATGAGATAAGCAAGAGATGGTCAAGTAATATAAGACATCAAAATACATAGACATCCTTTCCCTGCATTATTCCAGAGGTACAGAGTATAGGAGTTTACTTGGCCACCCTTCTGTCTAAAAATTCTAGCTACTAGCTTCATGGTTAAATTTCTTGAACTGGAAGAACCTTTCATTTATGGCTATGTTCCAAGATATGGTGCATTGTTTCATAGCAATTATTGCCATGAAAATATTCATGAATAAACCATATCGTTTTGACACACACATAAAATTAAGGGGAGGGATGATTCTCTTGCCCTATAAAGACCACAACAAACAGAGAAGAAGAGGCAGGGGGAGAACAGAGACACAGAGAAGACAGAGAGACTTGTGACCTTCCTCCAGCAAAAGGGAACTTCAACCTCCCCTCACCGTAGGCTGTTGATCCAACCAACCAAATACAAACTCAGAGAAACCAGGACGAACAGAAAAAAGCCACATAGAAGGGGAGAACCACAAACAGATAATACAAAAAAACACAGACGAAAAATACAGAGAGAGACCAAGAGGAACAAGAACAGAGAGAGACAGAGGGAACAAGAGAAATAAAAAAAAAAGAGAGAAAACAAGCAGAGAAAAGCAAGAACAGAGGTGAAGTGAACGAAAAACAGAAGTAGAGGGGAAGAAAGTAACATTGGTTAGCCAGCCCTCCATCACCATCGCCTTCGTCTTTAAGAAGCAGCTCCAGGTAAGTCTTTCTTTCTCTTTCCCCCGCTTTGCAGCTTCAATTCTTAATAATAATTGTAATAATAATAACAAACAAGGATTGTGGATCATAAGGAACAGCTAACGAAAGGCCTTTTGTCGTGATATATATATATAACAGTATGTAAGAAATGGTTACGGTGGCGAATCTAGAAGGCAACAGACCAGTAACACTGGCTATGGCAGTTAAGGTACTATGATGGGGGATCGTGAGGTAGCATGTTGATGGCAGTGTAGCGCCGCACCATGTGGGAGCCTGTAGGCCTAAAATGATCTACAGGCTCCATGCAATAATTGCGATAACGATTGAGCATAACCTACAAGGATAAAATTGCAAGTTTTGCACCCATGATGGGGATTATTGGTGAATCATATCAAATAATAAGCAAATTATCAATATCCTATAATCTATAATAAATCCACACACCAATTGGTTAATATTGTTGCTGTTCAAATCCAAGTCCTCAAAGATTCTTGATCTTTATAAAAATAATAGTTAATTAAATCACTATAACACAAAAGTCATGTTTTTTGAAATTAAATTTAATAAAGAAAAGAGAAGTATATAAAAAAAATAACATTTTAAATCTATTAACCTCCTATTAATATTTAAATATAGTGATTTAAGAGATGAAAACCTCTCCACAACTCCATAGATGATAAAAAAACTGTTACCAAAGCGATTATATCCCAAGTCAAGGTGTTCTAAATTGCTCAATCTCAGTAGTTCATAACCACCTACATAAAAACCTTGAGTTCTTGGAAAGGAAGAAATATGTATAATTCAATGTTCATGACTTTCTTAAGCAAAGAAAAATTTTAAAAATCTGGAAAAAATCTCAACTTTTTTTAAGAATATTTTACACCATTATATCAAAAACAGACTTAATAGACACCTTAAACACACACACACACACTCACTTTTAATCTGGATATCTTTTAGGAAAAAATGCATGATGGCAACTCAATTGTTTCTAGAGATGGAGCTATCAAATTCGAGAAACTTATCTCATCTAAGATATATGCAAATATGAGAAGGTAGGATGATTCTGTAAAGATGAGGTAGTGTGGTGTCTCTAAAACCCCTGGCTGTAGCTGGATTGACATTGGAGATCGTGTTCATGAATTCATGCTGGTGACAGCTTACATCATTATTCGATGAACATATACCAATTGCTGAATGAGGAGATGAAGAGAGAAGGTTACATTTCAAATATCGATTGCATATGGAGCTGGAAAAGTTGAAAACTTGGTTTAAAAAATATTGTTTTAAAAAAATATATTCAGATGACAATTTTTTATTTTTTACATTTGATTTTTTATATCATAACAAAAAATGATACAAAAATATTAATTGGAAGTAAAGAAAAATTTAAAAAAAAATCAAAATTTTTTAAAAGTATTTTTGAAAAGTAAAAACAAATATATTTTAATAAGAAAATTTAACTTAACCTGAAATAAAAAAATATTATTATCACTCAACTTTTATACAATATAAAAAAGGTTATATCAATTTATTTCCTCTTTCTAATATGAAAAAAAAAATCAATAAGAGAAAAAAAAAATTTAAAAAGAAAAAAAAATAAAATTAAAAATATCTTAAAAGGTGTGCTACTTAGTTGTGCACTATTCATGGTGCTACTATAAAAAATAAAAAATAATAATAATAAAAAAAAACTTTATTTGAAGATGGTGATGGTGCAAATGCATTCCATGCTTTTAACCTAATTCAAACATTTTTACATTTGACAAAACAATTATTATTAACCGGCTACGAAGCGTGGGCCCATATGCTATTATATTTTAAATTATTATTATTTTGATGTGTTGATATGAAAATAATTTTTTTAAAAAATATATATTATTTTGATACATTTCTAATTAAAAATCATTTTGAAAAGTTATTACTATTGTACTTCCAAACACATCCTTAGCCCCGTACTTGAATTGGTTTTTTATAAAACAAATTAATTTTTTTAATATATTTAGATAATTTTAATATACTGCTGTTAAAAAAAAATTTAAAATTAAATATATTTTAGAATAAAAAAATATTTTAAAAACTAAACTTACAAACAGGTTCTTATTGTTTATAGTCCATTTCAATGTTCGAACTTTGCGGAGGCCATGTGAAAACATGGCTACAACATGTAATTGTTGTTTTTTTCCTTTTTGGTTCTTATAACGAGAGACTCATATCCATGCGTGAATAAAATAACCAAATAACTTTAAAAAATCAACATAAAATTAATTGAAAAAACCATGGTGCTTCAATTTGAACTAGTTCTTTCTTTCAATATATGGTGCTTGGACCCCTCAAAGAACATTAGCACTTATTCAAGTAAAAAAAAAAAGTTGTGAGACATTAGATAGAGACTATAATAATAATAATTACTATTATAAGAAAAACTAAAATATGTAGGAAAACACTGTAATTTTTCTTACAAAACACTGTAAATTGCTACAATGTTTTCTCATATTATTTGTTTGTTTTTTTTTGCCCTTGAACACATGATTTTTTCCTTTTCCATTTTTATTGTTTTTCTTATATATAATTTTTTTTTCAAAATTTTTTTTTCAATTTTATTTTTAATATTAAGATGGTTGAGAATTTAACTTAAATTGTTTTTTCTTTTTATTTTTTCATTCTATGTGATTTGTGAGTTTGTCGAGGTAACTCGGGTTGCTCCAGTTTACAGATTTGGTGTGGTTTTTTTAAAATTGAACTTGGCTTTTTTATAGTATATTTTTTTTCTCATTTGTTAAAAAAATAATTTTAGAAAAAAATCATGTTATTAAACTTTATGAAGTAATAAAAATTAAAGGATGTGAGGGAAACCATTGTTCACCCAACACCCATTACACGTGGATTATAACAGGAATCCACCATGTTTTGCTTTTTTTTTTATTATTATTATTATTCTTTTTGAATTTTTGTTATGATTTTTTTTCAAATATATTTTTGTCAATTTATCTTTTAAAATTGAGATTGTTGATAATTGAGTTTTGTAATTTGCTTCTTTTGATTTTCCTTTATATGAGGGTAGTATATATTATGGGTTTGCCAAAGTAACCCAGGGTGTCTGGTTTACAAGTTTGGTGGGTTGTGTTCTTAAAAAAAAACCGAGCTTGACTTTTTTTATAGAATATTTTTTTCTCATATAATTAAAATACCAATTTTAGAGAACCATCATGTTACTAAACTTTATTCATCCAAGTAACAAAAATTAAAGAGTGTGAAGAAACCATTATTCATCCACACACATTGCCCTATGAATGACAACGGTAATCCATGGTGTTTTGCTTTCTTTCATTTTTTTTTTTTGTCATGATTTTTTTTCTTAAATTTGTTTTTGTCGATTTTATCTTTTAATATTGAGATGGTTAAGAATTTGATTTTATAATTTGTTTCCTTTTATTTTACATTTCTATAAGGTTAATATGATTTGTGGGTTTGCCAAGGTAACCTAAGTTGTCCTAGTTTACGAGTTTGGTGAGGATGTCTTTTTTTTTTTTAATTAAACTTAACTTTTTTATTGTCTATTTTTCTCTTATATAGTTTAAAAAATAATTTAAATAAATTATGTTATTAAACTTTATGAAGTCTATGAACATATTTGTCTGGTTGACTTGGTTCGTGGATCTAGCAAGATTAACTTTTTTACATTAGTTTTTTTTTCCATCCTTGAATACTGGGTTAATTGAGAATTTAGTTTCATAATTGATTTTGTTTCACCTTTTATAAGGTTATCATGATCTTTTAAAAAATCTTAGTATTAAGTTGATTTTTGATTCCGTAATCATCTATTTTTATTATTATATAGTTAAATAAAAAGTAATTTAAAAAACAAATTCTAATCATAGTGGAGCCCATGACCCAATTTACAGGTTTGACATTTTAGCTTGGCTTATCCGATTTACAGGTTTGATGACACTACAAGATTTAACAGTTTTACCGATGGGATTTTTCCGTCGATGTAAGACACATATTCCGTTGGTAATTAATTTAGCAACAAAATCACCGACGGAAATTATCCGTCGGTGAATCTTTCATCGGTAATTTTTATCTGTCAGTAAATCCGTTGATAATCAAAAAATATTATTACCGACAAATTTATTAATGGAACAGACACGACAGTAATAATATTTTTTTTGTTACCAACGGATTTACCGATGGAATTCCATCGGTAATTAATTAAAAACATTTTAAAAATATTACATTTTATAAAATTGTAAAATAATTAAATTAACATAAATCAACACTCTATAATATATACTCAAAATGCTTGGAAAAAAATAATAAGAAAATCAACTCAAAAAAATTTGCAACAAATAAATAAAACAAAAAAATAAATTCAACTAAAAAAATTCATATGAAAAAAATGAAGTTGCAATTGCTAAAAATTTAAAAATCCTATAAATAAATCAACTAAAAATTGATCTCATATGAAAAAAAAAAATCATGAAAAAAGAAGAAAAAAGAAAAATCATACCTTAATATAGTTGGAAGTGAAGCTAAGGAGAGAAAAAAATAATTCATAAAACATATTAATTTTTTTAAAAAAACTAAGAGGATAAAAGAAGAAAGAAAAAGAAGACATACCCAAGCATGGAGGAAAAGAGAAGGAGATGAGGAGAGAAAAGAAGAGAAAGAAATAGATATTGATATTTTTTATATATAGTGAAGAAGAAGAAGAAGAAGAAGAAGAAGAAATGAGTCTATATCTTGTGAAATAAGGGGATTCATGCTTTTTATTGGGGCGTGTTAGTGACGGATTTACCCATAGAAAATTGAATATATTTAATTAAAATTTTTAATTTCGTAAAAAGTTTTCAGAAACTTGGTCTTGTTATCGTATCATTAAATAAAAAAATAATTAAAAAATTAAAACTAGATGGAGTCTATTATTTGAGTAGCGGGTTTGAAGAGTTAAACCATGAAACTAAGATTAATCTTGTCACACCCGACATCGCGGCAGCCTTAAAAATAAAAAATGGAAAGAACGGATTTCTGGCATCTTATTCTTTGATGGGGAACGATCTTGTTTAAGGAGTCGCCACCGAGTATTATGGTTACTAGGAACCCTAACTGATCAATAGAGATTATATGGTTTGAGACTGGTTACGTAAAAGGAAATATATTATCACCCCTTAAATATTCTACCTGAGACAAACTGTATTATTGGTTTTGTCTTAAATTGTTAAACATTTAGTTTAGGCTATGATAATTTGCTTATAACAGATTGGGTTTGATTATCTTGGTCTGAAATTGGCAGGAAAAAAAGAAAAGGAACTTGCATTGTCTGCTTTAGATGGCTTGAGCATTGTTCGCTAGAACAACAGATTAGGCCTGATTATCTTAGTTTGGAATTGGCAGGAAAAAAAAAAACAGAAACTTGCATTGTCTGCTTTAGATGGCTTGCACATTGCTTGCTAGATGTTCATTAATTTCTCTTTTCGCAATGAACTCTTGCATATTTGACAGATCATGCTACATTATTCACGCTATTATTGTTCTCTTTTGAACTGCCAATATTATTGGTTGGGTAATAGCCACTGTGATTAGAGAAACTGAAATAATTTATAGTCTGCTAGTCTGTTAATTCATTATAGCAGTAATGTTTTTATCCAAACATTGCCAAGAGTCAAGACCAAAGTTAATCAACAACAAAAAGATGGAAAAAACCACTAAGATAAAAGTGACAAAATTCATAAAACTCAAACGCCAATAATGTAATTAATGCTAAATGATAAGATTAAAAAAATCAATTAAAGAAAAAATTGAATGAACCCAAGTTAACTTGACTTATCCATGACCTGGGATGTGAAATAGAAATAATCTAACAAAAAAAAAAACAAAACAAATAACACAAAGTTTAAGGCCTAATAACTCAAGGTTGATGATAAAAACAAAAAATTAATTTTCAAAAAGAACTTAAAAAAATACCATACTTAAAACGAGTTGATATTCAAAATTGGTAAAGTGAGTTATGAGACTAGGATTAGTGTTTTCATACAGTTTTGACTCGTCTTTTTTTATTGTTTTTTTTTCTATTTTTTCATTCAGTGTTGAATATGACTTTTTTGTTACCTTTTATCGGAGCATATGGTTGTTTCATAAAAAAAAAACTCTAGGAAACATAGTTGTTAAACACAAGAAGCACATGACCTATGTCGTGATATAAAATATCTTAATCTTAGTTATCTATTTATCAAATATTGATCTAGTTACTAAATACATGTATAGACATTTTGATTTGTGATTGAAAAAGAATTATATTAAAAAGCACATTGTAAGAGCCTATTTATTTTTTTTACTTAAAAAAATAATCACCCCGCCGCGGAGTGCCAATACAAAACTAGTTACTTATAGTATAAAGTATGTGGGGTGAACACTGTGTAGCCGCACTCTTCACCTCCTCCCATTTTATAGTGGACACAATGTTCACTGGTTTTTTATTAGGTTTTGCTATAAATTTAAAGAGAAAACATGTAAGGTGAACATTATACAACCATATTGTTCATCCCCTCATGTTTGATGTGCTAAGGATATAGAACCAAGTACGTAATTGTTTCTTCCTTGAGACTAAGAGTCAGTGCGTAGCAGAATGAGCCTTCCTTCTCTCATTCTGATCAATCGTCTTGGAAACCCTATGTTCTTGCCTTGATCAAGACTCCTATCTTTGTTATTCAACACATATGAAGAAATTTTCCAAAATCATTTCTTGACATAACATCTTAGTTATTCAACCGGTTTAGTGGGTTAATCCGGTTGAATTGAATTTATTTTTTATTTGATTTTTTATTATTATTCAACATTAGATTGATTAAGAATTAAGCTTCATGATTTTTTTTATTTGCTTTCTATCAAGATTCTCCTAACATATTGTTATATCTCATGTTAAAATTATAGGGCAAATGGAGTTTAGAAAGGCCTTGCAAGATTGCTAATGACATTTTCATAATTTTGTTTTGAAAGGTCATTTTTTGTGTTCTTTGTTTATAATTTTTTTTCCATTTAACCATTCAATAATAGGTTTATTAAGAATTGAGATTTAGAATTTGTTTTGATTTGCTTTGTTTGGGGTTATTATGGCCTCATAACCTAGATTATGGATTTAGAAGGTTAACCTGAGTTGATCCAGGTCATTCCAATAAGTTATTATCTCAGTATTGTTTTTGAAAACACATCATCTTAAACTTTTTTGAGTCAAACTCTATTCTTACTAGTTGTTGTCTTTGGACCTATAAGTCAATCGGGTCATATCGCTTTAACTCTCACTTGTTTACCTGTGTTTGAAATTTAAATTGTATAATTTCAAGTTAATTTATATTTATATATATATATATATATTAAACTCAATAAACATAAGTTTAATTCAAATTTAATTATATACGAACTTGAAATTTAAATATAATCTTGAAATAACACGTTGAATTGCTCCGAAACGAAAACATATAATTTCAATTAAAAAATAAAACACTATCCGGAACGAGATTGATAACCTGACGTGATATGTTTAAAATGAGCATCATCGAATCATTTAGAGCAACCGTGTACATAACAAGGGCGTCCCCTTCTCCGTCCAGAGATTAGGCACTGAATCTTTCGTTACAGTTAGAGTAGGCGAAGCTTGTCAATCTTACAAAGGTGGTAGAATTTGAGGATTTTTATTGTTCATCATTTTTTGAATGAAACTGTACTATCTTACATAAAATTTAAAACAACACTGAGATTTATACGTATTCTCTGTTATTATTACTTGCTTAAATGGAAGGAGTATAGAGATTTGAAATTACAATGATTGTTACAAACCAAACTTTTAAAACCGACAATTGTTCGTTCCTTCCATTAAGCCCACGTGATTCAGATGGGATGCAATCAATCCAGTTTATACCCAAAGGTGGAGCTTTTCTCTTTCAATGGTAGTCTTCAGCGGGTGGAGGGTGAACGTGAGGTGGAATCACCAGGTTCACTGGATTCTAGAATCAGAAAAGGGAATCTTCGTTATATCATAACTTACAGTTCTGCTGCAACTGCAGAATGTATTGTTGAAGATGAGGTGCAGAGGATGTTGTTTGCTTTGGGTTTTGGGAATGCTGAGGACTTGACAGTTTTGACAGCAGACATTAGAAGCCAGGTGGATATATAGGAAGATTGCAGATCGGTGCAGAGGATGTTTTTTTTTTTTTTTTTTTTTTTTTTTATCATTATTGTTGTTAAGCCTTGGTGGTAGTCCAACTAACTAGATCTTTCTACTCTTAAGAGTGAAATAGTAAGAATTTGACATACCAAAAATGATGATGTCCATATCACAGAGACATTGTATACCTAACATATCCTACATTTATTAATTGGAGTCACATCACACTCTCATCATGGTAACTTGAGAAATTAATAGGGAAAATACATATCTCTTTGCTATGGAAGTGTTATTAACCCATGATTTTTATCAATAATGTAGTTTATACCCAGCCATTTTTGTTTTTTTTTTAGGAACCACCGATGCCCTGGGCAGTAATTGTTGTGCGTAGTCTAGGATTGTGTGTGATATCACCGAAAGGCGAGTGATCCAACACTCTCTTGGGGGTGCTGGGGATTGGGGGTTAGGGGAGTGGGTTCTCAACGCATCTTTGTTTCTGCCTTTTAAAGAATTGCAAAGTCTTGATTTGAAGGCTAATGAATTAGTTGGGTGCCTTTGAGAATCAAGGTTGGTTCATATTATTGTGTTATACTAAAATTAAAACTGATGAAATGGCTGCTGTTTACCGCTACTTATTTTACTTTGATATTTCTCTTGCAGGCTTCGGAGTGTTGAAGCCTTGTATGTATTCATTTTCGTAAGTTCTCCAACTTCAGAAGATCTTAGCATGGGAGTACTGAATTTGTTGTGGTTGCTGGTGGGGGAATCAGTGGTTTGCTTCTTGCATTCTTGGCCCTAAATTGTGTTTGTTCGAAACTTGTCGACAATTTTCTTGAACGTGTCCAGCTAATGGGTGCTTTAACAGTCTATTTGAAAATATGGTTGTGGTTGTTTTTCACTCAGAAATATATTTAAATAATATTTTTTATAAAAAAAATTATTTTTAATATTAACACATCAAAATAGTCTAAAAACACCAAAAAAAATTAATTTAAATCAAAGAAAAAAATAAAAAAAATTTAATTTTTTTTTTAAAACACTTTTAAAACGCAAAAAAAAATTAGAGAGACAAGTGTTGAACTCATAACTTAGCCTTATCGTTGATCGTTTCAATAGAGAAGTGTTATAACTATATTTATCTATGGAATCCTAAGGCTGTCTTGTTTAATTACTTTGTTTTAGCTATTTTTTATTTTAAAAAAATTTGCCCTGACCATCGTGTTGGAGTATTCTGATCAAGAAGTTAACAATGATATAGTCCATCTTCAAGTTCAGTTTCTCGTTGATATCTTCCTAATTTAACATAAAAAATGAGAAAATTATAACTATAACTCCTACTAAACATGTCATGACTAACTCTTTCAACTTGTCTCAGGTGTACGCACCACAAAGATATCCTTTAACGATCAAAACTCCATAAACAACTTTTTTTAATTAAAAGATATGTTGATGGAAAGATGATAAATTGTATCTTGGTGGATGATAATTCGATTATTAACATACTACCTCTTAATATTATAAAAGAGCTCGGGATTCATATTTATATTTATATATAAAACACAATGTTGTTTTGACACACACACAAATTTAAGGTTACTCCAAGTTGGTCCCAGATCTGGGACCTGATAAAAAATCATGATACAAATCTTATCCCAGGTTAACCCCCGAGCCGGGCTAACGAGGATTGTTTGGAAAAAGATTATGGAAGACCACCAGTATGCATAAGGAAATCACCAGGAAATTACTCATCTTGGCCAGTAGTGCTATAAAGAAGAGAGAGTCGTATATCCACTTTCTCATCAATTACGACAATAATTGACTCCCAGTCAATACGGTCCACGCAAATTGTTTGGTGAGGTTACATGCCAACAAAACTAATTTGAATATTTTTAATGTGGGTAAAACTTTTAAATGTTATAGTGAGGTAATATTATGTTTTCTTTATTTTGAGATAAAAAAAAACATTATATTTAGAAAGGTTTCGAATTAATTAAATAGGTTATGAAAATATAATTGCTTAGTGGTATAGATAATAAAAATATGATTGCTTAGTGGTTGTTTAATGGTATAGAAGTATCATGTTAAAAATTAGAAAAATAAAGTTAGAAGTTGTTAGTTTAAGTATTTTACAGGTGCTGCTGTTTGATCCAAAAAATGATTTGAATAGATACAGTTTTTTACCCAAATTTTATACATAGGAAAAGCTTGTTCTCTCTGGTTTTTAATACCATAAACGGTGCATTAATTCAGTTTTTATAGAAATAGCTATGATGAAAATAATAAAGAATACGTGGACTATCTGTCAATAATGCCCAGGAATGATTTCGGGGATTATTATAAATTATATAAAAGGAATTGCTATCTGAATTATATATATGAATGAAAAGGTAATTGAGACTAATTTACAACTCACAAAGCATAATAGAATTCTGAATGTTATAGGAGCTATGATTAGTTTATCAGGTAGCATGCAGTTAACAAATTATTGTAGTTAAGTGTTGGAGGGATTTTAACAGGTTATATGCTTGCGAAATGGTTTTTTGAACTAAGATTTCAGACCAGGCAAAGTATAGAGAAGTTAGTAGCAGCGAGCAGGAACCCTGAACTTACAAACCACATAGTTAGTATCAGTATAAAAAATGTTAGTATCAGAAACAAATAATGACATGAGCAAGTGTCGGTCAAGTAATATACAGCATCAAAATACATAGACATCAAATAGTAATTTTCTTTGACTGGAAGAACCCTTCATTTATGGCTATGCTCCAAGATATACAAGTGAATTAGTTGCAAAACAGGGGAGTCTCTGTGAAAACATTACAATAGCATTTACTCTGAGTAAGAACACCTCCATGCATGTGCTGTAATTGACAAAGAAAAGCAGAGAAATCCTTTCAATTTATGAAAATGCAATGAGTTAACCTTATCTCACACTGCAATGTATACTCTACAATATATATATTAGGCGTAGTTTCATGAATCCTTTCCATTAGATATTCAATAATTTATATATTCTTTTTGGAGAAGTAACTCATTTTCACACCCTTGTTGTAGTTTTCTATTCATTTTCACACCCCAATTGCCACCTGCTTTTCTTTCCATTCACGCACACAGATAGTGCAAAAAAGCACTACGACAGAGTCAATACGGTCTACGCAAATTGTTTAGTGAAGTCTTAAATTGTTTGGTGAGGTTACATGCCAACAAAACTAATTTGAATATTTTTCCCAACCTGGCGAATTGACCAAGTGCTAAACAATAAAATAAAATAATATTCAAATCTCAAAACATGGAACCTGCACAAGATATGCAGATAAAGTCATGGAAATGACCAAAGTGATATAAAAGAGTGTCTTGGGAACTTACAGTAGATTTCGTTAGAACTCTTGTCTCAGGACAGTAGCATAGCTTCTTGAATCTCCGTTTCTAATCGGAACAGTGGTCGCAGATTGTCTTTCTTTTGCTTATGAGGCTGCCTGTCGAAACGCTGAAGATTTGCCCCTAGCTTGTAGGAATCAAACCAAAGCTTCTTTTAAGAAAATTTAATGACCAAAAGGAAGAAAATCATAAAAATCTGCCTTGTGTTTAAAAGAAACACCTCCCTTCTGTTTCCTGAACATGTCAGGTCATATTTTTGGCTGCAAATCTTGTATCCCTAGCGATCCCTCCTCTTTTTTAATTCCTGTGTGCTATTGTTTTAGATCTATGTAATATGCTGAAAATATTTATTTTCAGTACACTGCTCATCTACTATTTGTATAGAAATTAAGAACACATCACAGGGAATGTATAAAATGAAATTAATAAAAGAATCACCAAGCTTATATCCATCTACAATCTAGAACAAAATGGACTTTGGTTTCTTACATCAATTTTTTTCAGAGTTCACAGCTATGACAATAAGCTACCAAAGACAAACATGTTCTTGAAAAATTTGGTAAACAAACTTAAATCATCTGTAACATTTACAGACTATTGGAAATGGAAATGGAATCGAGAGAGAAGGCTATGAACTGAATATTCCACTTTCTTAATTAAATCACTAATGTCTATTACACTGTATATATAGACTAATTGAAAACAGATTAAGTAACGGCTAACCAACAGAAATAACAAACTTTCTATAACTGCTTTAACTAACTGCAACAGCTGTAACTAACTCTAACTCCTTCATTATTACTTGCTGGAGAAGTTAACTGAAGAATGCAGGATTGCTCGTTACTGTTGCTGCTGGGGATTTGCATTGCTGTAGGCATTGCTGATGTGGATTAAGCTAGAGAAAACATATCTGCAGATCAGCACTGCAGACTTCTTTTGTGGATAGGGAAGAAGATTGAATGTGCATGCAGCTCAATACTCCCCCTCAAGATGAGACGCAAAGAAAATTCAAGGAGAATAGATATTGTGAAGACTCATCTTGGATAACAGAGGATAGAATAGGGAGAAGCCAAGAGCTTTAGTAAATACATCAGCGAGCTGATGCTTGGAGGAAACATGAAAAGTGCGCACAATGCCTAACTGAAGCTTTTCGCGAATCACATGACAGTCAATGTCAATGTGTTTGGTACGCTCATGATATACAGGGTTAGCAGCAATGTGAAGGGCAGCTTTGCTATCACAGTAGAGAAGAGTAGTTTGAGGAGAAACCTGTAAGTCTAGAAGAAGATTACGAAGCCATACAATCTCACAACAAGCTGATGCCATGGCTCTGTACTCTGCCTCAGCAGAAGACCTGGAAACAGTGGTCTGTTTCTTTGATTTCCAAGAGATTAAAGAGGCATCAAGGAAGACGCAGTACCCAGTGACTGAACGTCTGGTATCAACACAACCGGCCCAGTCAGAATCACAGAAGGCCTTCATTTGTAAACTAGAGATAACTGGAAAGAACAACCCTTGAGCTGGAGATGCCTTAATGTATCGCAGGACTCTAGTAGCAGCAGTTAGATGAGGGACTCGAGGTTTGTCCATGAATTGACTTAAAACTTGCACTGCAAATGAGATATCAGGTCTGCTGATAGTGAGATAGAGTAATCTCCCAACAAGCCGTCTGTAGGCAGTAGGATTATCTAAGATTGGTCCAGAATCTTTAGATAAATGCAGATTGGGTTCCATTGGAAAACGCACTGGTTTGGAAGCCAACATACCAGTGTCTTCAAGGATTTCCAAAGCATATTTTCTCTGGCAAACAGAGATACCAAGCTCACTGCGAGCAATTTCTAATCCAAGGAAATATTTCAACTGACCAAGGTCTTTGAGCTTAAATCGATCATTAAGCAATTTGATAAATTCTGAAACCTCAGTAGAATTATTGCTGGCCACAATTATATCATCAACATAAACTAGCAGGGCAATAAAAGAACCCTCCAAAATTCGTGTGAATAAAGTGTAATCCGCCTTGGATTGTATGAATCCAAACTCGAGCAGGGCAGTAGAAAATTTAGCAAACCATTGCCTTGAAGCCTGCTTTAAGCCATAAATTGATTTGTGTAACTTGCATACCTTGGACTCCCCCTGTCTAGCAAATCCAGGAGGTAAAGACATGTAGACTTCTTCATCTAATTGTCCATGAAGAAATGCATTATTCACGTCCAACTGATGAAGATCCCACTTCTTGACTGCTGCAACTGCCAGAAGAGTTCTCACAGTGGTGAGTTTAGCTACAGGAGAAAATGTTTCATAGTAGTCCAATCCTTCGCATTGATTGTATCCCTTGGCAACCAAACGAGCTTTATACCTTTCCAAAGTCCCATCAGAGTGTAACTTGACTTTGTAAACCCATTTACAACCAATAACGTGCTTGGAGATAGGAGAATCAACAATAGTCCATGTATCATTTTGTTCAAGTGCTTTGATCTCAGCAGCCATAGCCTCACGCCATTCCTCATGTTTAACAGCTTGTATATAGGATGTGGGTTCAACAAGTGTAGAAACAGAAAGACTAAACGATTTTTGAGTAGAGGAAAGATGGTTATAGGAAAGAACTGAAGAAAGAGGATAAGGAATACCTGAAGCTGTAGACGAAGTTGTAGGATCTGAAGTGGAGGTTGCAACATGACAATGATAGTCATGCAGATATCCAGGTGTGTGTTTTACCCGAGAAGACTTTCTACACGGCTGAGGTGAAATTTCTGCAGTGGATGGTATGCATGGTTCTGTTGGGGGATTTAAGGAGTTAGAAGGGGAATTGATATGGCTTGAGGGAAAATAGTGTGTAGGTGAGGAATCAAATGAAGGAATAGATGAGTCATGTATGGGAATAGGAAGAGGTAATATAGAATCATTTTGGGATGGATGATGGCTAAGAGCAAAGGGAAATATATTTTCATGAAACACAACATTTCTGGAAACAAAAACGGTATGAAGATGTAGATTATATAGTTTGTAACCTTTCATGCCCAAGGGATAACCAAGGAATATGCAAGGTGTAGCTCGAGAATCAAATTTTTGGCGATTTCGAAGAAGGGTATTGGCATAACAAAGACAGCCAAATACACGTAAATGAGAATAAGATGGAGAAGATTTGAACAAGGTTTCATAAGGAGATTTATTCTGCAGTATAGGAGTAGGGATCCTATTTATCAAATGCACTGCTGTAAGAACACAATCCCCCCAAAATTGTAGAGGCAAATGGGACTGAAAACGAATTGATCTAGCTACATTCAAGATATGCTGATGTTTGCGCTCAACAATGGAGTTTTGCTGTGGGGTTTCAACACAGCTAAGTTGATGAACAACACCCTTTGATGCATAAAAATGGTTCATGTTGAACTCAACTCCATTATCTGACCGTAAACATTTGATTCTAGTATGGAACTGTGTTTCAACCAGATTAAAGAAAGATTGAATGTGAGTTCTGGTTTGAGATTTATTGTCTAAAAGGTGAATCCATGTAAATCTGGTGTGGTCATCAACAATGGTTAGAAAATATGATGAACCAGTAAGGGATTTTGTGGAAAAAGGGCCCCAAATATCACAATGGATTAAATCAAAAGGTTGATTGGAAATGGATGAGCTATGGGGAAAAGAGAGACGATGTTGTTTGGCCAATGGACAAATGTGGCAATTCTTATTTGATTCATGTAGAACCTGTGGAATTACATGAGAAAGCAAACGTAAAGGGGAATCAGAAGGATGGCCTAATCTATAGTGCCACAAGCTATGATGGACAAAGTTTACAGAGAAACTTGCAGAGGCTAAGGCAGTGACATTATTTTTGAGCATGAAATTTTCAGGCTTGACAAATACAGAATTCTTAGGTAAAACATAGACTGGATTCTGCATCAAATGATATAAACCTCCAGCTTCTTTACCCACACCAATCGTTTTCCAGCTTGTAAGGTGCTGAACAAAACAAAACTGTGATAAGAAGATGACACAACAATGTAGAGTTTGAATCAATTTGCTAACAGATATTAAGTTGAAGGAAAAAGAAGGAATGCATAGCACGTCTGTTAGAATAAAAGAGTCTGAAATTTTAAATGTGCCAATGTGAGAAACTGAGGCATATTGTCCATTCGGTAATCTCACAGATTTGGAAATAGCTGAAGTAATACTTGTAAAAAGTGATATAGAACAGATCATGTGATCTGTAGCACCAGTATCAATGATCCAAGATGTTTTGGTAGAGTTTGTGAGGGAAGCCTGAGAAGTTAGAGATAAAGATGATGCAAAGACAGAATGGTGTAAATCTGGATCATGAAGATTTATACCATTTTTGAGTGAAAAATCACCTGCACTTGTCACATTTTCACCTTGCATGGAGATTTCTGGTTCTGTGGGTGTGGATGAGGAAACTTGGTTAACAGACGAGTCATGCTCTGAGATGGATGGCTTGAACATATTAATGAGTTGCTGGCACTGTTCATAGGTAATAGGGAGCTGAGAGGCATTACAGTTAGAGACTTGATTAGCACTAGAAGGTGCATTCTTTCCTCTATTGAACTTGTAGCCAGGAGGAAAGCCATGAATTCTGTAACATTTCTCCACTGTGTGGCCAGTAATCCCACAATGAGAGCAGATAGGTCGATCTTTTCTAACAAAAGAAGACTTGTTACCATTAAAGCGATTTGAAGGCACGGTCTTTGTAAACAAAGCAGTAGTGTTCTGATTGAATGAAATGCTTGATGAAGAGATCATTCGTTGCCTCTCTTCTTGGATGACAAGTGAGAAAACTTTGTTGATTGAAGGTAGTGGATCAATCAGCAGAATTTGACCCCGAACTTGTGAAAAACTCTCATTTAATCCCATTAGAAATTGATATACCTGTTGTTGATGATGGTAAGACAGAATAGTCTTCAAGGCTCCACATGTGCAGGTAGGGATTGGTTGGTGATTTCCTAACTCATCCCATAGCCCCTTTAAAGCAGTAAAGTATGAACTTACAGAATTGTTCTCTTGTGATAAGCATGAAATGGATTTCTGAAGTTGAAAGATGCGTGGTCCATTGTGCTGAGAAAACCGATCTTGGAGATCTTTCCATATTTCAGAAGCATCATCAATGTAAATGATGCTATTGGCAATCTCTGTTGAAACAGAGTTGAGCAGCCATGAGAGAACCATATTATTGCAACGAATCCATGCCAATCCTTGAGAGTCATCAAGAACAGCAGGTTTAGGCAAAGTGCCATTGACAAAGCTGAGTTTGTTCTTGGCTGATAAGGCCATCATCATTGCCCTCTTCCATGAATTATAGTTTTCACCATTGAGAGGTTTTGAAACAATCATGGCTCCAGGGCTGTCACCATGATGCAAGAAGAAAGGATTGGAAGGATCCATCTCTGATGTAAGGTTGGTGTTGACAGCCATTGTCAAGTGAATGATTGTGGAGAAGAGAATGAAGAAGACGATAAGATTTCGAAGATGCGGAAGTAAAACTCAGAGAGAATGCTCTGATACCATATTGGAAATGGAAATGGAATCGAGAGAGAAGGCTATGAACTGAATATTCCACTTTCTTAATTAAATCACTAATGTCTATTACACTGTATATATAGACTAATTGAAAACAGATTAAGTAACGGCTAACCAACAGAAATAACAAACTTTCTATAACTGCTTTAACTAACTGCAACAGCTGTAACTAACTCTAACTCCTTCATTATTACTTGCTGGAGAAGTTAACTGAAGAATGCAGGATTGCTCGTTACTGTTGCTGCTGGGGATTTGCATTGCTGTAGGCATTGCTGATGTGGATTAAGCTAGAGAAAACATATCTGCAGATCAGCACTGCAGACTTCTTTTGTGGATAGGGAAGAAGATTGAATGTGCATGCAGCTCAATACAGACTCTTATGTAGATATCTTATTGGTTGGGATTTACAATTTACACTTTCTAATTTATAAAACCAGGAGCAAATCACATATAATACAGTTCGTCAAAGGTTTCCCTGTCAAAATGGAGTTCCTGGTGGGTTCTTGGACACATGCCAAGCACATTGCAAAGGCTCCAGAATTCACAAATCTCCTGATGGAATGACCGCTGGCTATCCCATGCTATAGCTGGCTATATGTGAGGCCTTAATTTGCCTAGGGCCATATGATCCACATAATAATTTCTATTTAAACTATTTTTAAAAAAAAATAAAACAATCATTTGATTCTTCCTTTTAATTTGATATATGATAAAGTTGATTTATTTGATATGTAAGATTTAATAATTTGATGTTTTAAAGAGTAACTTTGATTTGTTTTTAATGTATTGTTGAAGAATTTTTATATAGTGTTTAGGCTTGATCCAATATAATTTTATTTTTTATAAATTTTAAACGTAGATAAAAAAGGCTTAAAAGTTTTTGGAAGAGCTTCCTTGCTTGGAATTTTAGTTTGTAGCAATCGCCTTCTATTCATGTTTTTCCACAAAGACTTTGACTTGGGGTCAACTTTTCGGTTAATGTTTTTTATAATGTTAGAAAAATCATTTTAATTATTCTTTCAATCTTCCCGTGTGATTCACTGCTTGGTGATTCTAAAGTCGCCTATTCAAACTTAAGCACATTATACAACTAAATTTATTCTTTCACTCGGCGTTTATTATATATTCAATTCGTTAATCGTTAGATAACTTAGTGATTAATAAATTATATCTTTGTCAGAGTTAACTGTTTTTAGATGAGTCTGGATCATTATTTCTGTTTTATTTTTAATTTTTGAACTATAAAAATATAGATAAATTTAAAATAAATATCTTTTTACAATAGTTTTTGAGTGAAATTGGAGTAAAATTTATACTTTTAAATAAAAAATATATAAAAACATGTTTTCTATGTTCCCACTATTTTTGTATTTTATATCATGGTAATTAAATGTTGTCTGGTTAAAACAACACTAAATCATAATTAAAAAAAAAAATTGTGAAATGGCATGGTAGTTTGATCTTCTTTTTTTTGTGTGTGATTAAATTAATTTTTTCCATAAATGACACCTGTATTCGGGGACAAATAAAAAAATAATCTTACTACTAGAGAGGCATTGGAGCCTTTAATATTTTGCAAAGGCATGGAACACGATGCCAAAGGAATGTAAAATAGTTGTTGACAGCTGGCGTCAACCAGAAAATTCTAAAATATTCTCATCATTTCAAAGAAAATTCTATCGAGAGGAATTCTTTATCTATGTGGGAGGCCAGCAAAGGCAAAAGGGAGTGGTAACTCATCATTTCCAAGAAAATTCAATCAAGAAACGAAGATACTATCGGAGAATAACAGGAAATATATAAATTTGTGTCTATTTATTTGGTATCGAACCATCTTAATGGTTGTGAGAAAATCAAGGCACGGTCACAGACATATCTAGAGAAGATACAAAGTTAAGTTGAAACTTGTTAATTCACCTTAAAAAGATACTGAGCACATGAGTTTATTTTAAATTTAAGTTTTTTTTATAAATTTAAAAGAAAATGTGTGAGGTTAACACTCTGCAGTTGCATTGTTTACCCCTTCATATTTTACTGTGAATGATATTATTTACTTTCTTTTAAGTTTGTTATAAATTTAAAAAAAAAAATATTAAACCCGGTTAAGTTTTCACCACATAAGTTTTACTGGGGACAACACTATTCACTTTTCTTTTTTTTGCTTAAGAAAAAATGTTTTCTTTTTTTTTGTTTCTATTTTTTAAAAAAATAATCTTAATCTTAGTTATATTTATATTTATATTAATATCCCTTTTCTCTTTTATGTTATTTAGAAAGCCTATTTGAAATGATGATTATTTTTTAATAATGCATTTAATTTTTGAGGAGGTTTTTCTAATTAATCTATAATTTTTTAAAATATTTTGTATAGATGAATTTTATTTTTGAAAATAAAAATAAATTTATTTTCAGATAATATTTCTAATATGTATAGCCTTGCATATTATTTTTTCTCTTTTTATTTTATTCAATCAATTTATAATGTGTATCTATTTTTATTATCGTTTGATCAAATAAAAAATTAATTTAATTAAAAAATTTATAAAACACAACTACATAAATATCACATCTTGTAAAATTAAATATCTTGATGCACACCTTTCTCTCTCGGTTTTTCTTGTTTTTATTTTGAGTTATCGTTTACTCCCACTCAATATCTTGATGCACACCTTTACGACAATAGTTGACTCCCAGTCAATACGGCCGACGCAAATTGTTTGGTGAGGTTGCATTCCAACAAAACTAATTTGAATATTTTTCCCAACCTGGCAAATAGACTAAGTGCTCAACAATAAAATAAAATAATTTTCAAATCCCAAAACACGGAACCTGCACAAGTATAAATAGGACCTCTATGGTTGCCTAAAGGCACATAACAAACAACAATATTCTACGCAGTAGTTCATAGAATTATCTAAGATGATGATGAAAAGAATTGGGGCTTGGATGCTGCTAGCATTATTGACTCTGGTTGGCGAATGGTATGGTCGTTGTTATGGATGTTTGGAGGAAGAGAGGATTGGTCTCTTGGAGATCCAATCTTTGATCGACCCATATCGCATTTCCTTGAGAGATTGGGTGGACGGTAGTAATTGTTGTGAGTGGGGGTGGATCGAGTGTGATAACACTACAAGGCGAGTGATCCAACTCTCTCTTTTCCATATAAGGGATAAGAGCTTGGGCGATTGGGTTCTCAACGCATCTTTGTTTCAGCCTTTTAAAGAATTGCGAAGTCTTTATTTGGAAGGTAATGGATTGGTTGGTTGCTTGGAGAATGAAGGTTAGTTCAATGTTTCTGCACTTAATTATAATCATAAAATAAATGAAGGTTGGTTGGTGTTTAATGTCAATTATCTTGCTTTGATGATTCCCTTCCAGGCTTCGAAGTCCTATCATCAAAACTGAGGGAACTTGACCTAAGTTTTAACCGATTTAATAATGATAAAAGCATTTTGTCATGTTTCAATGGTAACCTTTCCACTCTCAAGTCTTTGGATCTATCATATAATCACTTGACAGCTGGATCAGGTAGCTTCTATGGTAACCTTTTAATTATTTAGCTTCGAAACATTTTCTTTTCTCCTTCTCGTATCATTTTTTTCTACGCATTTAATTATTTCCTTCCCATATGCTATTGAGGAACATCATGCAGGTTTCAAAGTCTTGTCATCAAGGTTGAAAAAGCTGGAGAACCTTCATCTAAGTGGGAATCAATACAACGATACCGTTTTTCCATCTCTTACTGGATTTTCATCCCTCAAGTCTTTGGATCTATCATATAATCATGAGTTGAATGCCAAGTCTTTGGATCTATCATATAATGAGTTGATAGCTGGATCAGGTAGCTTCTATGGTAATCTTTTAATTATTTAGCTTCGAAACATTTTCTTTTCTCCTCCTCATATCATTTTTTTCTATGCATTTAATTATTTCCTTCCAATATGCTATTGAGGAACATCGTGCAGGTCTCAAAGTCTTGTCATCAAGGTTGAAAAAGCTGGAGAACCTTCATCTAAGTGGGAATCAATACAACGATAGCATTTTTCCATCTCTAACTGGATTTTCATCCCTCAAGTCTTTGGATCTTTCACGCAATAAGTTGACAGGATCAGGTATAATACACAGTTTCTACCTAAATGCTTCACATGACATTCTCTTAATTATATTGTTTCCCTATCAACAAAAATGAGGACTTTATATCTATTTAATAAAAACTATCAACAAAACTCTCTAATACAAATCACTAGACAGCCAATGAGAGACTGCCGATTTCTTTATTAGAAAAACTCTCGACTGTTTTATCAATAAAGAGAACAACATAAAACCCACATATTTAATTCTACAACTAAATATTTATGTATAATTTGAGAATTATATATCTTGTAGGTTTACAACTCCAACCAATGAGGCTGGGAAAGTTAGAGAACCTTCACCTGAGTTTCAATCAATTGAACAACAGCATCTTATCAATTCTGAGTGGGTTTTCATCCCTCAAGTCTTTGGATCTATCGTACAATAAGTTGACAGGATCAGGTATAATACACAGTTTCTACCTAAATGCTTCACATGACATTCTCTTAATTATATTGTTTCTTTATCAACAAAAATAAGGACGACTTTATATCAAGAAAAGAGGCACTTGGAATGAGGTCCAAGAGGCATATATTTTATTCTCCTATAAATATATATTTTATATTTATCTTTTTAAATAAATATATTTTTATATATGTTTTTTCTGTCTTGAGATACCTAGTCAAGCACAACTCTAAGTTTTTTTTTTTTAATGCATTTGAGTTTGAATGGGTTTTGAATTAGATAATAAGAAGCTCTCTCCTAAAATATTATAATTAACAAAATTGTAATTATTAAAACTTGGATCTTAACATCAATTCAAAAAAAAAACTATCCAATACAAATCACTAGACAGCCAACGAGAGACTGCCAATTTCTTTATTAGAAAAACTTAATTATTGCTAGGATTGTTATTCTTGTTTTAATTACCGATGAGATCTTAATTATAAGTTTCTTTATCTTGTTTTGTAAGTATATCATAACTTAGCTTCCATCTTTATCGACTTTATATCCATAAATTGTTTTTTTTTTCTCCGATAAGATCAAAATTAGAACGATTAAAAATTGTTTCTTTTTATGTATAATTTGAGAATCATATATCAATTGAACAACAACATCTCATCAATTCTAATTATCTTTAGTTTCTATATATCATGCATATCATGAGCTCATTATGACTTACTCTTAGAAACAACTCTCTTGCAGGTTTTGAGATCATATCATCACATCTAGGGAAACTCGAGAACCTTGACCTGAGCTATAATACATTCAACAACAGCATTTTCTCACATCTGCGTGGACTTTCTTCTCTCAGGTCTTTAAAGCTATCATATAATGAGTGGACAGGATCGATGACTGTCAATGGTAAAGTTCTGTTATTTACAATACCTTTTGAAATCTCTAGATTTTTCTGGCAATTTGTCGTTTCTATCCAAAAATCATCTCCCTATTCAATATCAGTTCTCTCAAGGATACTAATTTAAGTCTTAATTAATAATATTGAATGGAATGACTATTCTGTACCACCACTATTTTCATCATATCTCTTCTTCTTTCTTTCTTTTTAACAGGGACTTTCTTCAATTCTAGCACCCTTGAAGAATTGCATCTAGATAATACTTCTCTCCCAATAAACTTTCTCCGGAACATTGGAGCATTGTCTGCTCTTAAAATTTTGTATTTTGCTGAATGTGACCTTCATGGCACCCTACCCGTTCAAGGTAAATTAACAACTCTCCATCCTAAGTGTTTTGGACTACTTGGAATTTTTTAGTTGAATAGAAGATTCTTTCAACACTATTTTGACTGTTTCAAGATAAATTGTACAGGTTGGTGTGAATTGAAGAATCTGAAGCAGTTAGATCTCGCTAGAAATAATTTAGGAGGTTCTCTCCCAAATTGTCTGGGTAACTTGTCATCTCTACAACTATTAGATATTTCTGAAAACCATTTTATTGGAAATATTGCCTCCAGTCCTCTTACCAACATCCTATCCCTTGAATTCCTTTCACTATCAAATAACCTCTTTGAAGTTCCCATTTCAATGAAGCCTTTTATGAACCACTCAAGCCTCAAGTTCTTCTCCAATGAGAACAACAGACTAGTAACAGAACCTGCTGCCTTTGATCATTTGATTCCAAAGTTCCAACTAGTCTTTCTAAGCTTGTCAAAAACAACGGAAGCATTCCATGTAGAAATTCCCGACTTCCTCTATTACCAATACAACTTAAGAGTCCTTGATCTCTCCCACAACATCACCGGAATGTTTCCATCATGGTTGCTTAAGAACAATACACGATTGGAGCAACTATATCTGAGTGACAACTCCTTTGTTGGTACTTTGCAGTTGCAAGATCACCCATATCCGAATATGGCCAATTTAGATATATCCAACAACAACATGAACGGTCAAATTCCAAAAGATATTTGTTTGATCTTTCCAAATCTGAGGAATTTAAGGATGGCTAAGAATGGATTCATAGGTTGTATTCCTTCTTGTTTAGGAAATATTGGCCTTTTAAATTTAGATTTATCCAACAATCAATTGTCTATAGTAAAACTAGAACAACTAACAACAATATGTTATCTTAATCTAAGTGGGAACAACTTTTGGGGTCAGATATCAGATTTTCCATTACATGGGCGGAAAGAGTGTAGTGTATTGGATTTGAGTAATAATCAATTTTCAGGCATGCTTCCAAGATGGTTCGGCAATTCTACAAGCCTTGAAATACTTGATTTGTCCAAAAACCATTTTAAGGGTCCGATCCCAAGAGACTTTTGCAAGCTTGACAAGCTTGAATATTTGGACCTTTCTAAGAACAACTTGTCTGGATATATACCATCTTGTTTCAGTCCACCGTCTCTAATCCATGTGCATCTATCCGAAAATAGATTGAACGGTCCATTAACATATGGATTTTATAACAGCTCTTTCCTGGTTACGATGGATCTTCGAGATAACAGCTTCACTGGCTCCATTCCAAATTGGATTGGCAATCGTTCATCATTGAGTTTTCTTCTTCTAAGGGCTAATCACTTTGATGGTGAGCTCCCTGTTGAGTTATGCTTGTTAGAAGAATTAAGCATTTTGGATGTTTCACAAAACCAGCTTTCTGGTCCACTACCCTCCTGTTTGGGCAATCTTACTTTCAAGGAAAGTTTCCAGAAAGCGTTCGTAGTTCTCAGAAATTCTTTTGTATTAAGGTCCATAGCATATGCATATTATGAAACAATGGGTCCACCACTAGTGGATAGTATTGATAGCTTGGAAAAGGAGTCTATGCCTGACTTTGAAGAAGTGATCGAATTTACAACTAAAAATATGTATTATGGTTACAAGGGGACAGTTCTTATCTATATGTATGGTATTGATCTCTCGAATAACAGCTTTGTAGGAGCAATCCCACCAGAATTTGGAAACTTAAGTGAGATACTGTCATTAAACTTATCACACAACAATCTCACTGGATCTATCCCTGCAACATTCTCAAACCTAAAGCATATTGAGAGTTTGGATCTTTCTTACAACAACTTGAATGGTGCCATCCCTCCACAACTTACTGAAATTACCACACTTGAAGTTTTTAGTGTGGCGCACAATAACTTCTCAGGCAAGACACCCGAGAGAAAATTTCAGTTTGGGACCTTCGATGAAAGCTGTTACGAAGGAAATCCTTTCTTGTGTGGACCTCCATTGCGAAACAATTGTAGCGAGGAATCAGTGCCATCACAGCCAGTGCCTGATGATGAACAAGGAGATGATGGTTTCATAGACATGGAGTTTTTCTACATCAGTTTCGGTGTATGTTACACAGTTGTGGTGATGATGATTGCAGCAGTTCTCTACATCAATCCATATTGGCGACGCAGGTGGTTGTACTTCATCGAAGACTGCATAGATACTTGCTACTATTTTGTGGTGGCTAGTTTTCGCAAGTTCTCCAACTTCAGAAGGTGAATTTGTTACTGGGGAGATGGTCGTTCCTTGTTTGTGATGATTGTTTGTCTAGCTATTGGTAAGTTGTAGTGTACTGTCTCTAAGCTCAGCCTTTCTATTTGATTAGTTATTTGGGCTAAATATATAAGCTGGACTTCTCATTCCTGAATCATTAGAAAGGAAACTGATTTGGATTGGTCATTTACTCGAGTGTGATTACTCTTTCAACTCTCAAGACTTGTCTGAAAATAAATTGCCAAAACCACTACTAAAGTATAAACAAAATATTCTATGCCTTTGTTTCAAGGGCGACCCCACCTCAGTTATTCAATCAAAGCATTGAAATCGGAGCAAGAAGATCCACCTTCTTCAACAGCCTTCCTGGCCGTTTCTTTGCTCTGCTACTCATTTCCTCTGCTTCTTCACCCATCATAATTTGAGTGATTGCCTTCTCTACAGCTTCACTTTTAACATGATCTCCATGCACTCTAAGCCATTCCTCAACTCCAGTTTTTAAAACACCAGTCACCAACTTTTCATTATAGAATTGCTCAGCAAATATTGGTCTCCTAAGCACAAAAAAATAAAATTGTCCTTGTCAAACATGCAGCTGTGACTTGAGACATTCAAAATTTCAACCTCATTTTCTATAAAATTCAACAATACTGGATATGGTCATGATTCAATGGAATAATCCCCACTTATTTTCTTGAGACCTTTTTCCATTGAAATCTTGCAAGACTATGGCATACATGAACTCCATCTAATGAACAGTAAATCAAAGAAATTACCTTCTGATAGATCTCCTCTTGCCAAATCAGCGCCTTTTGCATGTAGAATCTAGGGATGCTACAAAAATTTCAATGCAGACAACAAAATGTTAGAATTTAAAAGAGTTTGATAACAATGTGAGAAGAAAAACAAAAGGTAAGATGTTTAGAAATTCAATGCTCCGCTGCATTATAACCTGCTGGATCCATGGGGCAGTGGGCATGGCGTTTTGAGACCTGATCTCAATTGAAAGCATCTCCAGAGATATTTTACATAGATAATCATACTGAAATCAGATATTAATAACAAAACATTAGATCTCAGAGCAATCCATGTTACAAGAGGAGGAAAATGGATATATGCTCTATCATTTCATCTTTTGTGAGGATAAACTTCTGTTTCCTCTCTTTTTATTTAATTATTTATGTATTGATTTGCTATTTTCTTTTTGCACACTGCCCTTGTACTTGAGCTTGGTCACTCTAAATAAAACACTAGTCAAGAGAATTAACAAAAAGATGCGAACTCCGAATCAGCCTTGCATACAGAGTGAACGGTGAGGAAGTGTACGCACACTACACCCACATTTGTACATGCATAAATGCACGTATTTATTCATGTCAAGAGAATATCATAATTATTGAACCTTGCATTAGGCATATACCTGATTGGTGGCGGTAGTACCTGATTAGCAAGAACCCTGAATTCATAAACCACACCAATATCAGAAATGTGTGGAATCTTTAGCAAAAAGTAAAAACAAATTATGAGATAAGCAAGAGTTGGTCAAGTATTATAAGACATCAAAATACATAGACATCCTTTCCCTGTATTATTCCAGAGGTACAGATTATAGGAGTTTACTTGGCCACCCTTCTGTCTAAAAATTCTAGCTACGAGCTTCATATATTAGTGACTTAGTTGCAAAGCAGGGGAGTCTGTGAAAACATTACAATAGCATTTGCTCTGAGTAACTTCTACGCATGTGCTGTAATTGACAAAGAAAAGAAGAGAAATCCTTTCAATATGAAAATGCAACGAGTTAACCTTGTCTCACACTGCAATATATACTCTACAGTATTCATTGACCAATGCAAGTGCCAACAGTAGCTGTCTATATGATTTGGATGTAGAGAGGTCAACAAAACATTCAACTTTATGCTGAGAAACTAGGAAACCATGCACCATTGTGGCTAATTGATTTTTGTCTGCTGCTTTTCAACTTTAAGATCACTATCATTTCAACCCTGTAGAAGCATAGAAGGTCCAAATCCAACACCATTCATTTAAGTTCAGTTGCAACTCGAGTTTTAAATTGAAACATGTATGCTCATAGCAATAGATTAACCTTGAAATTAAAATCGGAACAAGCTTCATGCAGCCATCCAAGAGGTCATCATCAAAAGAAGAGATTACACAAGAAATTCCAACAAAAATTACTTCCCAGCACTTTATGTTCCCTCAAGTTTGCTTCTCGTGAGAAACACATGAAAAGATGAAACAAAAAAAGAGAGGTGTGTGATACTTGATCTTGCCTCATGGCAATCCTGCTGATTTTAATTAACCCTTTGTCATTCTCCTTTTCTTTCATATAAATAAAAAATTTACTATTTTGCAGCACTTGCACATACATTTTGTCGACTATTCTTTTCCGTGAGTCAGGCCGCAATTGAATTCTCCAATCACCCGTGTCCATGACAGGTTCTCCGCCTGGGACAGTGGGCCAACCAAAAAGAAAAAATAAATCATATTGCATGTTAGAAAAGACCCTAAAAAGAAAGTCAGGAACGGCAAGAAGAGCAAAAGCACATCAAGAACATGAAAAATGGAATATCAGTTTATTCAGACTTGAATAGATTTAAAAAGAACTTCCGTCTAATATCATGTACTTTATTAAAGAATTCAGCCAAATATGGATGCATAACAAATATACACAACCATTCAGGTCAAGGTGCTAGGATCCTGGGTATTCGGCCATTCAAAGCAAAGAATCTTCATGGTGCTTCTAACCCAAAAAAGCATTCCCTTCTAAGCAAGTACTTACTGTCAAACCCCACTCCTTCCCCTCCTGTTCTTGTTATTTATGCATATATTTACTTCTCTGAAAGAATAAATACTGTAGGGAGCAAATAGTGTAAATAGAAAGAGGAAAATACCACATCCCCAAAAGAATAAAGAAATAAGAAGGCGGCAAAACAAAGTCATAAAACGAGGCCTTTCAATCCCCAATGAATATCAGCAGACTAAATACCACAGCACAAATAGAAGATGAAGAGGCCAGAAACACTAATCCATCCCGAAGAGATTGTCTGGGATGTTTTAGTCTAGGAAAAAGACAAAGAAAACAACGAGCATTAACAATGAATATTTCATGTTATCATCAACTCTAAAGAGCAGACTGATAAGAATCAACTTAACAAATTTATAGGCACATCTTTCTTTGAATAGACAACACAATAACCCTGATCATACTAAATGCTCCACCCACAGTAGAATCGGCTGAATGCGCCTTTCTTCCAGTTGTGTTCACGAGCAGCGATTTCATCGGATCCGATTATATATATCTTTTTAATTTAGTTATTAAAATCGAATTTCTCTCTCTGGATAAGAATTTCAGTTAAATAAATGAAAACGCAGACGTAAATTTTAAAAATAAAAAACATGATAGAAAAGGAAGCACCTGGTGGAGATTTGAAGCCTTCTTGGTTGAGGTGGCGGCGGAGGCGGCGGTTTCCTAGAGCGGAGGAGGGAAAGAGAGAGAGCTCAGGTGGGGAGAGGTGAGGAATGTCCGACCAAAGTGAACAGAGCTTAACTAAAAGAACTGTATTCTTGTGCTGCATCACTGTTCATAACCGACAAACTAAATATATATATATATATAAAAAAAAACTAAGAGTGCTCATTAAAACACGGTGCACTGTGTGTGAATCCTGTGGCTTCACACTCAGTACCGCGCTCCGTCTCTGTTTTCGCGTTTCTTCTCGCGCGGTGGGTGTTGCCGCGCTTTCTTCTCGGCTGCTGAGGCTCCCTGGCGTCTTTTCATCAACTTTGTCTGGTGCATGTTCAGATTAAGGCGGTTTGGCTGGTGCTAGGCGCGCGAGGAGATGTCAGCCGACGGGTAATCACCTGCATCGGCTGGGATGGCTTCATTAAAGCTGTCCTCTTGGTCTGTGGCGGGCCTTCTCAACTGAGACAATTCTAAGTTGTTTTTGTTAATGAATTTTTTTTTTTCCTAACTGAGACATTGTTTTTGTTTTTATAAACTCTTTTCTATTATATTTTTTTATCAATTTTTTTTATAGAAAATATCACATAAATTCTGGTTCACTTTTATTCTTGGTTGTAAATATCAAAATAAAATATTGAATAAATCACTAAATAATATTGCAATTATAGTTTAATTTTAATAGGGAAAGTAAAGTGTATATATCTGTTAAATTCCATGACTACGTTAAATTCCTTGTCGCCTGTTATTTGTGTACTTGTTGCATTGACTCTACAGGGAAATAAATTTTATGTTGCATGGTATTTTCCTTTGATGTTGTGTTGATATGATAAAAAAAGAAGATTAGGGAAAAAAAAGTTGCATTAATATAAATATAATCCAAATAATACAATTAAATGTTTAAAGGCTCAGTGAATACTAAAACATAAAAAGAAAAAAAGATAAAGAGAAAAAAAAAACTTTATCACCATCGAACCACCGTAATTTTCACAACACGCCACACCATCAACTACACCTTCACATTACACGTTGGCCTATCACAATCATGGTGTGGCCTACCATGTGCTGACATGTGCTTAGCTTTTTTATTGATTTATTAATATTTTAATACTTTAAATTACTAAATAGCCATTAAAAGCATCTAAATATTACAAAAAAAAGCTACATTACAAGGATGAAAATGTTATCCCAAGCCAGCTTTAGATTTTTTTAATTCTAATATTAACTTTGTCATTTTATAGTACACAAAACATGAAAAAGAGTAAACAGTGCCTCTTGTCAAGGTCAATATTTTTGAACTCTCAACGATATTGACTTCATTTTACTATGCAAATAAAATAGAAAAGATAAAATAGACCCTAAATAGAAGGCCAATTGTTTTTTTTCTTACAAGGGCAACGATATTGTTTTAGTGTGCAAAAAAAAATAAGTACATCTATTAAATTATTCTCAATCAATTTACAGATAACCTTTAAATCACTTGAAAAAAACAATTTTACCTCGTTTGTAGGTCAATTGTTTTGCGTAGAGAAGGGCAAAAGGTAAATATATTGTGCTAAACAACGATGTTTTACCTCACAGTATATAATAAATCATTAATCTTTTTTAAGGTTTTTTTTATATATATAATTCCACTTTGTTTTAGTTCATGTTTAGATTTTTAGCATGCATTCTTAAACCAAATCTCTCTTCTCTTGCACGCATTTAATTGTTTTTAAAATATTTATTTCTCACATTTGACAATGCTGAAACATTTTTTTTTGGGTTAAAAAAATAGGATAGCTAGGTAGTATGGGCTATTTGTCTAGTTGGATATTATAATAGTGTTTCATTTTTATATGAATAGTGAAATACTTTATTTTTTAAAAGTTTTTCTTTCTTTTTTATTTGGTTTTTTTTTTTACAAATTAGTCCATTTTTTTATTTAATTATTTTTTGGCCTCTTTATATGAGATAAAGTTTTCAATTTAATTAGAAATAGACTGCAATACTAAAAAGTTATGCTTCCCTTTATATATATTGTTTGGTTTTTTTAAAGTGGTCTTTATAGTTTTTTTTCACTTCTTGATTTGGTGTTTTTTTTTCATTTTGTTTCCTTTCATTTTTTTACAAATCGGTCTTTAGACATTTTCTTCCCTTTTTTATTTAACTTTTTTTTTTTGGTCTAATAGTATGAGATAAAGATTTTAATTTAATTAAAAAATTATTTATTATACTAAAAAAGTTAGGGTTTTCCCTCCTACTTCACTATTCATATCCTCCCTTTTTAAAAAAAAAAATATTCTATCTTCTAATTTTTTTTTCTTTTGATAGAATGATTTTTGTTGTTTTTTTTTCCCTTTCAATTTCACTTTAATATTTTTGTAAATTTTGAATTGGTCAGCTTAATTTGTTTTTATTTTCCTTATATATATTACAATCTGAAACAGACGTCTTTAAAAAATTTTAGTGCTTAATTTTGTAAATGTCTATTTTAGTTATCGCATAATTATATAAAAAGTAGTTTTTAGACCTAGTGGAGTTCATGATCTGAGTTGTGCATTTGACGAGTTAAATCGCGAAGCTTGAGTTGATCTAGTATCTCGTCATCTCAATATTAAAAAAAGAAGTCATCTTGATTTTCTTTCTTATAATTCAAACCATGTTTTTATTGGTCATTTGAGTTGTTTTAATTTGTACACATCAAGCCAACTAGGTCATGTACAGGCAGCTCATTTGCAAATTAATTTTAAACCTATGTTTGGTAAGAAGTCAAGTCGAGAGGTTTCAAGGTTGTTAACGAGATCAGGTTTAATAATAATGTCAAATTGTTCCTTTGTTTTTAAACTCTACCTTCCAATTTTTTCTTTCTTTCAATTGAATCCTTTTTAGCTTTTTTTTTCATTCTTTAACATTTGGTTGATTTTTGAATTAGTCTTGTTTCTATTTGCTTTCTATGATATTATTGCAGTCTCAAACAAATATCCTAACATTTGGTTGGTACTCAATTTTACAAGCATCTATTTTTGTTATCATATCATAAAGTAAAAAAAACATTAAAAAAAATTAAAGTTATTAAACCAGGTGGAGTCTATTATTTGGGCCGTTGGTTTGGAGAGTTAAGTTACGAAACCAAAATCGATTTAATATGTTATCATATCAATGTTAAAAAAAGATGTCATCTTGAAATTTTAGTTTGAACCTACCATGTTGACTAGATTATGTTAGACTAACTTTTATATTGGTTAATTTTAAACTTGATATAGATAAACAGTTAAATTAGAAGAATTTAAAATTAATCCACTAAATCGAGCTAGTTTCTTAAGCCTAGATAATTTTTTTTTTTATGTTGAGCAAACCATAAACTAGTTCCTTCCAAAATATTTACAAGTAAACACGCATATGATGATAAAAATTTGAGTAAAATTTTATTTAACTAGTGTCTGTTTTTTGTGAAACAAATAAATTAATCCCTCAAGTTTTTTAAATAATTAATTGATTCTTTAATCACATTTTACCGTCAAGTTAGTGGAACAAACTAAGGAAATATTGCTGACAGCTCAACATTTGACTAACAAAAAACTAATGAAGAGACCAGTTTATAGCATAATGTAAAAGTACAGGGATTAGTTTTAAGATCTAGTTATCATCAACAAAACAACCAAAACAAAACGCTATTTCACTGTTCAGTGTCTCACTGCAGAAATGGCACCTTGTAATATTCTAGGGAAGTTTAATGTTATTTATGTGGAAAGAGCACTTTGTGGTTCACTATTCAGTATCTCACTTTGAATTTTCCATGTTGAATTTTGCAAGTATGCATCCAATATAATTTTAGTTTGTTGCAAAAATAGATACATGCATGACTTTTATTTAATAAAATTGATTACATTTATAAACTTGTTTTATTTAAAGATTTTTCGATTTTAGAAATTGCTAAATATAAATAATCAAAATTGATAATTAAAAAGAAAGAATATGATTCATAAAATTTATCTTCATAAAATTATAGTATATTTGTTTTTAGTTGTTACTATTATTAAAAAGCCCCATTACACATAATGATTCATAAAATTTATCTTCATGCCTATATTTTTATTTTCTATCCACTTCACATATAATTAAAATTAAAAATTAATAAAAATACTTCAAAATTTAGAAAATTATTGAGTTAGTCCTCATTGTTTTGTTTTTTATAGGTAGCCCTTGGTTCTTATCGTACATTATCTTGACTACTTTAGATGAAAATATTTATACTTTTTGATAGATTTTACTAATATATAAAAGGACTTCTTAATTTAAAGATAACATAAACTTTGTATCCATACCTATATCTTTAATATTATTCCCACATTTAATAAAAATAAACTCTTTAAAATAAAATAATTTATAAATACTGTAACTTTTGAATAAAATTTTATTCAACGATACGCTTTATGTGTTTGAGTTATTTATAGATTTTATCTAAATAAAAAATGTTTTCAACAAAAGTAATTCAAAATTTTTATAATATAACAATTATTTTTGTAATGGAAAACATTTTAATTTTATACTATTAAAATATTAAAAAATACAATTTTTTTTAATTGTAGTTTTTTTCAAGAGTTTTTAATTTTATATATTGATAATTATATGTAATTAAAAGAAAATCCAATGATTTCTTATTTTTATCTTGTTATCAAACTAACTTTATTTTTTTAGAATGACAAGATATATTTTTCTAATTGAAAAAAAAGTATTTATTTATGTTTGTGGCAAGAAAAAATGTCACTCTCTTTTTCTTTTTTAGTTTTGAAAAAATAAATTATTATAATATAATATAAATAATTTTTTTTTAATTTTTAACAATTCTTATAAGAAAATTAAACAAAACTTTTGAAGCTTATTTCTCGAAGTCCATATAATAAATTCACAAACACATATACATAATTTCTTATTTTCTAATTATTAATTATTGAAGCAATTCATAAAAAATAAAAATAAAATATTAAATAAAATTTTAATAATGCACGTTGCCGAAAAAACTATTACAATAAAATACTACACACACACTAGATATTTGACATGCGCTTTGCCATGGATGGAATAATTTTATTTCTAAGTAAAAAGATAAATATACAAGTTTTTTTTAACATTTGTTTTACCAAAAAAAATTCCTAATAAAAAGATCATAAAACTAAACTTGAAAAATAAAGAAATAGATGTAAATAAAAAATTTCATCTAGAAACATAGATCTTGTACTAAGTAAGAAATTTGATGTTGAAACATGGATCATATGCTAAGTTGTGTCTAATAACTTTATTTTTAAAAATAAATTATTTATTTAATCAAACGATAATAAAAACAGACACACATGAAAATTATTGAATACAATTAAAGTAAAAACATATATTATGCAAGGTTGCACATATTTAATGACATTGTATCTTAGAATGAATGTTTTATTTAATAAAATGATAATAAAAAAATGGTTAGGAAAACAATTGAATAAAAATGAAAAAAAAATAGGTCTAAAAATAATTTCTCCTAAGATAAAAAAATGATAAGATCTTTTCTATAAAATAAGTAAAAATTAAATCATATTTTATCAAAATATACAATAAAAATTTGTTAAAAAAAATATTAAAATTGTAAAAAACAAAATAGTTGTTAATACTAACTAAAAAGTAACAAGAAAAGCTTAATAATAAATACACATAAAAATATTTGATCTTGACATTGTTTAAAATTTTCTTTTATTTAATTACCTATCCTCTTTGAATATTGTTATAAAACCAAAGAGAGAATAGTATTTAGTGCTGATATTTTACAGTGTAATAAGATCGATTCTTGTACTGCTGAATCTTTATCTGGTTTTGTTTCTTTCAAAAACATTCTGACCATAAACTTAATTATAATTTATAAAACAAATTGAATTTTATATCTGCACAATGTATGGAGAATATCTGCATCCCTATCTTACTTTGCAGAGGATTAATTTCTAAGATGTTTGTAGGATAAAATTTCTCCAAGAAACTTGAAAAAAAAGGGGCAGTTTTAGAGCGAATTGAATTGCAAATTACACTCCTACAGAGATAAAAGTTGACATATGATTCACTTGTATAACAAAGTAATATCTAGAGCTTATAAGAGCAAGGAATTTCTCAAGAATATATGAAATATATACATACCAAGCCTACAGCTCCACTGGGACTTGCAGAATTTGTCGCCATCACATGACATCTCATGAACGCTAAAGAATCAACAGATTTGTGCATAGGAAAGCTGGATACTACCTATGGCTTTTTCACTGGAAACAGTAGCTAAAATTTGTAGAGGAGAAAGAAGAGCCTCCCCATTGTTTCTCCCTTCTTCTTTAGTCCTAACACTCTTAATAACAGGTTCACCAGCAGGATTGGTTAGTCTGCCACCTAAAATTTCTCACTTTTTTTTATTGCATGATTTTTACAGTGTTTTAAGATCCAATAAGTCACCCAAATAAGGACTAATTAACCTCAAATTAATGTCTGAAAGCTCTCTGAGAAAATCAATAGGTTCCCATATTATCGGTGAGTTACCCTCCCACCCGAGATCCAAGCTAGTAGACTGCTGAAGGACCTGAAGTGTTGACACCGCTGCAAAATTCAACAACCAAGAGAGAAAGAAGAATCAATTATTTCATGGAGAAGCCCCTACAAAATGAATCTAGGCATAGGCAATGAAAGACCAATAAATCATGCACAGTGGAAGAAAAGAAAAGGTAACAACAGAAGCACCATGATCAAAAGCCAAGCAACAAAGACCAAAATAACACAGAAAAAAAAAATAGCATAATCAAAAGGTAAGCAAATAACAATGTGACGAACATATAAAGAAGTGCAATCAAACTAACAGGGGACAAAAAATAAACTTAGAGGGCAACAATGGAAGCTAAAAACAGGGGGAAAGGAAGCAACGAATAGACCAAGAAAAAATGTAAGACAATTCTAGGGAGAGAACCAAAAGACATGACCTGTTAAATAGTCCTCCAAATCCTAGTGAGAAAGAAGGTGAAAAAACAGGGACAGAAGCTGCAAAAACCAACACGAAAGGCCAACAAAGCTCATCATGAGTTGACAATAGAAGTCAAAAATCCATAACTGCCAGAAAAAAACTGAAACCAAATGAAAAATCAACAGGAAAAGACACTCATCTTGTTCCATTCAGTCAGGCAAATAACCTAATGAAGAAATACCAAGGGAGAACCAAACATAACAACAGTCCTAAACTAAATAGGAGTTAACTTCAACTCAGCAGAATAACCTCTCCCAAATTTTTGGAAGAAACCCAAGGTGAGGCCAAGTGGGTTTATGCATTAAATACATAATGATGTTGTTGTCCCAATTATAGAAAGAAGTAGCCACCACATTAACTCAATTTAGAAAAGAAGCTGAGTCAGACCCAGGGATCACCTCTCCCCCAAAGCTTAGCAATCCACAAAAGCTGGAAATTACAACCACCTCCCAAGAGCGCCAGAGTCGACAATGATCCAGGGAGAAAGCAGCTTGACCAATCCACACAAAGCTCAGCCATCCTTCCAGACCCAAAAGCAAGCACATGATTGGCAAGCTACAGAGCAGCCAATAACCCGCGCTAATTAGACAGAAACAAACCAACAACGACACCAAAAAAAAAATCAAAGAAGCCACGTAAGCCACGCCCAGATGTGGACCATCGACACCTAAAATGAGAAACGAATGAAGAACTGTTCTAATCCTCATTAAGTACAATATGGATGAACAATGATAATGTCACACCTCTGTTTTTTGTAATGAACATTCAACTAAAACTCGAAACCACTGGCAGAATGACATAATGAATACGACAAAAACCAAAAGGCAATGAAAAGAGAAAGAACCTGGGAAAGAAAAATATCCACTAAGGAATGAAAAGCTCCAGCTAACCAACCGAAAAAAGATCCTGGAGATAGTGATAACACAACACAAACCTGCATTAAAAGAAACGAAACTAAAAAATCAGGAAGATAAACTCAATGAAATCAACAGAAAAAAAAATATAAAACAAAAGCAAGTTAATCAAAATAAAGGAAGAGGAGCTCTAGAAAAATGAGCACCAATGGTAGAAAACCATATGAACAGAACAGAAAGCTAAAAAAACCTAAGAGAGAGGCATGAAAGAAAACCAAGACAAAATGCAAATGAATCTATCTACTCCAACCCACAAAAATATGTGAAAGCATGGGAAACCCAAGAATAAGAGAAGAAGCAATGGAGGAAAACGAAGAAGACTACAATGATGGCGTAGCAACAAATGGCCAAAGAGTGATGCCCAGACTTGAAAGCAAAAGAAAACAAAAAATGAAGACCTAATTTGAAATTCAAGACCCAGCCTCAAGAAAAGTCCTTGCGACAAAGACTCTTAAGAACTGATATGCCATCACTAAAAAAGGAAAAACCAAAAACACCCCCAGCAAAGGGGTATGACATGAACTGAGATAGCGACATTACAAACCAGAAGATGAAGTCTTGCCTGCAAACTAAAACTGAATAGGGAAATAACCGAATTCTAGTTGGAATAAAAGGAGAACATAGTCTGACAAAAGCAAAAACATAACAGAAACAAAAAGACAACCTGCGATAGACCCAGCAGAAATGCAGCCCAAGGATCCCAAAAAAGCTTCAACAGCCAACTCAGTCGTGACAGAGCTGAGCATAACAGAAACAAAGCAGGGAAAAAAGGGCTTGATTCTGCATTGACAACAAAAATTGAGCCACGGCGAAACAAAAACTCTCCACAACCCATCAATCCTAAAAAAACAGGTGATGAAAGGGCTTGATTCTGCATTATCAAATTTGTTTTAAATAATAATTTTAATATATATATATATATATAAACTCATGTGCTTTTGAAGTAATCATTTTTAATTCGTTTTTTTGTGTTTAAGAGTTAACTTTTGTATCATGTGACAATATACTTTGTATTATAATTTTTTGCATTTTCATTGTATTAAATCAACATTGAAGGAAATTTAACATGTTAAAGTAAATTATAATTCATTATCCATAATAATTATTAATCCATATGGATGAAAACAATACCAAGAAACTAACATGAGCAAGACCGAGTGTTCCGATCATAAAAATGGTATTGGTTTTAGTATAAGTAATAGATTTGTGGTTCCGCGCTCCTTTGCAAGTCTGGTTTGTTTTATTGATATAGAAAAAGCATGGGTGATTTAAGTGTTTTTTTTTTTTTTTAAATATGACTTGGAATATAGATTTGATTGAAAAAAAAGTAATTTAATTAGATAATAAAAGAACAGATACAATAATTAATAGTACAATATAAAAAAAAAATCATGGGAACCTTAAAAAAAAGTCACCGAAACAAAAAAAAAAAAAAAAAAAAAAGGTGATGAAGCTATAATCTCAACCAATCAAATTAAAAAAAAAATAAAAAAAGAGAAAAAAATTTACTCGAGTCAACTTAAATAATTATGTAAAGTATACAAATCATTCCATGAGACCAAGATAAACCAATAAAAAACAAATTAAAAAAAATCTAAAGTCCGATTCTAAATAAATCAAACATAGGGGAATGAAATTGATAAAAAAAAAAAGAACAAAAAAATCAGAAACTAGAAAAAATTACAAAACTTAATTTGAAAACAACTTAATGCTAAAGGACAAAATATAATAAATATTAAATTGAAAAAAGTTCATAAAAAACCCGAGCCAACTTAAATTAACCTCCCAAACTCATTGTTTATGTGATGAGATCAAGATAAAGAAATATAAAGGAGAGAAGAAAATAATGAAGCCCAATATAAAAAAATTAAAATTTTGAAAGATGTAACTGAAAAAGAAAATTAATTACCAACAAGTTTAATATTGAAAAATGAAATCGAAAAAATAATTAATTTAAAAATTTTGCCAAATTAAATTCAACATGGAAAGATAAATAAAAAGAACTAAGATAGCCTTGGCTATTTTCAAAAATAGCAAAAAATTATATAGAAAGAAAATAAATTAAAATAAAAGAGCCTGATATCCAATTGAATAAATGTTGAAGGATAAAACTGTAAAAAAAAACAAAAACATGAGCTTAAAACAAGAAAAAAAAGAAAGCAAACGCAGGTGAACCTTGATTTAATCTTTAAAACTCGCAAGCATGAAATCCTAAACATGGGCTCAATCAATAAGCTTACTTTTTAATTAATTTAATGTTGAAGGATGAAATTTAAAAAAAAAACTTAAAAAAAAATATCAAACTGAAAAGGTTGCAGTCAAAAGAATAGTGATCAAATTTGATAGGGAAACAAAATGAGGATGAAATTATATATAAAAAATTAATTAAAAAAATTATCTAAAATAAAACAAATAAAAATTAAAAGAATGAGGTCTTAATTCCCAACTAATTTAATGTTAAAGGATAAAATTGAAGAAAAAAATTTCAATTTAAAAAAATTTGCCAAAGTGAAAAAAACATTAAGGATTAAATTTGCTATGAAATAAAACCTAAGAAGGATAAAATTAAAAAATATATAATTTAAGAAATTATTTCAAATAAAACAAATAGAAGTTACAAGAATAAAGACCAAAATTAAAAGATGAAAAAACTTAAAGAGCGATAAAAATGAAAAAGAATTCCAAATTTCTAAATTATTTAAAATAAAATAAAAAATAATTAAAAAAATAAAAATCAAATATGAAAGAATAAAATCAAAGAATTGCTTTGAAATTTTATAAGGTAGGATTAAAATCAAAGAGGATAAATAAAGGAAAAAAAAAACTATTGACACCAAGACCAGAGTGATGGCCATATGTATTGTCGCATCACAAAGAGAACGCCAAAACAATTCAAATACTTCTACTATAGATAGTGTTTGTTCACTAAACAGCCCTGCACATAATGCTCGAAAAGCATATGAGTCAACCACTAGCATGTTATTTATAATATTTATACACCAATAAGTTTTTTTTAATAATATTTATTATTTATTTAAATATAAAAATATTCCAAAGCCAATTGATATTAACTAAAAAAAAACATATTAAATTTATGAAAGTATGATTTCTGCATATTAAAGCAAATTATAAATATCCTACAAACTAGAATAAATCGGTCATTTCTGCTTATAAAAGCATGTTACGCCTCGGCTGGTAGTAGTAGCTTAACTCTCTCTAGAGAGTGCATGTCTGCATAGCTTTCTTCTTCAACCCTGAGTCAGTGTCATAGAATATCATCATATTTCTGTAGAATTGTAGACTCATAATGAAACATACATCACAAGTAGAATTTATCTGACACAGACGAGTGAAAGAGCATATTCTTTCTTGTTGGGAAATTTCCGGCGACCGGTGATGAACTGATAATTTCTCGTCGGAGGAGAAGCACACACAAACACAATATTTTACGTGGTTCGGCAAAACCGCCTACATCCACGGGAGAGAGTCATTGTTATTTAGAGATTGAGAAAGAATACAATAAATACATGGAGGAGGATCTAATCACTCAACTCCCATCTCTCTTGCTGCCTTGCAGCTGCTGCAATGGCTGCTGCCATTGCAGCTCCTCTTTCTCTCTTCTCTCTTGCACACACTCACGTTTTCTCTCCCACTTTGGCTCTCTTTGCATGCCTCATTTATAGGCTAATGGTGGCTTCTCTTCTTCTTTCCAGCAGCTGCACATGGGAGTAGGTGGCTGCCATCTTCTTCAACAAAGGTTGCTGCCACTTGCCTAGTGGTGGTGGCCACTCCAATGGTGGTGGGGTATTGCCAATAAATGGCAATACCTAACAATCACCCCCTTTGCCATTTATCTAGGCAATTGTCCTCTTTGATTCTTTAGCACCAGCTTGCATCTTGCAGCTTTTCCAAGCTTACCATTCCGAGAGCATCTGTGGCCAAGTTTATAGGTACTCGCCCAACCTTTCAAACACCAGAGTCACCAATATGAGTATCTCAATATGATCACAAGCCCACCACTCTTCCAAGAGTCTACTCATCCAGGAGTTGCGCCTGCCCTCTGTTCCACCATAGGAACCACGCCTTACTTCTCCATGAGTCTCTCGCTCTTAGTCGTAAGAGTTCAGGTAGCTCTCCACCTTTAATCATGGGGACAGCCCATTAAAGGTTGATCCATATTTGTCTTCATACTCTGAGTATTACAATGCCATCTCCGAGCTCACCACCTTGACAAGAGTCAACTCGTTCCCGGAACCTGCGCATGCCCTCTGCTCCTTCATAGCAGCCGCATCTTAATGCTCCACAAGTCACACACTTATTGTCCAAGGCAAATGTCTTCTAGCTCATTGATCTTTAGCATGGGGGCAATATCCATGAAAGTCAATCCTGTATTTGTCTTCATACTCATCATAGCCACTTCATTGGCTATCCACCTGTCCACTCATATCTAGCCATCACATTGGCTCTGGGGCGTTCTGAACTGGGCTCATATCGTGGCCCACACACCTTTTCCTTAGGTGTCTCCGCTCGTCTTCATGCGGCGGTCTGAAATCTAGGCTCATATCATGGCCCTCACACCTTCCATCCGAGGTGTCTCCGCTCGTCGTGGAGCGGTCTCATCCTCCTTCATCGGGATGACTCAAGTGGCTTCAAGATTCTCTACCACCATGTGGACTTGGGAGAGATTACTGCCACTGACTACATAGAAAGAGAAAATTGCGGTATACTCCTCGCAATCCTCCACCTTGATTTCTATGTTTGGAGCTTCTACATCTTTCTGCTTTACAGCTCCACCTACACCACTCTCTTTGGTGTCTTCGCCTTTCATAGGCGGTCGCCTTGTATCACAGGCGTTTGCACCCCCTCAATTAGGTGCTTTTGCAACCACTCTCTTTCCATCCTTGCATGCATTGGAAAGGTCTTCGCCTGTTGTCTTCATCAAGAGCATAAGAGACTTCCTGTTGTACAAACTTTAACAGTCTCTGCTCTGAGCTTCATCTGGGAACACTTCTTCTCCTTGCACCTGTTGTCTCATTACAGTACCTCGTTGGATCCCTCGGGTACTCTTGCACAATCTTCGTATGCCCTCGTGCAATTTCTGTTCTCCAGATTTCTCCATATTCCTTGTTTATGTTTGACAGCAGCTCATCCTGTCACAACACCTGGTCAAGTCAAAATAGGGTGCCAATCTTTATCCCCTTGCTGTATTTCTCTTCCATTATCAGGGTCTTCATCAATTCTCCCCTTGAGAAAACACAGTCACCGAATCTACCTTCTTTGGAGAAATCACCACTCCATCAGATCCTTGATCATGCGGAACCCAACTGTTCCCCTTGTGCCGTCATCCTGCTAGTCTTTAACTGTTTCATTACAAACTGCTATATATACGAAAATAGTACCGTATGGATAATCCTTCCACTAAGCAAGTTCCCAGGAAAGATTGGAGGGGTCACACTGGTCCCGCTTAAAACCCAATCTCCTAGACAGAACTTCTTAGGCCATATCTATCCATCGTATTGTCTTTCCGTATATACAACCATTTGCTAGCTTTGTTGCGGCTTTCCTTTACAAGTGATCTGCAATATACAGGTTTAATACATGATTTCTCAACATCTAGCGAGACTACTAGTGCTTAGATTCGTCAAGATTGGTCTTCATCAATTTCCACTTTCCACCTCTAATTGTCCACATAACCGGGTGTCGAGAGTGTCCCAATTTTGCCTTCCATCAAGGCAATTAAATTCGCCACTTAACATTTCAGCACATGTAATTGGGTAAACATGTGCACCTTCTTCTTCTTCATCTCCATCGACCTCCATCACGACCCTCATATGCCTCCTGATCGGGCAATCTTTCTTTAATAATTCACCACCGCCATTTTTGGTCTTGAATCTCAACGATCGGACCGTACCATTGCATCCGGAATGATCAAATTAGCTGGAAACATGTCTTGAATCGTCCAAATCGCACTTCAGACGGCTAAGATTTGATCAAAACATTTCTGGCCTGATCAACGGCTCAGATTCACTCTCAGATCCGGTTACACGTAGACTCTGCTGCACAGAATCCTTTCCCGCAGCTCGGCTCAGCTCCCATTCGGCTCGGCTCGGCTCGCGGCTGCTGACGTGGCTGGTGGGTCCCACTATGCTGACACGTAGGTTGACTGGTCAATACATGATGATGTCATTATTACATAAGGCTGATGTCATCCTCTGCATGTACTGTTCATCATGATACTGTTCATCACGGTACTGTTCATTTTGGGTCGGGTCAACCCATCCGGGTGAAGAAGACGCGTGAGGCGCGTCTGTGCGCGTGGGCAGACGCCTTGCCGGAGAGTGATGGAGAGTGCGGCCATGTACGATGTCCGATTTTGACGCCGTTTTCACCAGTGGCTTCGTCTCGTCCTGTTCTACACGATGGTATGGTCAAAACTTCATTTTGACAACTTTTATTTTTGAGCAAAAAATCAAACACCACTAAAACCTTCAGCTCTGATACCAATTGTTGGGAAATTTCCGGCGACCGGTGATGAACTGATAATTTCTCGTCGGAGGAGAAGCACACATAAACACAATATTTTACGTGGTTCGGCAAAACCGCCTACATCCACGGGAGAGAGTCATTGTTATTTAGAGATTGAGAAAGAATACAATAAATACATGGAGGAGGATCTAATCACTCAACTCCCATCTCTCTTGCTGCCTTGCAGCTGCTGCAATGGCTGCTGCCATTGCAGCTCCTCTTTCTCTCTTCTCTCTTGCACACACTCACGTTTTCTCTCCCACTTTGGCTCTCTTTGCATGCCTCATTTATAGGCTAATGGTGGCTTCTCTTCTTCTTTCCAGCAGCTGCACATGGGAGTAGGTGGCTGCCATCTTCTTCAACAAAGGCTGCTGCCACTTGCCTAATGGTGGTGGCCACTCCAATGGTGGTGGGGTATTGCCAATAAATGGCAATACCTAACATTTCTTTCCCTGGCAAATTAGAATGGCAGCAGGAAGAATTGTAATCTAGATTGATTCAAAATGAAGAGTCAAAGATGTTAATTACCTCCTCAATGTCTAGGATTCAAAGCTTCCAGAATCCACACACCAATTCAAAGATCTAACAAACCATCTTCATTTGCATCCATATATACTTCCAATAGCTCTTTCCACTCAATAAACGAATTTCATGCAAAACTTCAACTATAGCAATCTGAAAATGGAAATATATAAAGTTAAGCAAGAAAAATGCTTCCCAAGACTTCATTACAAGATTAAAAAAATTAATGGCAACTGAGAAAGCTCCACAAGAACAGGCAAGATGACACAGTACCTGAAACACTAGATTTTGGTACTTCTTTCAGATTCAAATTGATCGAGGAAAAAAACCAAGGTTTGGATTGAAAAATTAAGCACTAATAATGGGAAGTACTTTATTATGAGTGAAATAAGTACATGTCAAAACACACATGCATGATCCAAGGACAGAGGATCGAACGGAACAATCTACAAATCCTCAATTGAACAACAAACAAAAAACAGATCAAGCTTTGTAGTCACCTTGTGAATAATACATTTAAGTAACTTGACATTCTTGATGCAAAGAGATCAAGCCATCCAAACTTCATGTCAGAGGCATTGCTATCCCAAATTAGAGCTGTAAATATAAAGGAAAGCTCAGTAGTTGAAGAGATGGTGCATTGTTTCATAGCAATTATTGCCATGAAAATATTCATGAATAAAAACAGTAGAACATACAGAATAATCTCTGAAAGTGACGTTGCTATACCAATTACTTAGCTGAAGAAATTCTCATCAATCTTGATGTGAATGTGCTCCTTCCTTCCCTCTTGAGGTTACCAATTTATTAATATTGTTGCCGCTCAAAAAGATTCTAGATCTTTATAAAAATAAAAGAATGTACAACCTATTTAATATACTTAACTAAGAGTATATTTTATAACCCTATATGTTTTTGAACTAAACTAGTAATTTTTTTCAAAAACTAGAAAATTAAACGGTTTTTCTGAAATCTAATTTATAAGAAAACAAATAATAAGAATTGATGATAATTTATTAAATAACCCTCAATTATTCATCAAACCAATCTGAATAAACTAATATTTCAACTAGAGACCAATATGGAATTTTATCATTTTTTAGGGGTCAAATTAGAGGACCATACTAAAAATGTCATAAATTCATGACTATACTGGAAATTCATCATCAATTCTATTTAGAATCTCTAATTATACTTTAGGGATCATTCTGGGATTTTATCAAATTTTTAGGTCAAATTGTAATTTTGCCAAATGGAAGGACTAAATTGAAAATATCATAAATTCATAACTATACTGGAATTATGTCCATAATTCATCTTTAATTCTGTCCAAAATGTTGGACTACCCTCCAAGGACCAATCTGTAATGTTTTCAAAGTTTGGGGACTAAACTATAATATTTACAAATTGAGGGATCAAACAGAAAGTTTGTCATCTTCAATCTCAAACCAGAATTTCCACAGATCACCTACTATTATATCAAGATTTCTAACTCAAATTCATCATTTAAACAAATCATAACTCAAAATCATTATTTTTACCTAAAATCTTCCAAAATCAACTATATAATTAATTACTCATAACAAACAACTTATAACATTGAAATTAATTTATAAATCAACCAAAAAAAAATCTTCAAAACACTAATATTCAACAAAACAGAAATTTAAAGCTAAAAGAAAACACATTTATACATATCAAAGCACCTTTATCTGTCCCTCTTTTTTCTTTTTCTGCTTTCCCTTTTCTTCTCTCCTACTGTCACTCACTCTCAATTTTCAGATCCCTCTTTCCTTTATATATATATATATATATCAAGTTTTATCATTTATACCTCCTTCCAAGCCTCCAAGGGCTTTGTTACCTTTTTATATTTACTTTTATTTTCAAAACATCACAAAAGTGTTGGGCAAAGATCCAAATCCCCCAACCTGCCCTGCTTTCTGATTTTGTTTATCTTTCTCCATTATAAATGTTTTTTTTAAAAAAATTTACGCTATTAAAAAGCTAGCTTAGCTATGATTTAGTTATTTTTTATTCTTGGTTTTGACTTCTATAGCTTGGGGTTTTATATTCGTGGAGGTGGTGGAATGGGAAGGCAGTGGTCCGAGAATCGGAAGTACTTCAAGAAAAAGAATACTTTCATAGATATTATTGCCTGTGCTGAGTATTGAATAGAACAGAGGTTCTGTCCAAAGGAAAAACTGTGTATTGAAGGAAGGAATGCAGGGGGGTTGCTTATCGGCTCCGTCCTTAATATGAGGCCTGATTTGTTTAAATTTGCTTTTGCTTGAGTACCTTTTGTAGATGCTTTGACTACAATGCTTGATCCAACCATCCCTCTTACAACTTCCCTTGTAAAGATATGAAATTTGAACTGTATCCACCTTTTAATCTGGCTTTCAGTGGAACGTGATTTTCACTTCTTTGTTTACTGCAGGGTACATTTATGCTCCAACTATAGTATGTGTCGGTGGCTAGATGCTAGTACTTGCTTATCACTTTTTGTTTACTGCAGGAATGGGGAGATCCTAGGAAGGAGGTGTTCTCCCACTGCATGAAATCATATTCTCCTGTTGATAACGTAAGTATTCAGCTTTGAATCGGTTCCTCATGTTCATGATTAATAGCTTTGAATCGGTTCCTTCTCCTGTCGGCATGGTATTTGGTATGACAACTTGACAGTAGTGGTTCGTGGAAGATGCTGCCAGCAACCATCAATCAATTGGGGAGGAAGGACCCTCATGCAACTATGCTCTAAAGTTGAATGTATCTCATCATTTCAAAACACTCCTGGGTGGCTACTTAGAGAAGCTGGAGGCTTTTCCTGCCGGAATTTTAAACTCAATCCAACACCTCAACTTGAGTGGGTCCCTTAAAAGACTATGGATATAGGGATGGGATAAACTGAAGAGTGTACCCCAAGAACTACAACACCTCACTGCCCTTGAGTCACTGTGGATATGTGATTTCAAGGGAGAGGAATTTGAGGAAGCATTGCTAGAATGGTTGGCCGACCTTTCTTCTCTTTGATCTCTCTGGATTTGGGATTGCAAGAATGGAATTGGGGATTTCAGAATGCCCACTTCTATCAGAAAATTGTAGAAAGTAGAATGGCTTTGAGTGGCCTAAGATTTCCCATATCCCATCAATCATCATAGAAGGTACACATGTACAGGTAAGTTGGGATTAAATTTTTATGCTACTTTGTATGCAGTGGAGAAGAACTAACTAAAGTTTTCAAATTAATGAAAACAATTACACTTCATTCTTTTAAAATGGTTTATTTCATTTAATTTAAAACATTTTATAAAATAAATGATTATTTGTTTTTTCTATTTTAACCTAAATTTTATTCCGTACACTATTTCATCGCATTATTAACTATCATAGTTATATTTTTTTAACTCTAAGAGGTGTAATTCAGTTGATCAGGCTCTAGGTTTGTTATCTGGAGGTTACCAGTTCAAGTTTCACAAACCTCAAGGGCACTAAAGGTTTACATGGTTGTTAACTTCAGAGTCCTTGGAATTGATCGAGGTACGCACAAGTTGGCTCAGACACTCACATTAATAAAAAAAAATATTTTTTCATAACTGAATTACTTTTCTATGCATCGAATAATTTAATCAAATATTTTAATATTATGATAATTAAAAGAGATTAATATTGTAATAAAAGAGATGATTATTTGTTTTTTCTAATATAACCAAAATTTGATTACGTGGAATATATAGAAACATATAGTACGGACACTATCACATGACATTATTAATTAGCTTTTGCTATGTATCAAAATATATATTTATCAATGATAAAATCAATAGCCATCCAACATCTTTTCACTCATTATTCTAATATCATTCTTACAAAAATAATTTAACTTATATTTATTAAAATTGTTTCCATATATTACAAATATTTGCTTTATCTATATGCTATTATTTATTTTAATATCATCAACTTTATTTACAGTTATGATACTTAAAACAAACCACTAAATCTTAAGATTAACCAATTAATAAAATTAACTTGCTTTCATATAAATACCTCTTTAATGATACTTTGTTAAAATTAAAAAATAAAAATCATGAAATCGAAATTTAAAATGTTATTAGACTTTGATTCCTGGGGAAAAAAAATCGCCTAATAATTTCTTGTATACATTTAGTAACCAATTAACTTGGTTTGTGAAATTAATTTAATAATAACTCAAGGATAGTGGAAACTAAATGTCGATAATCCAAGTCTCCAACTCATTATGGCTCATATTTGAACCCCTGAACACTTGATTTGTGCACTAATTTTCATTCACTTCATTGAATATACTTACTGTACATTCGAAGTTTATATCCACTACTTATCACACATGCTTTCCTGTATTACTTGAAAATGGATAGCACTCATCTTGTGAAGACTGCAGAAACTATGAAGCAGTCTCGTTTTTTTTTTTTTTTTAAAAAATCTCTCTCTATATTGTTTTTGTTCCAAGACTAATAACAAATTGGCTCTTTTAACAATTGTATATGCAGTGGAAACTCCAAGACTGGAGAAAGCCGTGGATTGGTCATTTAAAGCTTCTGCAGAATAGTGTTTGTCTTGCTGCATTGTGGATAAACGTGTGGTCTGCACAGTTTTCTGTTGTCTTTCGCCGATAAATATACTCGTCAGAAATCAAGAAAATGGACGAAGCTCACAAAAATAATAGAGCTTAATATGGGAATGGATATGAATTCTTACTTGTATGCAATGTAACTTAATAAGTATATTTGTCAGAAAGAACGAAAATGAATGCAGCTGGCAGCTTATCACCAAGATAGTAGTACTTGAATATATATGGGCATGGATGTGAATTCTTTCCTGAATGTAATGTATCGTCTGCTATTTTGTATTGTATTTCTTTCTTAACATTTGAGAATTCAATTTTTATGAAGTTATGTATATTTCAGAGACTAAATTGAAGTTCCGACCATATATTTTATGCCCATATTTGCATCTTCTGATGAGATTGATTTATATATAATTCTACATCACATTAGCAAACTACAAAAAAAAAGAGAAAAGATCTGGGCAGGCTCTGTTAGGATTTGCCATTTAATGTGCAACCTACCCTATGAGGTAGGGTTACCATTTGTCAATGGTGGTTGCACCCACCATTGACAAATGTATCAACCCATGTGCAGCCATTGATTAAGGAGCTGCCATCCTTGCCTATAAATAGGCACCAAGAGTAGAGAGCAATGTGAGAGTTGTGAGACATGTAGAGAGAAGAAGAGAGAAAGAAAGAGAAGGGCTGCCACCAGCAGCCCTGCTGCCCTATGCAGCAATGAGAGATGAGAGTTGAGTGGATGTGATCCTCCTCCATGTGTTGTATTCTTTATCTATCTCTAAATAATATGGACTCTCTCCCGTGGATGTAAGCGATTTGCCGAACCACGTTAAATATTATGTCAGTCTGCTTAGCATCCGATGAGCAAAGATCAGTACATCACCGGTCCCCAGATTCCGCCCAACAATTGGTATCAGAGCTGTTGGTTTAAGTGGTGTTTGATTTTTTGCTAAAAAATGAAAGTTGTCAAAATTGTGTTTTGACCATACCACCGTGTAGAGGACGAAGAGATGAAGCCACTGGTGAAAATTGCATCGAAATCTGATGTCGGAATAGCCGTCACGCGCCGGCGAGGTGGCTGGCCACGGGCGCAGACGCGCGCCACACGCGTCTTCTCCGCCCGGATGGGCCGACCCGACCCACGTGGTTGACCCGGATAAGGATGACATCATCATGATGTAATTGTGACGTCATCATGCCCAGTAAGCATGGCCCATGATGACATCAGCATGATGTAATGGTAGCGTCAGCACAGTGGGCCCACTGCCACGTCAGCAGCCGCGAGCCGTGCCGTGCCAAGCTGAGCTGATGGAGCCGAGCCGAGCCGAGCCGTGAACCGAGGGATAGGATTCTATGCAGCAGAGTCTACGTGCAACCGGATCTGAGATTGAATCTGAGCCGTTAATCAGGCCAGAATTGTTTTGATCAAATCTTAGCCGTCTGAAGTGCGATTTGGACGATTCAAGACATGTTTCCATCTAATTTGATCATTCCGGATGCAATGGTACGGTCTGATTGTTGATATTCGAGACCAAAAATGGCAGTGGTGAATTATTAAAGAGAGATTGCCCGATCAGGAGGCATTGAAGGTCATCGTGGTGGTCGATGAAGATGAAAAAGAAGAAGGTGCACATGTTTACTCAATTGCATGTGCTGAACTATTAAATGGGGAAATTTAATGCCTTGAAGGAAGGCAAAATTGGGACACTCTAGACACCCGGTTATGTGGACAATTAGAGGTGTAGAGTGAAAACTAATGAAGACCAATCTTGACGAATCTAAGCACTGGTAGTCTCGCCAGATATTGAAAAATGAGGTATGAAACCAGGATACCCAGATCACTTGTAAAGGAAAGCCGCAACAAAGCTAGCAAATGGTTGTATATATGGAAAGACAGTAAGATGGATAGATATGGCCTAAGAAGTTCTGTCTAGGAGATTGGGTTTTAAGCAGGACCAATGTGACCCCACCAATCTTTCCTGGGAACTTGCTTAGTGGAAGGATTATCCATACGGTACTATTTTCGTATATGTAACAGTTTGTTATGAAACTGTTGAAGACTAGCTGGATTACGGCACAAGGGGAACAGTTGGGTTCCGTATGATCAAGGATCTGTTGGAGTGGTGATTTCTCCAAAGAAGTTAGATTCGGTGACTGTGATTTCTCAAGGGGAGAATTGATAAAGACCCTGATAATGAAAGAGAAATACAGCAAGGGGATAAAGATTGGCACCCTATTTTGACTTGGATAGGTGTTGTGACAGGATGAGCTGCTGTCAAACATAAGCAAGGAATATGGAGAAATCTGGAGAACAAATATTGCACGAGGGCATATGGAGACTGTGCAGGAGTACCCGTAGGATCCTAATGAGGTACTGTATTGAGACAACAGGTGCAAGGAGAAGAGGAGTTCCTAGATGAAGCTCAGAGCAGAGACTGTGTACAACATGAAGCCTCTTATGCTCTTGATGAAGGCAACAAGCGAGGACCTTTCCAATGCATGCAAGGATGGAAAGATGAGCTGTTGTAAAGGCACCTAATTGAGGGGGTGCAAACGCCTGTGATACAAGGCGACCGCCTATGATGAAAGGCGAAGACACCAAAGAGAGTGGTGTAGGTGGAGCTATCAAGCAGAAAGGCATAGAAGCTCCAAATATAGAAATTGAGGTGGAGGATTGCGAGGAGTATACCGCAACTTTCTCTTTCTATATAGTGGCAGTGATCTCTCCCAAGTCCACATAGTGGTAGAGAATCTTGGAGCCATTGAAGCATCCTAACTGAAGGAGGATGTGACTGCCTATGAAAGGCAGAGACACCTCGGATGGAAGGTGTGAGGGCTATGAAATGAGCCTAAGATCAGGTCACCCAAGACAACGGGCGTAGACACCTCAGATGGAAGGTGTGTGGGCCATGATATGAGCCCAAGATCAGACCGACCCATGACAACGAGCGAAGACACCTCAAGAGAAAGTGTGAGGGCCAGGATAGGAGCTCCAATTACAGAACGCCCCAGAGCCGATGTGATGGCTAGATATGAGTGGACAGGTGAATAGCCAATGAGGTGGCTATGATGAGTATGAAGACAAATGCATAATTGACTTTCATGGATATTCCCCCATGTTAAAGATCAATGAGCTAGAAGACATTTGCCTTGGACAATAAGTGGGTGACTTGTGGAGCATTAAGACGCGACTGCTATGAAGAAGCAGAGGGCATGCGCAGGTTCCGGGAACAAGTCGACTCTTGTCAAGGTGGTGAGCTCGGTGAAGGCATTGTAATACTCACAGTATCAAGACATATATGGATCAACCTTTAATGGGCTGCCCCCATGGTTAAAGGTGGAGAGCTACCTAGACTCTTGGGACTAAGAGCGAGAGACTCATGGAGAAGTAAGGCGTGGTTCCTAGGGTGGAACAGAGGGCAGATGCAACTCCTGGATGAGTAGACTCCTAGAAGAGTGGTGGGCTTGTGATCATATTGAGATACTCAGATAATGACTGTCGCACTTGGAAATGGAAATTTCCGTTTTAGGGGGTGTTGTAAGCCTTGGTGTGAGGCTTGATGAATCATTCCGGACCGAGCATGGATGATACGCTCGAAGGGGAATGTTGTGTCCCAGAGACAAGCGTGAACACTCTTCAGATGTGATGTGTGAGACCATCTGGTTGAAGTGATCCTTTGGTGTAAGCAAGGGTATGCTTTGGTGACTCTGGTGATTGGTGATTGAAAGGTTGTGGCAAGTACCTGTAAACTTGACTGGAGACGCTCTCGGAATGGTAAGCTTGGAAGAGTTGCAGGATGTAAGCTTGTGCTGAAGAAGCAAGAGGACAATTGCCAATATAAATGTCAAAGGGGGTGATTGTTAGGATTTTCCATTTAATCTGCAACCTACCCTATAAGGTAGGGTTACCATTTGTCAATGGTGGTTGCACCCACCATTGACAAATGTATCAACCCATGTGCAGCCATTGATTAAGGAGCTGCCATCCTTGCCTATAAATAGGCACTAAGAGTAGAGAGCAATGTGAGAGTTGTGAGACATGTAGAGAGAAGAAGAGAGAAAGAAAGAAAAGGGCTGCCACCAGCAGCCCTGCTGCCCTATGCAGCAATGAGAGATGAGAGTTGAGTGGATGTGATCCTCCTCCATGTGTTGTATTCTTTATCTATCTCTAAATAATATGGACTCTCTCCCGTGGATGTAAGCGATTTGCCGAACCACGTTAAATATTATGTCAGTCTGCTTAGCATCCGATGAGCAAAGATCAGTACATCACCGGTCCCCGGATTTCGCCCAAAAGGCTCGAGGTGTTAATTAACATATTAAAGAAAGAATAGTCCTGGAAATACTATACTGAGCATAGATTAATTAATCCACATATTTTTTCAAAGAGATAGGATACAAACAAATCAATATCCCTGACGAATAAATCCTTGCAAGTGTGGATGTTATTTGTTATCTAGGCTTTGCAGTTTCCTAAATTAATAAATTTTGTTACTGTTTAAAAAAGAATACAAAAATAAATAAAAAATTAATGGTAGCTTGACATACTTATAGCATAGACTGAACCATATTCACCTAATCCTCAGAAAAAAATGTGTCGAATTGTCAAGAACACCAGAGTGTTCTGCCTCTGGTGTCATCTGCACTTGATGAGAGAACAAAAATGCCAGTTATGGCTCTCAGAAAACAAAAAAGAAAACACCCAAAAACATGCCAGCCATTGGTTTCCTAACTGGTCAAAATTCATGTTTGACTTGCCCACGACTCTTTTCCTTGTTGAGTTAGAAATAGATGGCAACTTCCTCTTAGTTAGGAAGTCTATGGAGAACTTCTTTGGCTCATCAGCACAGCATTATATGTTCGTAAGAGAGTACAATAATCCTTCCATCATCAAGCCTCTGATGATAGCAAAGCTCAACAAAACCATGATTTCTTAGCTTAGATTTGACGTGTTCATACTTGGCATTAATCGCTACAAGATTGTCGTTTCCAATGTCTTTAAAAATGTCCCTGAAAACAATCTCGATATACTGCTAGGACCATCTGGAGCAGTTGCTGCACTAGACATCCATTACTCTAGCAAACATCATTTCACTTTTGATGGGTCGTTGGTGATTGTATTAATTTGTCAAATCTCGATCCATTGCCGGTGGGTATGGTATTTTGAGACTTGATCTCCATTGCAAGCATCTTCTAAGATATTTTACGCAGATAATCAGACTGAAATCAGATATCAATATATTTTTATCAATATTATCTTTTAAAATTGGGATTGTTGAAAAATAAGCTTCGTAATTTGTATCTTTTGATTTTCCTTTACATGAGATTAGTGTAGTTTACGAGTTTGCTAGGTAACCTAGGGTACTCTGGTTTACGAGTTTGGTGGGTTGTATTTTTAAAAAAAATTGAACTCGACTTTTTTATAAGTTTTTTTCCTCATATAATTACAAAATATATAAAAAAATCATGTTATTAAACTTTATACAATAACAAAAATTAAAGGGTGTGAGAAAACCATTATTCACCTACACAGATTGCACTGTGAATTACAATAGTAATCATAGTGTTTTGCTTTCTTTCATTTTTCTTTTTCTTTTTTAATTTTTGTTATGATTTTTTCTCAAATTTATTTTTGTTGATTTTATCTTTTAATATTAAGATGGTTGAGAATTTAATTTTATAATTTGTTTCTTTTTATTTTATATTTTTATAAAGTTAACATAGTTTATGGGTTTGCTAGGTAACCTAAGTTGCCCTAATTTACTGAGTTTGGTGGGGGTGTCTTTTTTTTTTTAATTAAACTTGACTTTTTTATCGTTTATTTTTTTCTTATATAGTTAAAAAAATAAATTTTAAAAGAAGTTATTTTATTAAACTTTATAAATTTCAGGATATGTTTGGCTAGTTAACTTGGTTCGTGAATTTGACAAGATTAACTTTTTTAAATTAGTTTTTTTTTATTATTGGATATCGAGTTAACTGTAAATTTAGTTTCATAATTGGTTTTGTTTCACATTTTGTGATGTTATCACGATCTAAAAAAATCTTGGTGTTAAGTTGGTATTTGATTTTGTAATTATCTATTTTTATTATCATATAGTTAAATAAAAAATAATTAAAAAAATAAATTATAATTCCAGTAGAGTCTATGACCCAATTTACAGGTTTGACATATTAGCTCAGCTTACTCGATTCACAGGTTTGATGAGTTTACCCACCACTAGAATATTTTTTTTTTGTCTTTAAATTGTTTTTAATATTTTATTTTATCATTTAATATTGATTTGGTTAGTAACTGAACTGCATTATTGCTTTTTGTTTGCTTTCGAGGAATAATGTTTTCAAATAAGTGTTTATTTTTAGGTTGATGCTCAATTTTATGAACATTGTTTTAATGGGCTGATGTCAAAATAATTTTTAAAAAATAAAAAATATTATTTTGATATATTTTCGAGTAAAAATCACTTTGAAAACTTCCAAACACATCTTTAGCCTTGCAGTTGAGCTGGTTTTTCATAAAAAAAAATAATAAATTAATTTATTTAATATTTTTAGATGATTTTGATATATTGATGTTAAAAATAATTTAAAAAATATTATTATAATATATTTTAAAACAAAAAACATTTTAAAAAACAATTCTGCTAAAATTACAAACAGTTTCTTATTGTCTAGAGTCCATTTCAATGTTCGAACTTTACGGAGGTTATGTGAAAACATGGCTGCGACATGTAATTGTTTTTTTTTCTTTTTAGTTCTTATAACGAGATACTTATATCCATGAGTGAATAAAATAACCAAATAACTTTAAAAAATCAACATAAAATTAATTGAAAAAACCAACCAATATCAAATTAAAAAAAAAAACGATTAGAAAGTTTTAAAAGATCTTAAATTGGTTTTAGATTTAAGAGAATGAAAAATAATTAAACCGGAATGAAACCAAACAATTGATTTTTAAAAATAAAAAATTAAAAAAACCTAAAAACAAAAAACCATGCACATTACATTAGAGTCTATCTAAAAAGATCAATTAAAAAACCCAAGGTTGGGTTTTTTAGTATAAAAAAATGAATTGAATTAAACTGTGAATCGTAACATTTAATTTGAACATGGCATTCAAATCGGTTCAATTTATTTATTAAATTGATGTGGTTGGATTTTTCTTTTTTTCCCACAAAACTGTATTTGGACAGCCCTTCACATCATTCGTTTAGAATGAATCGTCAACTCCATTGCTAGACAATCCTACCTTTCATTTTGTGGGAAAGTTTTCATTTTAGTTCATTGTTCATATTCATGACAGCTGGCGTAGCAGTGATTCCACTAGCATTACGAGTTCTTAGCCGGTACCATAACAAGAGAGGTGAATTTGTTGTCACGGATTTCAGCTTATACACAATGCGCTGGTCGATTATGGAAGGTGGCATTCAATAGAACCAAAGCCTAAGGATGTAGAGGAATTTCAAAATTTTCCTGGAGAAGGAAAAATTGAATTGAAATATATATATATATTAGTAACAGAAAGATTGCTAACAGAGCTTCCGGAACAGGTAAAAAGCCTTTATATCCTATTAAGAATAAACAATATGATTCACATTTCAAACACGCATGAATACAACATCTATGGTTGAAAGTTTTTCGCAATTTTATAAAACAATCGTGATTCCTCTCGATTTGTAATCTGATACGTAAATCAATCGGTTCCTTTAAACCAACCATATATCATGTGTTATAACCTAATTTTTTAATTTTTTTAAAAAATTAATAAAAATAAAAAATGAAAATATAATAATTTGAGAATTGGATCAAGATAACACAAATTGGGAATCTAAGGACCAATAAAGATGTGATTATAAATTTAGAAGTTGATTTGGTCAGATATTGGAAGAATTGATAAGTTTGGAGACTTAAATAAGCTTTGAATTAGTTTAATTAAAAAACATTGGGGTTTAATTGAAGAAATACTAAAGTTTGGGGCTGATTTGAGTCAACATTGCAAGAAATTAAAATCCAAGTACCAAAGTGAATAGATTGTGATACTATAAAGGGGTTAATTGATTTTTTTAAGAATAATTTTAAAAGAATTAAAAATTGAAGAGGAATTAAAAACTAAATTAATTAAATTGAAAACCAATAACGGTCTGTAAATGACACCGAAAGCTAATCCAGAGGCAAAATTAAAATAGCCATTTTCGGGTGAAAAAGCGCCGTCTCAAAACAAGCTATTCATCTCCTTCATCCGACCGATTCAAAGGAAACGGCAGCAGATCATTGTCACGAATCTCTCCCCCACGATGTGACACTAACAGTCCAGTAATGGGTATCCTTTTTTTTTTTTATCATGCTTTGACTGAACCGTGCTAATCTCCACACTATCCTGGGAGAGTTGAAGGGGCGTTCTCTTGCCCTATAAAGACCACAACACACAGAGACGAAGAGGCAGGGGGGAAGAAAAACAGAGACATAGAGAAGACAGAGAGACTTGTGACCTTCCTCCAGCAAAAGGGAACTTCAACCTCCCCTCACCGTAGGTTGTTGATCCAACCAACCAAATGCAAACCCAGAGAAACCAGGACGAACAGACAAAAGCCACAAAGAAGGGGAGAACCATAAACAGATAATACAAAAAAAACACAGACGAAAAATACAGAGAGAGACCAAGAGGAACAAGAACAGAGAGAGACAGAGGGAACAAGAGAAATAAAAAGAAAAAAGAAGAGAGAAAACAAGCAGAGAAAAGCAAGAACAGAGGTGAAGTGAATGAAAAACAGAAGTAGAGGGGAAGAAAGTAACGTTGGTTAGCCAGCCCTCCATCACCATCATCTTCGTCTTTAAGTAGCAGCTCCAGGTAAGTTTTTCTTTCTCTTTCCCCCGCTCTGCAGCTTCAATTTTTAATAATAATTGTAATAATAATAACAAACATGGATTGTGGATCATAAGGAACAGCTAACGAAAGGCCTTTTGTCATGAGATATATATAACAGTATGTAAGAAATGGTTACGGTGGCGAATCTAGAAGGCGACAGACCAGTAACAGTGGCTGTGGCAGTAAAGGTACGGTGATGGGGGATCGTGAGGTAGCATGTTGATGGCAGTGTAGCGCCGCACCATGTGGGAGCCTGTAGGCCTAAAATGATCTACAGGCTCCATGCAATAATTGCGACAATGATTGAGCATAACTCTCTCTAGAGAGTGCATGTCTGCATAGCTTTCTTCTTCAACCCTGAGTCAGTGTCATAGAATATCATCATATTTCTGTAGAATTGTAGACTCATAATGAAACATACATCACAAGTAGAATTTATCTGACACAGACGAGTGAAACAGCATATTCTTTCTTTCCCTGGCAAGTTAGAATGGCAACAGGAAGAATTTTAATCTAGATTGATTCAAAATCAAGAGTCAAAGATGTTAATTACCTCAATGTCTAGGATTCAAAGCTTTCCAGAATCCACACACCAATTGGTTAATATTGTTGCTGTTCAAATCCAAGTCCTCCAAGCTGCTCAAGGATTCTTGATCTTTATAAAAATAATAGTTAATTAAAGCACTACAACACAAAAATCATGTTTTTTGAAATTAATTTTAATAAAGAAAAGAGAAGTATATAAAAAAATAACATTTTAAATCTATTAACCTCCTATTATAATTTAAATATAGTGATTTAAGAGATGAAAACCCCTCCACAACTCCATAGATGATAAAAAAAAACTGTTACCAAAGCGATTATATCCCAAGTCAAGGTGCTCTAAATTGCTCAATCTCAGTAGTTCATAACCACCTACATAAAAACCTTGAGTTCTTGGAAAGGAAGAAACAAGGAGGCATTGAAGTATCAATCTCCCAGTTTCCAGTTCCTTGAGCTCCAAAGATCGAGTGTGGTGACTCGACCTGTACTGCTGCCACCCTCAATACTTTCCCAAGAGCAACAGTGATGTGCCATCGGGATAGTTAAGAGAATCTTTGAGGAGAAAAAGAGTGATTCTCTCTTCCTCCAAGCAACCAAGAGGCAGCCATCCTTGCAAGGAAACCATCATTACTAAAACCATCAACATATGAAGGAACAGCCCCATCTTAATCAATTGTTACAGCATAACAATCTCGGCAGCGAGGACGTTCAGGCTTTTATAGAGGACTTGCCAAGCTAACGGACCCATCCCATAGTAAAACACTGCATGATGGCAACGGCCTCCCATCCCACGGACCCATCTCCCCGTGGAGAATAAGTATGTATAATTCAATGTTCATGACTTTCTTAAGCAAAGAAAAATTTTAAAAATCTGGAAAAAATCTCAACATTTTTTAAAAATATTTTACACCATTATATCAAAAACAGACTTAATAGACACCTTAAACACACACACACACTCACTCACTTTTAATCTGGATATCTTTTAGGAAAAAATGCATGGTGGCAACTCAATTGTTTCTAGAGATGGAGCTATCAAATTCGAGAAACTTATCTCATCTAAGATATATGCAAATATGAGAAGGTGGGATGATTCTGTAAAGATGAGGCAGTGTGGTGTCTCTAAAACCCCTGGCTGTAGCTGGATTGACATTGGAGATCGTGTTCATGAATTTCATGCTGGTGACAGCTTACATCATTATTCGGTGAACATATACCAATTGCTGAATGAGAAGATGAAGAGAGAAGGTTACATTTCAAATATCGATTGCATATGGAGCTGGAAAAGTTGAAAACTTGGTTTAAAAAATATTGTTTTAAAAAAATTTATTCAGATCATAATTTTTTATTTTTTACATTTAATTTTTTATATCATAACAAAAAATTAATACAAAAATATTAATTGGAAGTAAAGAAAAAAATTTTAAAATTTTTAAAAGTATTTTTGAAAAGTAAAAACAAGCATATTAGAAAATTTAAAATGAAAAAAATATTATTATCACTCAACTTTTATACAATATAAAAAAGGTTACATCAATTTATTTCCTCTTTCTAATATGAAAAAAAAAATCAATAAGAGAAAAGAAAAGAAATTTAAAGAGGGAAAAAAATAAAAGGAAAAATATCTTAAAAGGAAAAAATTAAAGAGAAAGAAATTTGTCACCGGTGTATTGGGCGCTACTTAGTTGTGCACTATTCATGGTGCTATTGTAAAAAAAATAAAAAATAAAAAAACTTTATTTGAATATGGTAATGGTGCAAATACATTCCATGCTTTTAACCTAATTTAAGCATTTTTACATTTAATAAAAAAATTATTATTAACCCGCTATAAAGAGCGGGCCCATATGCTATTATATTTTAAATTATTATTATTTTGGTGTTTTAAAATTATTTTGATATACTGATATCAAAATAATTATTTTTTTAATATTATTTTAATACATTTCTAATTAAAAATCACTTTGAAAAGTTATCACTACTGTACTTCCAAACACATCCTTAGCCCCGTACTTGAATAGGTTTTTTATAAAAAAAAAAATAATTTTTTTTATATATTTTTAAATCGTTTTGATACTGCTGTTAAAAAAAATTTAAAAATTAAATATATTTTTAAAAACAAAATATTTTAAAAACTAAACTTACTAACAGCTTCTTATTGTTTATAGTCGATTTCAATGTTCGAACTTCGCGGAGGCCATGTGAAAACATGGCTGCAACATGTAATTGTTTTTTTTTTTTTCTTTTTAGTTCTTTTAACGAGATACTCATATCCCTGCGTGAATAAAATCACCGATTAAGTTTAAAAAATCAACATAAAATTAATTGAAAAAACCATGGTGCTTCAATTTGAACTAGTTCTTTCTTTCAATATATGGTGCTTGGACCCCTCAAAGTTAACATTAGCACTTATTCAAGTAAAAAAAATAAAGTTGTGAGACATGAGAGACTATAATAATAATAATTATTATTATTATAAAAAAAAATTAAAATATATAGCAAAACACTGTAATTTTTCTCACAAAACACTATAAATTGCTACAATGTTTTCTTATATTATTTGTTTTTTTTTTGTTTTTTTTCCCTTCAACACATGATTTTTTTCCTTTTCCATTTTTATTGTTTTTCCTATATATAATTTTTTTCAAAAAAAAAATTTTGATTTCATTTTTAATATTGAGATGGTTGAGAATTTAAATTAAATTGTTTTTTATTTTTATTTTGTCTTTTCATGTAGTTTGCGAGTTTGTGGAGGCAACTCGGGTTGCTCCGGTTTACAAATTTGGTGTGGTTTTTTTAAATTGAACTTGGCTTTTTTATAGTATATTTTTTTCTCATTTTGTTAAAAAAAAAATTTAGAGAAAAATTATGTTATTAAACTTTATGAAGTAACAAAAATTAAAGGATGTGGGGGAAACCATTGTTCACCCAACACCCATTACATTGTGGATTATAATAGGAATCCACTATGTTTTGCTTTCTTTTTTTTTCTTTTTGAATTTTTGTTATGATTTTTTTTCAAATATATTTTTGTCAATTTATCTTTTAAAATTAAGATTGTTAATAATTGAGTTTTGTAATTTGCTTCTTTTGATTTTTCTTTATAAAGTCTATGGACATATTTGTCTGGTTGACTTGGTTCGTGGATCTAGCAAGATTAAATTTTTTAAATTAGTTTTTTTTTCATCCTTGGATACTGGGTTAATTAAGAATTTAGTTTCATAATTGATTTTGTTTCACCTTTTATGAGGTTATCATGATCTTAAAAAAAATCTCGGTATTAAGTTAGTTTTTGATTTCGTAATCATCTATTTTTATTATTATATAGTTAAATAAAAAGTAATTCAAAAACAAATTCTAATCATAGTGGAGCCCATGACTGAATTTACAGGTTTGGCATTTTAGCTCAGCTTATCCGATTCACAGGTTTTATGACACTACAAGATTTAATAGTTTTACCGGTGGAATTTTTCCATCGGCGTAAGACACATATTCCGTCGGTAATTAATTTAACAACAAAATCATCAATGAAAATTATCCATCGGTGAATCTTTCATCGGTAATTTTTTATCCGTCGATAAATCCGTGGGTAATAAAAAAAATATTATTACCGACGGATTTACTAACGGAACAGACACGTTGGTAATACTATTTTTTTTATTACCAATGAATTTACAGATGGAATTCCATTGGTAATTCCGTCGGTAATTATTTAAAAACATTTTTAAAATATTTTATTTTATAAAATTATAAAATAATTAAATTAACATAAATCAACACTTTATAATAAATACTCAAAATGCTTGGAAAAAAGAATAAGAAAATCAACTCAAACAAATTTGCAACAAATAAATAAAACGAAAAAATAAATTCAACTAAAAAAATTCATATGGAAAAATTGAAGTTGCAATTGCTAAAAATTTAAAAATCCTATAAATAAATCAACTAAAAATTGATCTCATATGAAAAAAAAAATTCTCACAACAACATTTATACAATTATTAAGAACAAAAACAATTAAAAATAAAATAAAAGACAAATATAGTGAAAAAAAATCATGAAAAAAGAAAAATCTTACCTTGATATAGTTGGAAGTGAAGCTGAGGAGAGAAAAAAAAAATCGTAAAGCATATCAATTAAAAAAAAAACTAAGAGGATAAAAGAATAAAGAAGAAGAATACCCAAGCATGGAGGAAAAGAGAAGGAGGTGAGGAGAGAAAATAAGAGAAAGAAATAGATATTGATGTTTTTTATATATAGTGAAGAAGAAGAAGTAGTAGTAGAAGAAGAAGAATAAGAAATGAGTCTATCTCTTGTGAAATAAGAGGATTCAAGCTTTTTATTGGGGCGTGTTAGCGACGGATTTACCAACGAAAAATTGAATATATTTAATTTAAATTTTCAATTTCGTAAAAAGTTTTCAGAAACTTGGTCTTGTTATCATATCATTAAATAAAAAATAATTAAAAAAATTAAAACTAGATGGAGTCTATTATTCGAGTAGTGGGTTTGAAGAGTTAAAGCATGAAACTAGGATTAATCTTGTCACACCCAACATCGCGGTGACCTTAAAAATAAAATCATGGAAAGAACGAATTTCTGACATCCTATTCTTTGATGGGGGAACGGTCTTGTTTAAAGAGTCGCCACCTAGTATTATGGTTACTAGAAACCCTAACTGGTTAACAGAGATTCTATGGTTCGGGACTGGTTACGTAAAAGGGAAGATATTATCAGCCCTTAAACGTTCTACCTGAGGCAAACTACATTACTGGTTTTGTCCTAAATTGTTAAACATTTATACTTAGTTTAGGCAATGATAATTTGCTTATAATATTCCTAACTCTGACGCCAGTGAATATTCAACTATGCATATACTTCCAACTTTGGCATTGGTAAATATTATTTATCTATAAAATAAATTTAGATCAATATTTTTATTCCTGACTCTAGCATCAGTGAATAAACAAATAAAATAAATTTATTTTTTACGCATGCACACATTTTTTTTGGCTAAATAAAATAAAATACAATAAAATAAAATAAACTTACATCAATATTTTTATTCCTGACTCTAACATCAGTGAATAAACCAATAAAATAAATTTATATTATTTTATTCATGCATACATATATTTTTTAATTTTTAATTTTTTTAATTTTTTTAAAGCTGGGTCCAACAAGCCTGCCCTGACCACTAGCCCAAGCCAGTGGCCTGGCTGGGCTAAGCAGCACGCGTGTTGCTACACTATGCAAGTGAATTAAAATTCACTTGCACAGTGTAAATGCCGATTAACTGCAACAATGTGAGAAGAAGAAGCTGCTTGCCTGGTCTGCTGGAGGCGAAGGCGCGCGGTTGCTGATCAACCAGCCTATTTCTTGCTTTCCCTGCCTCTAGTCTTTTCTGTCTAGTTCTCTGGATTTCTTTTGATTTTTTTGCGGGTGTGGTTCGTTTGTCAGTTCTCTTTGATTCCCTGTCTCCCTCTTGGTTTTCTGTTTCTCTGTGCTTGCTGAGAGACAGACGAAGATGATGATATATGAAGGTGTGGTGGCTGACAAAAACTTCCCCTCCACCTCTGTCTCATTCGTTCTCCTCCTTTTTCTCTTCAATCTCCTTTCAGTGATCTCTCTGTTTTTCCCCTGTGTTTTTTTTCTGTTTCGGTTCCTCCTTTGCCCCCTGTTTTTTCTTGTTTCAGTGCCCTGTGTTACTCGTCTTCCACTCGTTCGCTGTTTCCAGTGTTCTTCCTCCCTCGCTGTGAGGCTTTTCTCTGGCTTTTATAAAGCCAGAGAAGGTCGTGTGTTCATGCCTTCAGAAATGGCAAGCATCGTGGAGGCGAGAGATTGTGGGCGCGAGGTACTGGAATTCCCCTGTTGAATCGGTCTTCAGCCAACAGATGATGAACAATAGGATCCAAAACGACGTCATTTAGCATGAAAAATGACAAATTGTAGTTTGGTCCCTGCAATTTTGAAATGTATCAATTGGGTCCCTCAATCAAATAAAGTTTTAATTTTACCCTTGGATTAATTTGAATTAAATCCCTGAATTTATTTAATTAATTAAATCAAAGTTTAATTAAATCCACAAACTTATTAATTGTTCTAATTTCATTAATTAAACTAATCCAAATTTTAATTAAATTTTCAAACTTATTAATTCTTCAATTTTTGATCAATTCACTCTTAAATCTGATAATTTCATCCCTGAACTTTGAATTTGTACTGTTGTTTTAACCCCATTCTCAAATATATTTTTATCCATTCACTTTGTAAGCTTGACATATTGTTCTGCTGCATTGTTGGTATAGAGCCGTGCACATTCATTGATTGCAACTGGGGATTCAGTTGATTTTGTTGGGACTGCAATTGAGGAACTAGAGGATGGGGAAGTTGTCCCAATTTCTCCTTGAAACTAGGTGTGATGTTGTTTTCAGAGACCTGTAAGAATGTTATCAAGCGCTCCAACATGGCCTTGAATACCTCCAGCTTTTCAAGCTGTTCTGACGTCGGTTGTTGCGGATGAGAGTCAATCTGGAAAGCAAAGTTAACATACACGAGAATTTTAAATTTGCGTTGATTCTTTGTAGCAAAATATTTGTGAAAAAAAATGTTTCTATTCCAATTCTTCCGTGTCGATGCATGATTGGTGCAGATGATACAGTGACAGGCAATGCTGATGAGGAAAACAAATGAATACAGAAGCTCAACGTGGGGAAATTGCAGATAATCATGCATGGGCAGATAATCCGGAAGAAATTGTAGAGACAATGTACCTGCTGTAACTTGGCAGCAATTCTCTGATACATTTCATTTATTTCAGGGAAATAAGTCTCCTTCATAACTTTGATCTAGGAAGTACAAATAACCAGCAAAACATTATCGGTCACATGCTTGATTTCTTCAGGTGCCAGTCAGAAAGAAAGTAACACAAACAAACTTAAGGGAATTGATAAAAATAAAATAACAAAAAAAGGGCAGAGGACAGCATAAATTAGTTGAGATAAAAATAGCAGAGTGGAATTAATGCTGGAAACTCAAGAGGATGTCGATATTGATGGAATGGAAAGATGCAAAGGGCTGTGTAAGTACACCTTTAGAAAAGATTCAGGGGTTGGTTAAGTTCAGTTACTTTGGCTCCCTGCAAACTACTCATCATTGTTTTCTGCTGTTCTAGCTGAAGACAATGGATGTCACAACTTTAGCAACGCTTCTTAGCCTTATAGATCCTAAGCATGACCCCATGTATCATCAACAACCATTCTTATTCCCGTTTTAATACTCTCCTAAGCACAAAAAAAGAAGAAAAGAACTCCATCTAAAATTAATGAATAAAATGAACTCCGTTTTAATAGCTGAATAAAATTACTTGGACCAATCCCAGGAGACCTTTTTCCATTGAAATTTTGCAAGACTATGGCATACATGAGTTCCATCTAATGAACAGTAAATCACAGAAATTACCTTCTGATAGAACTCCTCTTGCCAATCAGCGCCTTTTGCATGTCCAGTCTGTGCTGTAGAATCTAGGGATGCTGCAAAAATTTCAATGCGGGCAACAAAAGATTAGAATTCATGTATTTTTGTGTGTTTTCCATATACAAGGGTATTTCTGTAATTTTCACACTTGCTGAAAATTATGGAATATTGCAAGTCTCAGTTTTATTTTCCATCTAGTATTTTATTATCCCAAAGTATAGAGAGCTTCATTAGGTTTTCCTATTCTAGATATTGTAGGGAGAAAATAGTGTAAATAGAAAGAGGAAAATACCACATCCCCAAAAGAATAAAGAAATAAGAAGAAAACAAAGTCATAAAACGAGGCCTGCCAATCCCCAATGAATATCAGCAGACTAAATACCACAGCACAAATAGAAGATGAAGAGGCCAGAAAACACTAACCCATCCCAAAGAGATTGTCTAGGATGTTTTAATCTAGGAAAGAAGAAGAAGAAAACAACGAGCATTAACAATGAATATTTCATGTTATCATCAACTCTAAGGAGCAGACTGAATATTTCACGTAACAAATTTACAGGCACATCTTTCTTTGAATAGACAGCACAATAACCCAGACCGTACTAAATGCTCCACCCACAGTAGAATCGGCTGATTGCGCCTTTCTTCAAGTTGCGTTCACGAGCAGCGATTTCATCGGATCCGATTATATATTTTTTTAATTTACTTATTAAAATCGAATTTCTCTCTCTGGATAGTAATTTCAATTAAATAAATGAAAACGCAGACGTAAATTTTAAAAAACAAAAACATAATAGAAAAGGAAGCACCTAGGTGAGATTTGAAGCATTATTGGTTGAGGCGGCGGCGGCGGCGGTTTCTGAAAGCGGAGGAGGGAAAGAGAGAGAGCTCAGGTGGGGAGAGGTGAGGAATGTCGGACCAAAGTGAACAGAGCTTGACAGATGACTTTATTCTTTTCCAGATTCGCTAACAAACTAAAAGAATTGTATTCTGGTGCTGCTTCTTTCTCTAAATGTTAAATGCTTTTTTGTGATTTTGTGTCCTTTGGTATCATCTTCTTTTACTATTAGTTAATGGATATTCTACCTCTTATTCGTTTTTAATATTGTTGTTTGGCTCCCTTTTATACTCTTTTTATAGATTTTTTGCCTGACTTTAATATTCAATAAGTATGTTAATTAAGTATGCATTCAATTTGCAAAAATAGATACATACATGACTTTTATTAATTAATAAGATTGATCTACATTAATTCTTGAACTTGTTTTATTTAAATAAATATATAGAATTATGATAATTCATAATTTGATGATTAGATAATATTCGTATAATTAGAATACATATATTAAGTTCAATGTTTTTGAAAAATAAAATTTTTTATTGATTAATATATAATTGTATAAATTTATTTACCAAATAATATATTGATTAATTAATAAATTTCATGTTCTCAATGATATTAATTTATACATGTTTAATTGACTGTATATTGTATTAATTTTTTAAAAAAATATATAAATTTTACATGATAAAATTAAAAACACTTAACTCCATATAAGGAAAATATTTATTTTTTTAAACAAGAATACAAAATATATGATAAAACTAATATGTAAATTCAAATCTATCTCTAACTAGGCAATATGCTAACACGTTAATATATATAATCCCTAAAATATGATCTAATTAATTCCTTTTTCCAACATATGACAATTTATACATGTAATTGTTATTTTGTTGGCTTAATCAATGAAGATCTATTTACAGTTGGCAAAAAAATCATTTGGCTAACATTATTTTTTCTGTAAATATCTGATTAGTTTAAATTATTTAAAAAAAAAATTTAAATAAAGTAGAAAAAATTATCCAAAGATAACTTTATTAGTATTTTTGTAAAACACGTTAGCAGTTTGTTACTAACATAACTAACAAAGAAACTTGAAGATTATTTTTATCCTTATCATATAAAACATGTATATAAAGAAGATTAAGTCTGAAAAAAAAAGTAGATCGTATGCTTCGAAGAAGAGTTTTAGAATGGTTTTTATATATATATATAATCATCGAGAGTATATTAAAAAGGCCATAAAGCCAATAGTCAAAGTGAAATACAAGAATATGAAAAAAAAAAAAATAGGAAAAAAAAGAAAAAAATTGATCTACTACAGCAAACAACAAAGAGACTACCTAAGATTTTTTTTTACACAACAATTCAATATCATCAAAAGATTTTAAGAGGTCATTTCTTCGACTCAGAGATGCCTTCTCTAACCTTCAAGCGTCTCCTTTTCTTTTTCTTTTTTTCTCTAGCTACTCATATGTCATTGCGGCAACAATTGCTTATTAGGGACAACATTAGCTTTTTAGCTTCCATTGGTTTAGCCATGCATTGCCTCTTTCATTTCTTAACTGATTGTTTTTAACATTCCATGTTGATTTTTTTTTTCCTAGATGAAGCTCTCAAATGTTCTTGGAATCAACAACTTAGGTTATATGAACATCACTCTTTTTCTCACACACACATATAAAAGAACTTTGGCATGCTTAATTGTCTTACTATGGCTTTGTCTAAAATATGATGCTTGATCTTTCGCTTAAGAGTTACTTTCCATGCCATTGTTCATTCTTCTCCCTTTCAATTTGCCTTAGCATTTGTTGTTTCCCTTTCAATTCTTCTACTTTTTATGATGTGAAAAGAAAATTTACCACCAACTACTTTAAATCTTATGTTCAAAGGACATTAGTTCAACTGTTACTTTTAGCCTGGAGTTCACGAGGAAGCAATGAGAAACTAGATTGCCTTTCCAACTTCCATTAACAGTTTGAGTGGCTTGCACTTGAATATCTTGTTGATTTTGAATTGGACATCATAATTTGTTTTTGTTTTCGTTATATGTAGTTATCATAGTCTCAAACAAACATCACTAAATTTATTTAGTTCTCAATTTTATAAGTGTCTATATTAGTTATTGTATCATTATATATAAAAATAGTTTTTAAATCTAGTGGAATTCATGATCTGAGTTGCAAATTTAACAAATTAAATCAAGGAACTCAAGTTAATCTAGTATATCTTCATCTCAATATTTTTTTTTTAAGTCATCTTGATTGTTTTTTTAAATCCAGACCATGTTTTTATTGGTCATTTGGGTTGCCTTAATTTGCACATATCAAGTCAAGTAGGTCATGTACAAAAAAACTCCATTAGAAATTAATTTTAAATATATGCTTGGCAAGAAGTCAAGTCGAGAGATCAAGATCAAGATTAATAACAATGTCATATTATTCCTTAGTTTTTAAACTCCACCTTCCAATTTTTTCTTTCTTTCAATTGAATCCTTTTTGGCTATTCTCTAGTTTCATTCTTTAATATTTGTTTAATATCTGTTTGATTTTTAATTGGTTATGTTTTAGTTTGCTTTCAATGATGTTATTAATTGTAGTTTCAAACAAATATTATGGCATTTGATTTATGCTTGATTTTACAAGCTTTTATTTTTGTTATCATATCATTAAGTAAAAAAAATATTTTTTTTAAAATTAAACCGGATGGAGATCATTATTCAAATTATAGGTTTAAAGAGTTACGTTACAAAACTAGAGTCGATCTATGATGTTATATTAATGTTAAAAAAAGATGTCATTTTTAAATTTTTTTAAAGCTAGTTATTCGTTGGTTAATTTTAAATGTGATATAGATAAGAACCCAGATGAGAGGAATTTGGATTAGAGTTTTAATTATGATGCCAAATAATTCTTTAAGGCTAGATGATTATTTTATGTTGCGAAAAAACATAAACTATTCATTCCAAAATATTTACAAGTAAACACTCACGAATATGATGATAAAAATTGGAGTAGAATTTTATATTACCAGTGTCTGTTTTTTGTGAAACAAACAAATTATTCCCTCAAGTTTTTTAAATAATTAATTGATTCTTTGATCACATTTTAACGTCAAGTAAGTGGAACAAATTGAGGAAATATTGCTGACAGCTCTACATTTGACTAACGAAAAAACTAATGAGGGGACCAGTTTATTAACATAATGTAAAAGTATAGGGATTAGTACATACATAGCAAAATGCAGCAATAACATGTAAAAGGGTCTGATAACAATGCGAAATATAAAACAAAAGGTAAGGACGTTTAGAAATTCAAAGCTTGGATCTTGCACACTTCCCTCCTGGATACAGGGGTTTGTTACCATTGCCAGTGGGTATGGCGTTTTGAGACTTGGTCTCCATTGCAAGCATCTTCAGAGATATTTTACGCAGATAATCAGACTGAAATCAGATATCAACAACAAAATATTAGATCTCGGAGCAGTCCATGTTACAAGAGAAGGGGGGAAAGGGATAAATGCTCTTTCTAATATGCTAGGCTTTTTATATTTGCATCTTCTGTGAGGATATAGGATATGCTTCTGTATCCTATCTTTTTATTTAATTATTTATGTATTGATTCGTTATTTGCATTTTGCACACTTCCCTTGTACTTGAAAAGAACCTTGGTCACTCTAAATAAAACACTTGTCAAGAGAATTAACAACAGATGAGAACTTCTACAGAATGACCAATGAGGAAGTGTGGACAAACCTATGCATGTGTATATTCATGTCTAGAGAATATCCAAATTATTGAACCTAGCATTAGCCGAATACCTGATTGGTGGCGGAAGTATAAATCTTTTCCTCAAACCGTACGGCAATTTTCTTGAGTTCTTGTAATCCCTCCTGACCAGAAAACGGAAGATGCCTCTTTAATGTCTCCATTCTGCACATGTAAAACATTGAATTTAATTTTTAATGACAAGGCAGGTATAGATAAGTTAGCAGTAGTGAGATAGAACCGTGAACTCATACACCACACCAATATCAGAAATATATACAACAGAATCATTAGCAAAAAGTAAAACAAATAAAGATATAGCTGAGTGTCAGTCAAGTAATATATGGCATCAAAATACAGACATCTATTTTTACTTCCTTTCCCCGTATTATTCCGGAGGTATAGGGCAATGGAGTTTACTTAGCCACCCTTCTGTCTAAAATTCTAGTTACGAGCTTCATGGTTAATTTTCTTGAACTGGAAGAACCTTCCATTTATGGCTATGGCTATGCTCCAAGATATATAAGTGAATTAGTTGCAAACCAGGGGAACTCTGTGAAAACATTACAATAGCATTTACTCTGAGTAAGAAAACTTTTATACATGCACCGTAATTGACAAAGAAAAGAAGAGAAAACCTTTTAATTTATGAAAAGGCATTGAGTTAACCTTATCTCACGCCGCAATATATACTTTACAGTGCTCATTGGCTACTGCAAGTGCCAACAGTAGCTGTCTATATGATTTTGGATGTAGAGATATCACCAAAACATTCAACTTTATACTGAGAAACTAGGAAACCATACACTATTGTGGCTAATTGATTTTTGTCTGCTGCTTTTGTACTTTAAGATCACTATCATTTCAATCCTGTAGAAGTTAAAGCAAATAGAAGGCTCAAATCCAACAATATTCATTTAACTTCAGTTGCAACTCAAGGTTGAAATTGAAACACCAATGCTCATAGCAATAGATTACCCTTGAAATTTAAAGCGGAAAAAGCTTCATGCAGCCATCCAAGAGGTCATCATCGAAAGAAGATGTTACACAAGAAGTTCCAACAAAAATTACTTCCCAGCACTTTTAATTCCCTCAAGTTCACTTCTTGTGAGAAACACGTGAAAAATGAAAAAGACAAAAACAGCGGTGTATGATACTTGAGGTTGCCTCATGGCAGTCCTGCTGATTTTAATTAACCTTTTGCCCTTCTCTTTTTCTTTCATTTAAATACAAGATTTACTTTTTTGCAGTACTTGCACATATTAGGAAACAGATACTTACATTTTATTGACTATTCTTTGCCGTGAGCCAGGCTGCAATTGAGTTCTCCAATCACCTGTGTCCATCACAGGTTCTCCGCCTAATCAAAGTCATGAAAATTGGAATATCAGTTTATTCAGACTTGAATAGATTTAAAGAGAACTTCCATCTAATAGCATGTACTTTATAAAATAATTCTACCAAACAGGGATGCATAAAATCTGAACAGCCATAACAAATATACACGACCATTCAGGGCAAGGTGCTAGGATCTTGGGTATTCGAGTATTGTAAGCAAGATTTGGGCCTGAATCTTCATGGTGCTTCTTGTTGTAACCCATTTTTGGGTCCCCACAATAAAATAAAAAAATAATAATAAATAAATAGCCAAAGAAGGTTAGAAAAATAACAGGAGGCGGAAGCGCTCAGAAAATGGTCGGAAGATTGGTCAAGGAGGTTAAAAAATACAAAGATTGGATTTTTGACAGTATATTCTTGAAAGATGAGAGCCCTGTTGAGAAGGAAAATTTGAATTTTTGAGGAGAAAAGCCCAAATTTGGATGTTTATGGACTTAATTGGATTTTATTTGAATTTATAGAGGATTGGAGTGCAAGAAAAATTGATTTTTAAGTCAATTTGGGCTTTAATTGGAAGAAATTTAAGTTCTGGGGCCAAAATATTTTTTTTTGGAATTTATTAGGTCAAATCAGGGGCTTAATTGCATAAATATTGAAGTTTAATGGCCAATTAGGGGCTCAATTGTGAAAATCCGAAACCAGGGACCAATTTGGAAAACGCGGGTAAGTAGAGGGGGCTGTTTTGAATTGATCCAGGGGCGTAATTGAAGAAATTGGAAGTTTATTGATCAATTAAGGGCTTAATTGCATAAATCAGAGGCCAAGGACCAAGGTGAAAAACGCGGCCAACTATGGGGGCGAGGACCGAAATTGGCAGGGACGCAATTGAAAGAAACAAAAGATAATTGAGGGCTGATTTGAAATTTGGCGCATTCTGGCGCCATTTTTAAATGAAACGGCGCGTTTTCCCCAAAATGACGCCGTTTCATACAAAAAAAAAAAAGGACCGAACGGTGCTGTTTTGAACGGCACTGTTCCCCTTTCTTCTTCCCCCCCGAACATGCAGCAAGCATGGGAAGAAAGCTTGTTTAATCAAGCATGGGAAGAAATCTTCGTGCAGCAAGCGTGCGCTGACAAAACCCGGAGCCCATACACCTCGGACGACGCGAAGCCAGGAGGGCCACGCCTTGATCAACCACGCTCGCCGACCAGCCGACCGGCGCTGTCCTGCTCCCCACGATGCCCTGCTCAACCCGCTGTCATGCTCCCCACGCTGCCCTGCTCAGCCCATGCAGCACCGCTCCCTTTGCCCGCCTATAAAAGAAGGGGGGAGACTTGAAGCACGGGAGAAAGAAAGAACGAAAAAACCCGAGACCAAGAGAGAGAGAGAAACTGAAGGAGAGAGAAACCGTTGAACTAAAGGGAAATACTTAAAACTCAAAGAAACAGAACCAGGAGGAGGGGAAGAGTACTGAAGCCGTGGGAAAACTTAGAGGAAAGGAAGACCAAGCACGACCCGAGAGGTTACCGGACTGTTGGGAACCGTCGTTTTGAGCCACCGACCTCCGCTGCAGCACCATCAACCCGGACGTTCGACCAGCAGCATCACCTCCGCCGTGCTAGGTATTCTTCTTCCCCCTGCATTTTCGTTTGCTTTTATATTCGTTGTCCTCCTGCATGCATAATCGTTCTGCATGCAGGAGGTAGGGGAAGGGAATTATTTTCCCTTCCCCGTTGGGTTTTTTTGCACTGGGCCGGGTTTCCAGGCCAGTTTTGTTATTATTTATTTTGGGCCAGACCGAGTCTGGCCCAGTCTAAAGAGAAATTTTTGTTGGGCCAAGATCGGCCCAACTTCCTTGCGGGCCGAGATCGGCCCAATCCTATTTTGGGCTGATGTTTGGCCCAATTCCAGCTGGGTTGGGTTCGGCCCATTTATTTGGGCCGGCCCAGCCGGAATTTTTATTATATATTATGAATTATAGTATATTATAATATATATGTGTGTATATTGTGTATATATATTTTTACCTAAAAATAATATTTCGAAAAAATCTTAAAAAATATTGTTGATTTCCCTGACTATTTTTGTCAAAATGGGTTAATGTTGGTTGGTATTTTTATACTGTAAAGATACAAAACCAATGCTAAAAATACCCGGTTTTCGTAAAAATACCAAAGATTTTCAGAATAAAAAATGTTTTTGCTTTCAAAAAAATTTCTAAAAAATCCCTCAAAATATTGTTGATTTTTCTGCATATTTTTATTAAAGTGGATTAATATTGGATTGTATTTTTATACCGTAAGGATACAAGCTCAGTATTTAAATACCCAATTTTCGTCAAAGCATAAAAACAAAAAAAAAATATTTTCAAAAAAATTATTTTGTTTTAAAATACGGCCTAGTCTCTCCAATATATATAGATATAAATATTATAACATCATATTTTTTTACACAACAAAGAAAATTTTCAAAACAATATATGAATTAGCATGCATTTTGGCTTTAATAACCAGTTTATTTAAGCCATGAGAACTAGGCCAATATTTCAAAAATTCTAAAAATCTTTTTGTTTTCTTTTTAATATTTGGGATTATGAATTTATACGTAAAACGTATTCCTAATTATTATTATTTTTTTGGTATAGACGTTAGAACGGTTATGATTTTACCCGATAAGATAAAAGACCTTCTTACTGAGAAGGATTTTTCTTGAATCATAGACAAACCAACGACTAGAAGTACAATAACACCTTAGTTTTTATCAGACAATAAAACAATGCAGCTTACCTTAGGTAGGGCGTATTTGGGGTGCTAATACCTTCCCTTTACGCAACCAGTTAGGGTTCCTAGTGACCGAAATACTAGGTGGCGACTCCCATTCCATTTTCTACCAAAAAAAAACAATATTTTCTTGTATCCCTATAGATATATCTACATTGTAGATTTAAGAAAAATGAAAAAAAAACTTAGATTTTCGCCGCGACGCCGCACACGTGCGACACTTCTAAAACCAAGGAAGCAAAAAACTAGCCAGCTAGTTCATAACTTGCCGCACCAACAGATGGTGAGTGTTGGTAAACCAAGCCATAGAGAAACTCATGGTGCTTCAATTTTAACTTGATGTTTTCTAGCAACACTCGTGATGCATCATTGATGCAATGTTTACAATGACAAACTTACATTTGTATTCATTGTGGTTTTAGGTTCACAGATTCTGATCAAATAGATATTTTATGTTCCAAAAACACTGTATACGCATTTAAATGCTTTACTTCAATAGATAGATTAAGTTATCTTTCTAGATATCAGTATATCACATCTTACCAATTTAGATTCAGCACAGGACCTTTTTCAGGTGCTTACCAATTTTTACTCGCAAGCAAATACATACAGTCAAACCCCCTCCCCCTCCCCTCCTGTTCTTGTTATTTATGCATGTATTAACTTTTCTGAAAGACTAAATGTTGTAGGGAGCAAATAGTGTAAATAGAACGAGGAGAATACCACATCACCAAAAGAATAAAGAAAGAAGAAGAAAACAAAACAAAGTCATAAAACAAGGCCTTTCAATCCCTGATGAACATCAGCAGTCTAAATACCCCAGCAAATAGAACATGAAGAGGCCACAAACAATAACCCTGACCATGCTCGACCTTGAGGTGAGTTATATAATGTTCTTCCTAACTAGATGCACAGCTACGCCTTCGGGGTGAAGTGAACTAAGTCATTTGTTTTACACTTCCACATGCTCTCAAGCTTTCACCTCATACTCAAGACCAGCTGAGCAGTCCTAAAAAGAAAGATATATCATGTAGGGTTATCAAGGCAGACCTGTTATTTTTATTTTTTCGCGTTAACATGACCAAATTATAAAATTTAAACTTCTTTTCTTTCTTTCTTTTTTCCATGTGTGAGCGAGCATAAAACCCGAGGAAATCGATTTGTTGTTAAAAACACAATAATTTTGAAGAATTGGGTAAATTCCAAAAAAGAAGAATCAACCAAACAGCACATTTTTCGGCCATTCCGGCAGTAATATCTCTTCCACTCCAGCTGCTGCATAAACTAATTAACAAATTATCGATCGAGCCTAAAAGATTTGAATTGAGTTCTATTCTCAACTTAAAAAAAAATTAAAAAATAAAATAAAATAAATTTGGGTTCAAGAGTTCAGGGCTTGATTATTACAACAAAAACTGTGAGAAAAATCGGATAATATCATGTAAATTAAGGCGGAAATTGAAAAATAAAATATTAGAATCGGCTGATTGTGCGTTTCTTTGAATTGCGTTCACGAGCAGCGATTTCATCGGATCCGTTTATATATGTTTTTTAATTTACTTATTAAAATCGAATTGCGTTCACTAGCAGAGACTTCATCGGATCGATTATTTGTTTTTTTTTTTAAAATTTAATTATTAAAATAGAATTTCTGTCTCTGAATAATAATTTCAATAAAATAAATGAAAACACACATAAATTTTTAAAACAAAAGCATGATAGAAAAGGAAGCACCTGGCAGAAATCTGAAGCCTTATTGGATGCGGCTATTTCCGAGAGGCGGGGGAGGGAGGGAGGGAGAGAGCTCGGGCGGGGAGAGGTGAGGAATGGTGTCCCAAAGTGAAAAAGATGACTTTATTCTTTTCCAGATTCCTTCTAAAAAAATTAACAAGTAAAGACTCGCTCGTCAAGCATCCGCGTTCACGACCTTTTAATGCTTTAACTCATATTGGCCAGTAGTGCTATGAAGAAGACAAAGTGGTATATCCACTTTTTCATTAATTACTTTAAGATTTTTGGAAGATATGACACGAGAGACAAAGAAAATGATTGCTATTATCGACAATTTCTCTGTTACACACACACACTTTGTCTTTAGCTGTATTTTCTTACAAAGGATCTTTAGCTATGCATTAGAGATGAGCACCTTTCATCCCATTTAAAGAAGTTTAAGTTTGAATGCTCATTATACAAATTCTAATAACAGGCAGCTAAAAGGGCTTGTCGAAGCTTTATGTAATGGCCAATACCCATCACCAGAACAACCTCAGGATCATATATTCTTCGATGCAAGAGTGCCCCACACTCTATAATGGGTGGCAAGCTCCTTGCTTTTCACGTGATGATGCCTGTTACGGTCCCAAGATTGCGATCGAGTTACAGGGCGATTGACAGTAAAATCCACCTGTAAAGAATGGTGTTTACCCGACTTTCTTCCCTTATAACCTATTGTGAAAATATGTGAAGGGCTCGTTACAAGAGAGAACCCAACGATCTCAATGTAAATAAATTCAAATTTCTTCTCTGATTACTTCAAGTCTTTGCTTACAATTTAAATAACTTGTTTAATAACCAACTCCTAAAAAGTTGGCACCACTACTGCACTATCTAACCCATTAACATAAAATAGAAAATAACAATTAAATAGAAAATAACAATTAAATAAAATGAGATATGCATGAAGTCTGCCAACTGGAGCATAGTGCGATACTGGCCATCACTTCAACTTCCAGTATTTTTAGCAGCCACAACTCCTAAGTTTCAGCAGCCACATCAACCACGTCTTTGATACATTTTCCTTTAGCTGACTTCTTATCCACGTTGGCCAACTGCTTATCCACATGGAAGTTGTTCATAACAATGCCCCTCCTCTTTCTTTCTTCCTTTTTTTTTTTAAAAATAATAATAATCCTTTTTATGCTTAAAATCCACCCACTAATGGGTCGATGAAGTGGCCACTAACAACAACGCAGATAAGATGTTGCTTGTTTTTTGATTAACGTGGGTGTTCGGGCCAGCTTGCGCGCACCACGACTAATCCCACGGCCCACTAAATATCCTGCAAGCCCAGTGAGCAGGTAAGGCACCGCGGGGGTGACAGGCATACCGCATAGGGAGGACCCAATAGAGACAGGAAAAGAACAAACTCTCAAACCCCACTCCCACTGGGACTCGAACCGAGGTCCGAAGGAAGGAGAGCTGCCCCAACAAACTCTCCCTGTAAGATGTTGCTTGTTCTTACAGGGAGAGGAAGCCCAGCTCCAGACAGCAGAAGGGAGATCGTTTTCCTACATCTTCATCATTAGAACACATCAATAACTCAAACCTCTACCATGTCACCATCGCTTTTGATTGCTATCTTCAGTTGTTATACCTACAAATCCAAGAACAATGAATAACTCAAACGTTAATCTTTCTTTTTTTTTCTTTTTTTTTTTGCAAAATGGCACCTAGAACAAAAAATAACACAATTCAAAATTTATTTAAAGAAATAATATAATTGAACTAGTCACAGATTGCGACTCTCTTAAGATAAATTGGCATGGATAAATTTAAAAACTATTTTTAAGTTTTGAATATTTAAGTTAATTAATAGTAATAGAGTACTGTTATTATTGCCAATTTTTTTTAAGATTTATCATCTGTGACTCGCTAACTGTATAATTTCTTGAATAAGTTTTGAACAGTTTTTTTTTTTTCTTTTTTGGGAAACAAAGTACCAAATATTCCTCTAATACTATATCAGCTACAGTTAATGCTTTTATAAATATCAATTATATATATATATGTATAATTTGAGAATCATATATCAATTGAACAACAGCATCTCATCAATTCTAATTATCTTTAGTTTCTATCTATTATGCATATCGTGAGCTCATCTTTAACGACTACTCTTGCAGGTTTTGAGATCATATCATCACATTTAGGAAAACTCAAGAACCTTGACCTGAGCTATAATATATTCAACGACAGCACCAACTTTTAAAACATCAGTTACCAACTTTTTATTATAGAATTGCTCAGCAAATATTGGCCTTATGCCTTCAAGAGTTGAGTTCCATCCTCAATGAGTCACAAATGCACCTATTGCTTTATGATCAAGAATCAAAACTTGGAGTGTCCATCCTCTGATAATAGCCCTTTGCCTTCCATTCTTTCCTCAAATCCTTCGGGTGAACAATCTGTCTTGTCTTCTTGACTCTTTGTTTCTTCTAACTACCTGGATAAATTGAATCCCAGAAGCTTCGAGACCTGCTGCAATCTCCTTAAGCTGAGAGGCAGTGAAGTTTGCCATGCTTCCAAAGCAAATATAAACAATTTTCAGGGTTGGGGGAAGAAGAGGCGGTTGAAAACAAAAATAATATGACAATTTTCGGAGTAGGGGAAAGAAAAAGAGGAGGCAAAAAACAAAAATATTCTGTAATTTTCTTGCCTAACATTCATCAATTAATCAACTTTTTGATTAAAGCATGCCATACACGTAGCAATATGCCGCAATAAGATGTAAAAGAGTTGGATAACAATGCGACAAACAAAACATAAGGTAATATGTTTGGAAATTCAATGCATGGCATCATTATTTTATACGAAAAAAGGATCGAATACTCTCTCGGAAGAAAAGCAAGAAAGTGACGTCTTATCTCCTAAACAGGAAAATCTTTAAAATCTACCATCTCAATCATAAAATATAAAATAGCCATGCATCACAGTCCTTGTTCATTAACAAGTTAAGGATGAAACACTTCACACGCATTACAGAATTAGCATTGTGGTGGTGATCATGACATTTTTCCAGCAAGGCGATATACATAGCAATATGCAGCAATAAAATGTAAAAGAGTTTGATAACAATGCGAGAAGAAAAACAAAAGGTAAGATGTTTAGAAATTCAATGCTCGGATGCATTATTACCTGCTGGATCCATGGGGGCAGTGGGCATGGCATTTTGAGACCTGATCTCCATTGAAAGCATCTCCAGAGATATTTTACGCAGATAATCAGACTGAAATCAGATATTAATAACAAAACATTAGATCTCAGAGCAATCTATGTTACAAGAGGAGGAAAATAGACATATGCTCTATCATTTCATCTTTTGTGAGGATATACTATTGTTTCCTCTCTTTTTATTTAATTATTTATGTATTGATTCACTATTTTCTTTTTGCACACTTTCCTTGTACTTGAACTTGGTCACTCTAAATAAAACACTTGTCAAGAGAATTAACAAAAACATGCGAACTCCCAATCAGCCTTGCATACACAATGAACGGTGAGGAAGTGTAGGCACACTACACACACATTTGTACATGCATAAATGCATGTGTATATTCATGTCAAGGGAATATCATAATTATTGAACCTCGCATTAGGCAAATACCTGATTGGTGGCGGTAATATAAATCTTTTCCTCAAAACGTATGGAAAATTTATTGAGTTCTTGTAATCCCTCCTGACCAGAAAACAGAAGATGCCTCTTTAGTGTCTTCATTCTGCACATGCAAATCATTACGTTTCATTTTTCATGACCAGGAAAGTATAGAGAAGTTAGCAGCAGCACGCAAGAACCCTGAACTCATAAACCACACCAATATCAGAAATGCGTGGAATCATTGGCAAAAAGTAAAAAAAAATAATGAGATAAGCAAGACTTGGTCAAGTATTATAAGACATCAAAATACATAGACATCCTTTCCCTGTATTATTCCAGAGGTACAGATTATAGGAGTTTACTTGGCCACCCTTCTATCTAAAAATTCTAGCTACGAGCTTCATATATTAGTGACTTAGTTGCAAAGCAGGGGAGTCTCTGAAAACATTACAATAGCATTTGCTCTGAGTAACTTATACGCATGTTCTGTAATTGACAAAGAAAAGAAGAGAAATCCTTTCAATATATGAAAATGCAACGAGTTAACCTTATCTCACACTGCAATATATACTCTACAGTATTTATTGACCAATGCAAGTGCCAGCAGAAGCTGTCTATATGATTTTGGATGTAGAGAGGTCAACAAAACATTCAACTTTATGCTGAGAATCTAGGAAACCATGAACCATTGTGGCTAATTGATTTTTGTCTACTGCTTTTCAACTTTAAGATCACTATCATTTCAACCCTGTAGAAGTATAGAAGGCCCAAATCCAACACCATTCATTTAAGTTCAGTTGCAACTCGAGTTTTAAATTGAAACACGTATGCTCATAGCAATAGATTAACCTTGAAATTAAAAGCGGAACAAGCTTCATGCAGCCATCCAAGAGGTCATCATCAAAAGAAGAGATTACACAAGAAATTCCAACAAAAATTACTTCCCAGCACTTTATGTTCCCTCAAGTTTGCTTCTCGTGAGAAACACGTGAAAAGATGAAACAAAAAAAGAGAGGTGTGTGATACTTGATGTTGCCTCATGGCAATCCTGCTGATTTTAATCAATCCTGCTGATTTTAATTAACCCTGCACATACATTTTGTCGACTATTCTTTTCCGTGAGTCAGGCCGCAATTGAATTCTCCAATCACCCGTGTCCATGACAGGTTCTCAACCCTGGGCAGTAATTGATTCTGCCTTGGGGGTGCTGGGGATTGGGGGTTAGGGGAGTGGGTTCTCAACGCATCTTTGTTTCTGCCTTTTAAAGAATTGCAAAGTCTTGATTTGAAGGCTAATGAATTAGTTGGGTGCCTTTGAGAATCAAGGTTGGTTCATATTATTGTGTTCTACTAAAATTAAAAATGATGAAATGGCTGCTGTTTAACGCTACTTATTTTGCTTTGATATTTCTCTTGCAGGTTTCGGAGTGTTGAAGCCTTGTACGTATTAATTTTCGCAAGTTCTCCAACTTCAGAAGATCTTAGCATGGGAGTACTGAATTTGTTGTGGTTGCTGGTGGAGGAATAAGTGGTTTGCTTCTTGCATTCTTGGCCCAAAATTGTGTTAGTTCGAAACTTGTCGGCAATTTTCTTGAACGTGTCCAGCTAATGGGTGTTTAATTATCTTAGCCTTATTGTTGATCGTTTCAATAGAGAAGTTTTGTAACTATATTTACCTGTGGAATCCTAAGTCTGTCTTGTTTAATTACTTTGTTTTCTCTATTATTATTATTTTTTTTGCATTGACCATCTTGCTGGAGTATTCTGATCAAGAAGTTAACAATGATATATTCCATCTTCAAGTTTAGTTTCTCATTGATCTCTTCCTAATTTAACATAAAAAATGAGAAAACTATAGAGAAAACTCCTCCTAAACCTGTCATGACCAACTCTTTGAACTTGTTTCAAGATGTATGCACTGTTAGCATTTACTGTCATTGGAGAGATTCTAGGAATTGATTTATTCTACAGTTGTAAATTTCCTAATTATAATAGGAACCTAGAACGTTACAAATTCTTTTTTTTGTATATATACTACAACAGTGTAAACGTAAGATTTTAATAAAGATTTTACAATTACCAAATTTCCTTCTTTACTTACATGGTATCAGAGCAAATACCCTAAATTTTTTAACCTTTTTTTTCCTTTGAGTTGTGAAACAAAGAGGCAGCCGCCACCCAGAACAAACTATCTCTCCCTGTTAGCGTAGAAACTTGATGGAAATTCCTACTGATTTAGTAGATACGATGGCAGCCCCTACCGATTTAGTAGAACAAAATCAACAAGGAACAGAGGCTATCCTGGAAGATTTGACTACGAGAATGACCCAGGCTTTGAGACAAAGCCTGAACCAGACCCCTGCAGTAACATATGATACTGCTGCACCGATTGCTATCAAACTCAATGGAACTAATTATGCTCTATGGTCTCAGATTGTCGAGATGTATATCTCAGGAAAAGACAAACTAGGATATATCAATGGTGATCTTCCGCAACCAGAATTGAATGATCCAACATTCAGAAGATGGAGGACAGAAAACTCTATTGTAAAGGGTTGGCTGATTAATTCAATGGACCCTTCTCTAGTCGGCAACTTTATCCGATTTCCAACAGCAAAACAGGTATGGGAATCAATTGCCACAACTTATTTTGATGGGAATGATAAATCGCAGGTATACGATTTGAAGAGAAGGGTCACTCGAATGAAACAAAATGGGGAATCTATTGAGGGATATTACAATTGTCTTCAGGGCTTATGGAGGGAAATTGATTACCGGCGACCAAACCCAATGGAGTGTGCAATTGATGTACAGAGACACAACACCCTGCTTCAAGAGGATCGGGTGTATGTGTTCCTTGATGGACTGGACGATCGGCTAGATAAAATCAGAAGTGATGTTCTACAATTACAACCGTTTCCATCTGTTGAGCAGGCCTACGCATATGTTCGAAGAGAGGACATTAGGCAGTCTGTAATGCTTGAAACAAATGGTGGCCCTACTGCTTTAGTTATGGCAACGAAGAGTGGGAAACAAAATCAAATGCTGCGCATGACCAAAAGAGCACTCGGATATGCAGCAACGGGGGGAAGCAAAAATCTGTCTGGAGGACTTGGCTGCTCCCATTGTGGTAATGCCAAACACACACGGGAAACGTGCTTCAAGCTACATGGTTATCCGGAATGGTGGAATGAATTTAAAGCAAAGAAATCACAGGAAGCTAATGGAGGAGTTGGACGGGCAGCAATAGCACATGGAGGAGTTGAACGGACAGCAATAGCACATGCAGAACCTACTCTTTCTCTCATTCCCTGTGTAGAGACAAAGGCAGAGACGGCTAGTAATGGCAGTGATCAAGGTAAAGGCTGCTGTTATACCAGCAGTGCTTTGGTAGTTTCTACGAAACAAAAGGATGATGACTGGATTGTAGACTCTGGTGCAACAGACCATATGACCTACAATCCAGACGACCTTGATGAATACATAACGCCAAGAAGGAACAATATTTCAAATGCTAATGGGGTCTTGTATCCAGTAACAGGGGCTGGAACAGTACAATTATCACCATCAATATCCTTAACTAATACTCTTTTAGTTCCTTCTCTTACAACAAAATTAATATCTGTGGGACAAGCTACTGAAGACCTAAATTGCATTGTTTTAATGTATCCACATTTTTGCCTTTTTCAGGATATTCTCACGAAGAAGATCATTGGGCGTGGTACTAAGAGAGAGGGGTTATACTACATAGATGAGTTTAGTATCGGAAAAATCAATATGGTGAAGAACTCAACCACTGCACAAGAAAAACAGATTCGGCTATGGCATGCTCGTTTGGGGCACCCGTCATTCGGCTATATGAGGCAATTATTTCCAGATTTATTTTCTAGTCAAAAACATTTAGACCTCAAATGTGATACATGCATTTTTGCAAAAAGCCACCGTGTATCATTTCCGGTTAGCTATAATAAAAGTGATATTCCTTTTGCATTAATCCATTCGGATGTTTGGGGACCATCCCCGATCACCACGGTTCATGGTGTTCGATGGTTTGTGACTTTTATAGATGATTGCACCCGGATGACGTGGATATATTTGCTCAAAAATAAGAATGAAGTCTTTGGTGTATTTTGTGCGTTTCAGGCTATGATACAGAACCAATTCTCAGCAAAAATCAGAATTTTGAGGTCGGATAATGGAGGGGAATATATCAATCAAGACTTTGTGAAATACTTCCACAATGCTGGTCTCCTACATGAATTTTCTTGCAGTCAAACACCACAGCAAAATGGTATAGCTGAACGGAAAAACAGACACATTTTAGAAACTGCTCGTGCACTACTAATTGGAGCAAACGTTCCCCATAGATACTGGGATAAAGCTGTGGTCACGGCTGTGCACCTAATGAACCGGATGCCTTCTAAAGTCTTAGAATTTAAGACTCCACTGCAAGTCTTGGCCACTCATACTACACTACCACCTATACTAATGTTGCCCCCACGTGTATTTGGATGTGTAGCGTTTGTTCATCTTCACAAGAACCAACGAAACAAGCTGGATGCATGTGCTGATCGGTGCATCTTTCTGGGATATGGCGCATCAAAGAAGGGCTATTGTTGCTACAATCCAGTAACTAAACGCACATACATCACAATGGATGTAACCTTCTCAGAAGCTGAAAATTATTATTCTCCAGTGTCCACTTCTCAGCTTCAGGGGGAGACATGGACGGAAGAAGAGAAGTGGTGGAGCTGCCCAAATATAGAACCAATACCTGCACTGCCCGCGGATGATGGAACGGGCAATGCAGGAAACGAAGAGATGGGCATACTGCCTATACATGCAGACGAAGAGAGGGACATACGGGCAGTCATCAACGTGGAAAGGGAAGATGACGATGATGCCACGGGTACTCCATCAGAAGACATGGAAACAAAAAGGGCAGCCACGGTTGAGGAAGAGATGGGTGTATCTGTGGACATGGGAGAGGAGGACTTAATTGCAGACTTGGCAGTCGACACCGGGGATAAAGAAGCTGAAATGGAAAGTGAAACTGAACACACATCTAGTAGTCAGACCCCTCTACTCTCTGTACTCGACGATGATCATTCCTCGCCAGAGAATATCCATGAGGTAAACTCTCTTGCTCCATCCTCCAATCCTGTTTTGAATACTCCTATTGGTTACAAATTACCTGTCAGGAAAAATAGGGGAAAGCCTCCAGCTAGATACTCCCCTAGCACAGAGGGAAAACAATCGAAGTATCCCATCTCCAACCATGTAACAACTCAAATGTTGACCAAACCACTTAGAGACTTTACCAATAAGCTGTCAGCTCATCATATCCCGCATGAAATTCAGGAAGCCTTGACCGATCCTAAGTGGGCACGAGCAGTAGAAGAGGAGATGGAAGCACTGATGAAAAATAAAACATGGGCACTTATTCCACTGCCGAAGGGGAAGAAAACAGTTGGGTGTAGATGGGTCTTCTCTATCAAACACAAAGCGGATGGAACCATTGAGCGGTTTAAAGCAAGACTGGTAGCAAAAGGATATACTCAGACATATGGAGTGGACTATCAGGAGACTTTTTCTCCGGTAGCAAAGTTAAACACTGTTCGAGTGCTGTTATCACTAGCAGAAAATCTAGATTGGCCGCTACACCAATTTGATGTAAAAAATGCTTTCTTGCATGGAGACCTGGAAGAAGAGGTGTATATGGACATCCCACCTGGATATACCTCATCCCCAAATACTGGAATTGTTTGCAAACTACAGAAGGCATTATATGGGCTAAAGCAATCACCTCGCGCGTGGTTTGGGAGATTCAGTATGGCAATGAAGAAATATGGCTTTCAACAAAGCAACTCGGATCATACTCTATTTCTAAAACAACGACAGGGAAAGGTGACTGCATTGATAATCTATGTGGATGACATGATCATTACTGGAGACGATACAGAAGAAATCTTGAAACTACAGGAACAATTGGCTACCGAATTCGAGATGAAGAACTTAGGAGGACTAAAGTATTTCCTTGGGATTGAAGTGGCTAGATCAAACCGAGGCATATTTCTTTCACAAAGGAAATATGTGCTAGACCTACTAACCGAAGTAGGAATGCTTGACTGCAAACCGGCTGACACCCCCATGATTCAAAATCAGAAATTTGGGGACTCTACGGAAAGGGCTTCAACTAATAAGGAAAGGTATCAACGGCTGGTGGGAAAATTAATTTATTTGTCACATACTCGCCCTGATATTTGTTATGCAGTAAGCATAGTCAGCAAATTTATGCATTGTCCGAATGAAGAACACATGGATGCTGTAATTAGAATACTACGTTACTTAAAATCAGCTCCTGGAAGAGGCCTTTTATTTTCTAAAAATGGTCATCTAGCGGTTGAAGGATACACAGATGCTGACTGGGCAGGAAGCATATCGGATAGAAAATCTACGTCGGGATACTTCACATTTGTTGGCGGCAACTTAGTCACATGGAGGAGCAAGAAACAAAAGGTAGTTGCCTTGTCAAGTGCAGAAGCCGAGTTTCGAGGAATGGCAAAGGGACTATGCGAATTATTATGGCTCAAGAGGTTATTGTCCGAAATTGGGTTCAGTCCAGAATCAAAGATGAACCTATACTGCGATAATAAAGCTGCCATCGAAATATCTCACAACCCAGTTCAACATGACCGCACAAAACATATCGAGATAGACAGGCATTTCATCAAACAAAATCTCGAAGAAGGGGTGATTAATTTTCCATTCGTGAGGTCAGAAAACCAGCTCGCAGATATCCTTACAAAGGCCGTCTCCAGCAAAATTTTTCAGAATTCACTTGACAAGTTGGGCATCGAAGATATCTTTGCACCAACTTGAGGGGGAGTGTTAGCATTTACTGTCATTGGAGAGATTCTAGGAATTGATTTATTCTACAGTTGTAAATTTCCTAATTATAATAGGAACCTAGAACGTTACAAATTCTTTTTTTTGTATATATACTACAACAGTGTAAACGTAAGATTTTAATAAAGATTTTACAATTACCAAATTTCCTTCTTTACTTACATGCACCACATAGACATATATCCTTTAATGATGAAGACGTATTGCTTAAATCAAAATTTTATAAACAATATTTTTTTATTAAAAGATATATCGATGAAAAGATAATAAATTGTATCTTGGTGCATAATTATTGGAATATTAATATGCTATCTCTTAAGATTATATTATTATAAAAAGCTCGAGATTCATATTTATATTTATATAAAAAAAATAATATCATTTTGACACACGCAAAATTAGGTTGATTTAAATTGAACTGGTAAAAAACCATGATATAAATTTTATCTCAGATTCTCAGGGTCTAACGAGGATTCTTTGGAAACAATTATGGAAACCCACCAGTATGCATAAGGAAATCACCAGGAAATTACTAATCTTGGCCAGTAGTGCTATAAAGACGAGAAAGTGGTATATCCACTTTCTCATCAATTACGACAATAATTGACTCCTAGTCAATATGGTCCACAGAAATTGTTTGGTGAGATTACATTGCAACAAAACTAATTTGAATATTTTTAATGTGGATAAAACTATTAAATGTTGTAGTGAGGTAACATTAAGTTTTTTTTTTAATTTTAAGATAAAAAAACATTATATTTGGAAAGGTTTCGGATTAATTAAATAGGTTATGAAAATATAATTGCTTAGTGGTATAGATCATGAAAATATGATTGCTTAGTGGTTGTTTAATGGTATAGAAGTATCAGGTTAAAAATTAGAAAAATAAAGTTAGAAGTTGTTGGTTTAAGTATTTTACAGGTGCTGCTGTTTGATCCAAAAAATGATTTGAATAGATACAGTTTTTTACCCAAATTTCATACATAGGAAAAGCTTGTTCTCTCTGGTTTTTAATACCATAAACGGTGCATTAATCCAGTTTTCATAGAAATAGCTATGATGAAAATAGTAAAGAATACGTGGACTATCTGTCAATAATGCCCAGGAATAATTTCGGGGATTTTTATAAATTGTATAAAAGGAATTGCTATCTGAATTATATATGTGGATGAAAAGGTAATTGAGACTAATTTACAACCCAAAAAGCATAATAGAATTCTGAATGTTCTAGGAGCTATGATTAGTTTATTAGGTAGCATGTAGTTAACAAATTATTGTAGTTAAGTGTTGGAGGGATTTTAACAGGTTATATGCTTGCGAAATGGTTTTTTGAACCAAGATTTCAGACCAGGCAAAGTATAGAGAAGTTAGTAGCAGCGAGCAGGAACCCTGAACTTACAAACCACATAGTTAGTATCAGTATAAAAAATGTTAGTATCAGAAACAAATAATGACATGAGCAAGTGTCGGTCAAGTAATATACAGCATCAAAATACATAGACATCAAATAGTAATTTTCTTGGACTGGAAGAACCCTTCATTTATGGCTATGCTCCAAGATATACAAGTGAATTAGTTGCAAAACAGGGGAGTCTCTGTGAAAACATTACAATAGCATTTACTCTTAGTAAGAACACCTCCATGCATGTGCTGTAATTGACAAAGAAAAGCAGAGAAATCCTTTCAATTTATGAAAATGCAATGAGTTAACCTTATCTCACACTGCAATATATACTCTACAATATATATATATATATATATTAGGCGTAGTTTCATGAATCCTTTCCATTAGATAATCAATAATTTATATATTCTTTTTGGAGAAGTAACTCATTTTCACACCCTTGTTGTAGTTTTCTATTTATTTTCACACCCCAGTTGCCACCTGCTTTTCTTTCCAATCACGCACACAGATAGTGCAGAAAAGCACTACGACAATAGTTGACTCCCAGTCAATACGGTCTACGCAAATTGTTTAGTGAAGTCTTAAGTTGTTTGGTGAGGTTACATGCCAACAAAACTAATTTGAATATTTTTCCCAACCTGGCGAATTGACCAAGTGCTAAACAATAAAATAAAATAATATTCAAATTTCAAAACATGGAACCTGCACAAGATATGCAGATAAAGTCATGGAAATGACCAAAGTGATATAAAAGAGTGTCTTGGGAACTTACAGTAGATTTCGTTGGAACTCTTGTCTCAGGACAGTAGCATAGCTTCTTGAATCTCCGTTTCTAATCGGAACAGGGGAGCAACGAGAAGCTTGGAGTGGTCGCAGATTGTCTTTCTTTTGCTTATGAGGCTGCCTGTCGAAACGCTGAAGATTTGCCCGCAGCTTGTAGGAATCAAACCAAAGCCCCTTTTAAGAAAATTTAATGACCAAAAGGAAGAAAATCATAAAAATCTGCCTTGTGTTTTAAAGAAACACCTCCCTTCTGTTTCCTGAACATGTCAGGTCATATCCCTAGCGATCCCTCTTTTTTAATTCATGTGTGCTATTGTTTTAGATCTATGTAATATGCACACTGCTCATCTACTATTTGTTTAGTTTTCTTCTTGGGCATAATCAAGGGCATATGAAGCCCAATCCAGATCATAAAAGAAACTGAGTCATTACAATTTTGATCGGCTCCAATTCGATTGAATCAGAACCTAACAGACATCGGTGTGGTATAGAAATTAAGAACACATCACAGGGAATGTATAAAATGAAATTAATAAAAGAATCGGGAATCACCAAGCCTATATCCATCTACAATCTAGAACAAAATGGACTTTGGTTTCTTACATCAATTTTTTTCAGAGTTCACAGCTATGACAATAAGCTACCAAAGACAAACATGTTCTTGAAAAATTTGGTAAACAAACTTAAATCATCTGTAACATTTACAGACTCTTATGTAGATATCTTATTGGTTGGGATTTACAATTTACAATTTCTAATTTATAAAACCAGGAGCAAATCACATCTAATACAGTTCGTCAAAGGTTTCCCTGTCAAAATGGAGTTCCTGGTGGGTTCTTGGACACATGCAAGCACATTGCAAAGGCTCCAGAATTCACAAATCTTCTGATGGAATGACCGCTGGCTATCCCATGCTATAGCTGGCTATATGTGAGGCCTTAATTTGCCTAGGGCCATATGATCCACACATAATAATTTCTATTTAAACTATTTTTATAAAAAAAATAAAACAATCATTTAATTCTTCTTTATAATTTGATATATGATAACTTGATTTATTTGATATGTAAGATTTAATGATTTGATGTTTTAAAGAGTACCTTTGATTTATTTTTAATGTATTGTTGAAGAATTTTTATATAGTATTTAGGCTTGATCCAATATAATTTTATTTTTTGTAAACTTCAAGTGTAGATAAAAAAAGCTTAAAAGTTTTTGAAAGAGCTTCCTTGCTTGGAATTTTAGTTTGTAGCAATGGCCTTCAATAGTTTGTAAATAAAATGACGAAATTTGAGAGAATTAATTTTTCTAGAAATTTATAGGATATAATTAATAACTTGACTTTAATTTAAAAGGATTAATGGACATCATAAAATTTCAACTAATATATATATATAGGAACTGCATGGCCACCAAAAAAAAAGAGTAAGTATTTTTAATATTTTAGCTAACCAATGCCGACTTGGATCATTGATGAGTTGTTTATATTGGATGTAAATATATTTCAAACAATTATCCACATCCAAATTAAGTTAAGGGTATGTTTATAAAAATTAAATTTTTGACGACCCTCCTTAATTTTCAATTGAAATCTTGAAGGATGACACAATAAGTATGTATCATTTTGTGACAATATTAGAGCAAGGTAAAACTATAGAGAAAGTGAAGAAAATATTAGAGCAAAAGACATTTTTCCAACCCACTAATCAATTCCTTCAAAGAGGAAGATTCTCTATTTCTTGAAAGGCTAATTTTGCACTATTTTTTTCTTGCGGAATGCATTCACACTACATTTAAAATTTAGGAAAACTAAATCTATGATTTTTTTAAATTAATTTTATTGTTATTTTTTTATCGTCCCATATATACCTTAAGCAAACCTTACTTTTAATTATTTCGATGAATAAAACATTTAGTAAAATCACTTTAATTATTCTTTCAATCTTCCCGTGTGATTCACTACTTGGTGATTCTAAAGTTGCCTATTTAAACTTTAGCACATTATACAACTAAATTTATTCTTTCACTCGTTATTTATTATATATTCAATTCGTTAATCGTTAAAAATACAAAAGAGAAAAAGAAAACTATAAATATATTTATAACCAGAAAATTAGTGATTAATAAATTACCTTTGCTAGTTTTGTTATAAAGTTAGTGATTAATTCTGTTTTATTTTTAATTTTTGAACTATAAAAATATAGATAAATTTAAAATAAATATCTTTTTACAATAGTTTGTAAGTAAAATTTGTACTTTTAAAATAAAAAATATATAAAAACATGTTTTTTATGTTCCCTCTACTTTTGTATTTTATATCATGGTAATTAAATGTTGCCTGGTTAACATAACACTAAATCATAATAAAAAAAATTAATTGTGGAATGGCATGGTAGTTGGATCTATTTTTTTTTTATGTGTGTGATTAAATTAATTATTTTGATAAATGAAAAATGTATTCGGGGACAAATAAAAAAATAATTTTATTGCTAGAGAGAGGCATGGGAGCCTTTAATATTTTGCAAAGGCATTGGAACACGATGCCAAGGAAATGTAAGATATTCTCATCATTTCGAAGAAAATTCTATATCATGGAAATTAATGCAGATGGTAGTATATAGTCTCAGGGACTATCTCACATAGCAAATTCTTATCCATCTTATTTGTTGATTGTGTTATAAAAAACAGATTTTTTAGAAAGAAAAAGAAGAAGATTTATTGTCATGACAATAACAAAAAGTATTTTAGAAATAATATCATTTGTGGTTCATTTTATCAATGATATTGTTTGATTTTGACATTACCGTCAAGATTAAGGCATGATTTTCTACATGTTATTTCCATAAAGAAAATAGCAAGTTTTCTTTATCCGTCATCGTAATGAAAGTAGCGTTAACCTTTCATTCATATTCTTAATACCTTTGGTTTCTTAAGAAAAATGTCATATATAAAACATCCATTCGCATCTAAATTGAAACATTCACAAATTGATATAATATTATTAATATTTATTTTTAATATATATATAAAATGAAATATTTTAATAATTAATTAATATTGTTAAGCCATATATATTTTTATAGTTTTTTTTTTAATTTCATCTTTTACTATTGAGTTTTTTTATTCCGATCTCATGATCCGGGGCGAAGACCTAGTGGATTAACTTGAGTTTTTTTTAAAACATATATTATGTTATTACTTCCTCCCCTGTCTTGTATATACTGTCCTCTGTTTTTCTTTTATGCTAGCTATAGCCTCTAATTTTAGCTTTAGCACCTTTCTATAATAATACTCGACTATTATTAAAAAAAAAAAAAAAAAGCAGAAGCAGAAATAACTCGACAATTTCTCTAATGTGCAAAGGAGTGTTTGACGTGCTAAGGATATAGAGCCTTCCTTCTCTCCTTCTGATCAATCGTCTTGGAGGGCCTATGTTCTTGCCTTGATCAAGACTCCTATCTTATCTTAGTTATTCAACAAATATGAAGAAATTTTCCAAAATCATTTCTTGACATAGCATCTCACCCACCCCTCAGCCCTTTGTCAAGTCCACCGTCTTGGAGAGCCTATGTTCTTGCCTTGATCAAGACTCCTATCTTATCTTAGTTTTTCAACAAATATGAAGAAATTTTCCAAAATCATCATTTCTTGACATAACATCTCACCCACCCCTTAGCCCTTTGTCAAGTCCACCGTCTTGGAGAGCCTATGTTCTTGCCTTGATCAAGACTCCTATCTTAGTTATTCAACAAATATGAAGAAATTTTCCAAAATTATTTCTTGACGTAACCCCTCAGCTCTTTCTCAAGTCCTCCGCCACTCTCGGTAAATTATTCTATAACATCAGTCTGAGGAATCGAACAAAGAGGGCGATGATTGGGCATCAGTCTTGAAACCACAATGATCCGATGGACGAGAGCCGCTAGTGGAGAAGGATTCATGCATCTCTGTTTTTGTGTATTTCTCATGCTCTTTTTCACTGTACAACAGAACTTTTGCCTTTTCAGTTTTTCCTCTTAGACGCTCTTCAATCAATGGAAAGAGGAAACACCACAGAAAGGTGTAAACTGACAAGAAATTCAATGCTCGCACTTTGAATTTTAATTTGCATGTATCAGGTCATTGACAGCTATCCATTAAAATTACAGAGTAAAATCTCATTTATCAAGATGGTCTTAATCGGGGATCAAAACTTTGATGGACAGATTGTTAAATAGGAATTCTCTGTATCTAGAGAAGATACAGAGATGAGTTGAAACTTGTTAATTCATCTTAAAAAGATACGTAGCCCCTGCGTTATGGCAAAGATAGATATTTTCGAGAAGGTGGTGCTCAAGGGTTTTAAGGGAGTTTTCTCAGGAAAACAAAAGTCCATAAACAACTTTTCTTAAGGAGCTCAAATTCTCAATTAATTAATTAATTATAGATTAGGTTAACTTTCACACGGTTCAAGTTTTGTTTTTTAATAGAAAAATATTAACAATACCTACATAAAAATTTTTTACATTAAAAAAATATATAATCTGACTTGTAGCGTAGCATATGTTAAAAATATATTATTTTCACTATTAGAGACAAGAAATAATTTGTTAAATCTTTTTAAATACACTAGATGGAGGTGCATCTTTAAAGTTTTAAAATAAGAATTTACTTTAGATTAATATACAATCTATTCTAACCAATTGATACAATAGAATATAATAAATTTAGAGTAGAAGTTCTAAATATGGTGACTGTAAATTAGTGGCATGAGTTGTTCCTCCAATATGCTACTTCTCTTCAACCAAGAATATTCATTAACTTTGTCGCCTGTCCCCGCGCGGCGTCAATGGTGATTTTTGCTTGTTCGTTCGATTGTTGGAGTTACTACCTAGTATTTGATTCAGGGTTACTAGGAAACCCGAATGTATTGGTCTTTGTCAGAGATTCATAAGTAAGAAACTGGTTGTGTCTAGGGAAGGTATTAGCACCCCTAGCATACCTTACATGAGATAAGCTACTTTGCAATTTGATGTGATTTAAAAGAAAACTCTTACTATGTCTGTCATGACTAGCTCTTTCAACTTGTCTCAAGGTGAATGCACCATAAAGATATCTTTTAATAATGAAAACTTGTTATTTGGATTAAAACTTTATAAACAACTTTTTTTTTAAGTAAAAGCTATATCGATAAAAAGATGGTGAATTATATATTGGTGGATAATGGTTCAACTATTAATATACTACCTCTTAATATTATAAAAGAGCTTGAGATTCATATTTATGTTTATATATAAAAAAAATGTCATTTTCACACAAACATAAATTTGCTTATATGCGATATTTGTGAATGTATGGTATATAATTTTTGTAAGAAAGTTTTATAAACTGATTTATGAAACAAAACTGAAGATGCGTCTTTAATGTCTCTATTCTGCTCTTGTAATTAAATCATTAAGTTTCATTTTTAATGACCAGGCAAAGTATAGAGAAGTTAGTAGCAGCGAGCAAGAACCCTGAACTCACAAACGACACCAATATCAGCAATGTGAGGAATCATTAGCAAAAGGTAAAAACAAATAATGACATAAGCAAGTGTCGGTCAAGTAATATACATACATCTATTTTTACTTCTTCCAGAGATAGAGTGTATAGGAGTTTATTTGGCCACCCTTCTGGCTAAAAATTATAGCTACGAGCATCATGGTTAATTTTCTTGAACCGGAAGAACCCTTCGTTTATGGCCATGTTCCAAGATATATAAGTGAATTAGTTGCAAAACAGGGGAGTCTCTGTGAAAACATTATAAGAGCATTTACTCTAAGTAAGAACACCTCTATGCATGTGCTGTAATTGACAAAGAAAAGAAGAGAAATCCTTTCAATTTATGAAAATGCAATGAGTTAACCTTATCTCACACTGCAATATATACTCTACAGTATTCATGTATGAAAACATTTGAACGGGAATAAAGAAAATAATTCATCAAACAATATGCATAAGGAAATCACCAGGAAATTACTGGATGGTTGTGTTTAAAAATCAAAATGGTACACAGCAAGTCAAGCATCCGCGTTCACAACCTTAAATGATTTTCACACCCTGCTTTTCTTTCCATTCACGCAAACAGATAGTGCATAAAAGCACTACGACCATAATTGACTCCCAGTCAATACGGTCAACGCAAATTGTTTAGTGAAGTATTAAATTGTTTGATGAGGTTACATGCCAACAAAACTAATTTGAATATAGCTAACTCCAAAATTATAAACATATTTAAAAGTATAGGGATTAGTTAAAACAACAAGTTATCATTGTCTCTGAGAATTAATATAAAGCTCAGCATTTTGTTGATGGTACCTGCTGCTTGTGGGCAGAGGTACATTTATTTCTGTTAACTTTCTAATATTAGATCTTGCATAATTTATTAAATTTATTTTAATATATTAAATAATGTAAGGCACAAAACAGATCATAATAGAAGACAATAAAAACAAGTGATATATTTGTTGCACATGGCAAGTTATAAAATGTTTGATATACACTTTAGACATCACAAAGGTTGATCATTGTCTTGTACATAGTTTTTCTTTTTATAGGATTATCTCAATCATGTGCTCATGATCATGAGATTAGTGTATTTATATAATTTTGACCCGTTTCCTTTTTCAATGTTTTTTTTTTCAAGTTTCTTCATTTAATATTGGGTATGACTTTTTTGTTCCCTTTTATCAGAGCATATGGTTGTTTCATAAACAAAAAAAAAAAACTCTACACTTATCTCTTGATATTTTCAATTTTTATTTTGAGTCATAGTTTATGGTTTTTTTCGCTTATTAACAAATATAATTTTCGATTTATTTGACTATATTTATAAAGTTTTTGATTTTCACTTAAATTTTTTTAAAATAAAATGAGTGGGCACTCAAAGATTCATATACCTTATCTTCCAAGCAAGAAGAGACAAGAAAAGCAGTAGGTGATGTTCTTTTCTCCGACTGTAAATGGATAAAGAGATTAATACCAAAAACATGGACAAAAATTGATGTGAACCCACTCCACTTTGATTATTTTTCTATTGAAGTACTTGATAATCTAGTGTATGTCCATAAATTTGTTTGCATTGGTTTCTCTAATAAAAGTATATAAAAAAATATTCAATAAAACTATATTTTTATGTTTTTTTTCTTTAATTTAATCTCTTGAATTTGTTTATCCTGATCTCATGATTCAGGTCATAAACTTGATGGGTTAACTCGAGGTTTTTTAATATATATATATATATATATATATATATATATATATATATATATATATTATGTTATGTTATTACTTCCTCTCCCTGTCTTGTATATACTGTCCTCTGTTTTTCTTTTATGCTAGCTAGCCTCTAATTTTGGCTCTAGCACCTTTCTATAATAATACTCGACTATTATAAAAAAAAAAAAAAAAAAAAAAAAAAGCAGAAGCAGAAATAACTCGACAATTTCTCTAATGTGCAAAGGAGTGTTTGACGTGCTAAGGATACAGAGCCTTCCTTGTCTCCTTCTGGTCAATCGTCTTGGAGAGCCTATGTTCTTGCCTTGATCAAGACTCCCATCTTATCTTAGTTATTCAACAAATATGAAGAAATTTTCCAAAATCATTTCTTGACATAACATCTCACCCACCCCTTATCCCTTTGTCAAGTCCACCGTCCCCTTTTGCCCTTGCACAGACTTGCCCGCGGGGTAAATTCTAAAACACGGGGCATCTTTTATATAGAATATATATACAGTTTCCGAAAGGTCTGAGGAATCGAACAAAGAGGGCATCAATCTTGAAACCACAATGATCCGATGGACGAGAGCCGCTAGTGGAGAAGGATTCATGCATCTCTGTTTCTCTGTATTTCTCATGCTCTTTTTCACTGTACAACATAACTTTTGCCTTTTCAGTTTTTCCTCTTACGCTCTTCAATAAATGGGAAAGAGGAAACACCACGGAAAGGTGTAAACTGACAAGAAATTCAATGCTCACACTTTGAATTTTAATTTGCATGTTTCGGGTCATTGACATCTATACATTAAAATTACAGAGTAAAATCTCATTTATCAGAGCTCAGTCACAGACATATCTAGAGAAGATACAGAGTTAAGGATATGTTTATAAAAATTAAATTTCTTATGACCCTCCTTTTCAATTGAAATCTTGAAGGATAACACAAGAAGTATATTGTATCATTTTCTGACAATATTAGTGTAAGGTAAAACTATAGAGAAAGTGAAGAAAATATTAGAGCAAAAGACGACATTTTTCCAACCCACTAATTAATTCCTTCGAAGAGGAAGATTCTCTATTTCTTGGAAGGCTAACTTTGCACTATTTTTTTTCTTGCGGAACGCATTCACACTGCATTTAATATTTAGGAAAACTAAATCTATGATTTTTTTTTATAAATTGATCTTATTGTTGTTTTTTATCGTCCCATATATACCTTAAGTAATCCTTACTTTTAATTATTTCGATGAATAAAACATTTATTTTTAATCTTATTATTAGTTTTTTCTTAATTTTTTATGATAATTGAGGAATATATATATTAATACAGAAAAAACACCCAAGTTTAAATAACCAGCCATTAAAATTAATTAATCAGTGGTTGCATTCTTCTAACACACTACATTAAGATTTATTTTTTATACAAGTTTAAATATATATATATATATATATATATATCATCCCTTCTCAAGCTTGAGGGGAAATTGTGGAACGCACCCATCTCTTAGAAAAAACGCAGATTGCAATAATAATGTTTGATTTTGCCAACACCATTAAAATTAAAGCATGATTTTCTAGACGTGATTTCCATAAAAATAGAAGGGAGGGCTCTGTATCCATCATCTTCATGGAAAGTGAGCTGGCCAACACTAACCTTTTATTCATGTTTTTCCACAAAAGACTTTGACTTGGGATCAACTTTTCGGTTAATGTTTTTTATAATGTTAGAAAAATCACTTTAATTATTCTTTCAATCTTCCCGTGTGATTCACTGCTTGGTGATTCTAAAGTCGCCTATTCAAACTTTAGCACATTATACAACTAAATTTATTCCTTCACTCGGCGTTTATTATATATTCAATTCGTTAATCGTTAGAAAACTTAGTGATTAATAAATTATCTTTGTCAAGTTAACTGTTTTTAGATGAGTCTGGATCATTATTTCTGTTTTATTTTTAATTTTTGAACTATAAAAATATTGATAAATTTAAAATAAATATCTTTTTACAATAGTTTTTTGAGTGAAATTGGAGTAAAATTTATACTTTTAAATAAAAAACATGTTTTCTATGTTCCTACTATTTTTGTATTTTATATCATGGTAATTAAATGTTGTCTGGTTAACATAACACTAAATCATAATTAAAAAAAAAATAATTGTGAAATGGCATGGTAGTTGGATCTATTTTTTTTTTTTGTGATTAAATTAATTTTTTCGATAAATGACACATGTATTCGGGGACAAATAAAAAAATAATCTTATTGCTAGAGAGGCATTGGAGCCTTTAATATTTTGCAAAGGCATCGAACACGATGCTAGGGGTGAGAAAAAAAACCAAAAAAACCGAACAAAAAAAAAACCGATTATTTTTTTGTAAAAATTTTGGGTTGGGTTCGGTTTCGATTTCCAAAACATAAAACTGGCAAAACCCCATTAACTGAACCGAACCGGTTCGGTTTAAGGGGTACTATAAATATGAAGAAAAAAAACTTAACCCTAGACCTAGACACTCTCACTCCAGCGACTCCTTGTAGCCGCTCCTTCATCCTCACGGCCGCACCTCACACAACTCACACTTTCACTCACTCTGCAACAAAATCAAGTTAATCCATCTTAGATTCTTCATCTATATCCCTCTCTGGCTCTCCCACACCATTTTCATCTTCAAAACTAACAACCTAGCCAGTCAGCCACGAGTCGCATGACACACACCGAACCTCCAGAGTCCAAATCTAGCAAACCAGTCCCTCCCTCTCTCACACCCGACCTTCAATCGTGTCCCAACTCACACCAGGTATGGTTTCTTTTCTTTGTAAATTTCTTTTTTTTATTTCTTTTAACATATGCTTTGTGATTCTGTGTATTTGTTGGTTGATTTTTTTTTTTTTAACACCAGAGTCTAAATCTAGCAAACTAGTCCCTCCCTCTTTCACACCGGACCTTAAATCGTGTCCCAACTCATACCAGGTATGATTTTTTTTTTCCCGTCAATCTCTATTTTTATTTTTTTTAACAAATGTGATTGTGTGTCCTATATTTAGTCATTAATTTCATTAATTTTATCACTAATTACATGTGATGTGATTGTTTCTAAAACTTCTAAAATTAATGACTAAAAATGGTGTTGGCAGTCTAATTTCTAAAACTTTTGCTCCATATCAAATGCCTGGTGTAAGTAGCTGCTACATGGGCAATCCTCACTGTTAACACTAGGAAAACACAAAAACAAGAATTAAATCTTTGAAAGCTTGGTGTTAGTATGAGGTGGAATGTTTGTTATTTTTAGTATTGATGAAATAATTAGAATTGCCGGTTTGATTGGTCTCGTGTATGACTAAATATTATATAATTGATACTCCATTTTAAATAGGAAACTTGTGTAGCCTGGTCACCTGTCCTGGAGAAGCTAGTTTTGGTGCCTATGAATGTTTAGAAATTAGAAATTATGTTTTTCTTTTCTTATTGATTTGAAAATATGTACTCATCAAACTTGAGGATATATGTTGACTGTGTCTTGTTGTTTCATTGTATTAGTGATTTTCATAACTGTTTATTTGTATTATTGGAATCTCTTGTTGTTTGAATCACTTCCTTTTCTTCTACTCCTGGAATTGTAGTGAAGTTCTTGAGATTTAGATGTTTTCTCTTGGCATTTAGAGAGAAGTATAAATGCATGTGCTTTAGTTCAGGTGTTATAAGGTGGGTGGGAAGAAGTTTAAACCTTACTAATCAAGATGGAAACAAGGTTTGAATTTACATTAACAGATACTGTACTTGTTACTGATACAACTATTTGTACAATGCTAGATTTGTGCCTTCTTATGTACATACCAGGCATGTGATATGGAGCAAAAGATTTAGAAATTAGATTTTGTGTCCTATATTTACTTATTTAGTCATTAATTTCATTGTTTCTGTGTAATGTGATTGTTTCTGTGTAATGTTTTGGCTGATATTACTTAACATTTTGTTTTTTGTTTTTGCCTGACATTTAAGTTTTTATTAGTTTGATAGTCTCTTTAAATTTATCAAGGTTCAATAAGCTTGATAAATGATCTTGAAACCTACGAAAACCTTGAGTTAGGTAAAAACAATTTAGAAACTTGCACCTTTTATTTTGTAATTTATTAATTAAATTGTTTGCAATCATCTAACATGTCTAATTTTTTATTTTGTAGAATTTGGTGGAAAGTTACATGTAGCATCGGATGATAATTAGTTCAGAAGTTACTTTGATGGTAAAATACTATTTTTTATTTTTACATATTCTAATTTATTTTATCATGTTATAATTTTAGATCTTAATTTCCAGGTTTTGATGTCAATGGTATTACGGAATCAAAGTGCAATGTTCTTGTCATCTTGATGTGCTTTTTGATTGCGATGATGTGCACAATGAAGATTTATATTTTTTGCATGAAGTGTGTCGCACGTGTGCGGCGGCGCGGCGATCGTCCACCCTCAGGGAAATATCGAAATATTTATTCCTGGCAAATAGGGAGAGACAAGGAATTCTTGTCTCTACAAGTGAAAAAAATGGACTGGGAATCGCCACCTAGTATTCTGGTTACTAGGAACCTTAACTGGTCTTTAGAGATCGGGTACGGAGACTGGTTGCGTAAAGGGAAGGTATTAGCACCCCAACTACGCCCTACCTAAGGTAGGCTGCATTGTTTTAATGTCTGATAAAATCAAAAATCATGTTGTGGTTTTTTAATTGTTGGTTCGTTTACGGTTTAAGAAAAGTCCTTCTCTGTAAGGAGATCCTTATCTTTATCGGGTAAAAAACTAACTATTCGAAGTCGTCAAAAGAAAATATCTTTTTAATATCAGGAATACGATTTACGTATAAATTCATAATCCCTGATACTAAAATCAAACCAAATAATATTTTTCTTGTTTTTGAGATTTTGGTCAATGTTCTCTTGACTTTAATAAACTGGTTATTAAAGCCAAAATGCATGCTAAAATATTGTTTTTTTTTACATGAAAAATATGATATGATTTTTTAGATTTGAGACACTTGGCCGTATGCACAAAAACATTTTTTCTCTTTTTTCAATTTTTTTGTACTTTTGGAATTTTTTTGCCGCAAACCGGGTATTTTAATATCAGATTTTTGTATTGTTAACAACATAAAATACCACCCAATATTAATCAAAATGACATAAAAAGTACGCTGAAACAATTATAAAATGTTGAAACAAATATTTTGATTTTTGTATTTTTAACAACATAAAATACCACCCAATATTAATCAAAATGACATAAAAACTACGCTGAAACAATTATAAAATGTTGAAACAAATATTTTTTCTTTTTTTTCTTTTTGAATGGGTCGGGTCAGGCCCAAATACATGTGTGAACAGTACCATGTGAACAGCATCGTGGGACGAAAACCGGGTATTTTAATACCGGATTTGTATTTTACGACATAAAATACAGGCCGATATTAATCAAAATTGATAAAAGAAAATGTGCGAAAAAATTGTAAAAATTCTTAAAAAAATAATAAAAATAAAAATAAAAATAAAAAAGTAAAAAAATAAAAAAAATTGAAATGGGCCGGACCCGACCCATTTCAGTGGGCTGGGCACAGTAACCAGCCTCCTTCAGCTGCAAAATGTGAATTAATTCACGTTCTGCATGCAGACGAAAAAAGGGAGGATGGCAAACGGCGAAGGAGATGGGGCGGCGAGAGATTACTTGCGGTGACGTCGTGGCGGTGCTGCTGGCGGCGTAGGCACGGTGGTGATGGTGGCGGAGGCCGGCGGTGGTTTTGCGTTTTCCTTCTCTCTCTTCGTTTTCTTCTCTGCTGCTCCTTCTTCTTCTTATTCTTTTCGGTTTTTTCTTATATTCCCTTCTCTCTCTTTTCTTCTCCTCTTCGTTTCTGTCGTCTCTCCTCTTCTCCCCTTCTCTTCCCCTCCCTTTTTTTTTTCTTCGGTCCCCTTCCCCTGTTTTTATAGGCAAAAACAGGGGGGGGCGAATGGTGGGGCGGCCACTGTTGGCCGCCCCTCCACTATCCGTTCAACGGATAAGAAGGAGGCAAGTGGGCGTCGAATGGTAGGCGTCTTATTGCGCCAAATCCGGGAAAGAAGTTCGGCGAAAAGTGGAGAAGAAAAAAATTCTTCTCCCCTGTTCTCTGCGTGGGCAGGGAAGAAGACGATGGTGCCGTTTCAAAACGGCGCCGTTTTGTGTTTTCTCTGTTTTTTTTTCATAAACAGTGCATGAAACGGCGCCGTTTGGTCAAAACACGCCGTTTCAATTAAAAGGAAAAGGCGCCAAAACGCATCAGATTCAAAATTAGTCCCTTAATTTGCGCGCATTGTACAATTTCATCCTTGGTCTCGGATTTCTTTAATTAAGTCCTTAATTGGCCATTAAACTTCAATATTTATGCAATTAAGCCCTTAATTTGACCAATTTAACTTCCATAAATTATAATTTGACCCCAGAAAATTAATTTCTTCCAATTAAATCCCAAATTAACTCCAAAATCAATTTTCTTGCAATTAAACTCTCCATAAATTCAATTAAACCTTTAATAAAATTTAATTGAGTCCATAAACTTCTAATTTTGGACTTTTCTTCCTCAAATTGAATTTTCTTTATCATCGGGGCTCTCATCAGTCAATGATATACTGTCAAAAAATAATTTTTATATTTTTGAACATCCTCAATCAATTTTTGAGCATGTTTAGGGCGCTCTAGCATTTTTTCACTGTTATATTTTTTTATAATATATTTTTTTGAATGTTTTTGTTTATTTTTTTATTTTTATGTGGGGACCTAAAAATGGGTTACAACAAAGTGTTTTATTTTTTATGGCAATGTTATTTGTTGTTTTTTTTAAGCCCTTTTGAAGGCAAAGCTTTGTAATTTAAATTGTAATTTGGTGTGTTATTTAAACTTTGATGCATAAGGAGTACAAACTCCAAAACACAAATATTAGAAAGACTGCAACATATTAAACACAATATTAGCACTAATAATTTAATATAAATGAATATTTAGTGATAAAAAATATTAAATATATTATAGAATTTTGTAACAAAATTAGATAATAGTTACATTAATTACAAGCCTATTAGAAAGCCCATCAGAAAACCTATTAGAAAGCCCAAAAAAGCCCAAAAAACAAGAATACAGGTTTTCCAGTTTTTCTGTTAAAAAAACCGAACCAAACCGAACCGAAACCGGTCGGTTTGAATCGGTTCTGGTTCGATTTCGGTTTGAATTTTTAAGTTTTTCCATTTTTTATTTTGATTAGTTTTTTAGATAAAAACCGAACCGAACCGGTTTTACTCACCCCTACACGATGCCAAGGGAATGTAAGATAGTTGTTGACAGCTGGCGTCAACCAGAAAATTCTAAAACATTCTCATCATTTCAAAGAAAATTCTATCAAGAGGCATTCTTCATCTATTTGGGAGGCCATCAAAGTAAAAAAGGAGTGGTTGTGAGAAAATCAAGGCACAGTCACATACATATCTAAAGAAAATACAAAGTTAAGTTTAAACTTGTTAATTCACCCTAAAAAGATACCGAGCACACAAGTTTATTTTAAATTTAGGTTTTGCTATAAATTTAAAAGAAAATATGTCAGGTGGACACTGTGCACTTTCACTATTGAAATGATGATTATTTTTTAATTATGCATTTTTTTTTGTTTCTATTTTTAAAAAAATAATCTTAATCTTAGTTATATTTATATTTATATTAATATCCCTTCTCTGTTTTATGTTATTTAGAAAGCCTATTTGAAATGATGATTATTTTTTAATTATGCATTTAATTTTTGAGGAGGTTTTTCTAATTAATCTATAATTTTTTAAAATATTTTGTATAGATGAATTTTATTTTTGAAAATAAAAAACAAATTATTTTCAAATAATATTTCTAATATGTATAGCCTTGCATATTATTTTTTCTCCTTTTATTTTATTCAATCAATTTATAATGTGTGTGTCTGTTTTTATTATCGTTTGATCGAATAAAAAATTATTTTAATTATAAAATTTAGAAAACACTACTGCGTAAATATCACGTCTTGTGAAATTAAATATCTTGATGTAAACCTTTCTCTTGATTTTTCTTGTTTTTGTTTTGAGTTATCGTTTAAGGGTTTTTTTTTTCACTAGTTTACACACATAGTTCTTCATTTATTTGACTATATTTGCGTATATATATTTTTTTTTCACTTAAATTTTTGACTTTCTTAAACTAGTTGTAGTATATAGAATTTTTTTAAATAAAAAAATAGAAATATAATTCACATTGGAGTAAAAACCTCCACAAATATAATTTCATTGAAAGTTGCATCATGTATTAATCTAAGGTCCGCTGTCCATTAATTAATCGGTGGTTGCATTCTAACACTTGAGATTTATTTTTTATGCTTAAGCATTTAATTTTATTGTTTTTGTAAACTAAATAGAAATTAAAGCATATTATTCATTCCCAAGCTTACGGGGTAATGGTCTCATGGACCCATCTCGTAGAAAAAACACTTGATATATAGCAATGGTCTTATGGACCATCCCACTGACCTATATCATGGAAAAAATTACAGATGGCAATATATAATCTCACAAACCCATCTCACACTGCAAATTCCCATCCATCTTACTTGTTGATTGTGTTACAAAAAATAGACTCTCTAGAAAGAAAAAGAAGAAGACTTATTGTCATGATAATGACAAGAAGTATTTTAGAAATAATATCATTTGTGGTTTATTTTATCAACGATATTGTTTGATTTTTCCATCACCATCAAAATTAAAGCATGATTTTCCACACGTTATTTCCATAAAGAAAGTAGCAAGTCTTCCATATCCGTCATTGTCATTCAAAGTGAGCTGCCCAGTGTTAACCTTTGATTCATATTTTTCCAAAAAAAAAAAAAAAACAGACATGGATTCAACTTTATAACAAGGAATACAGTCAATTATTTTTATGCAATTCAATTTTTCCAAAGTTTTTTCATGAACCCATCTCGTGGAAAAAATGCATGATTGTTGGAAGAGGTCTGACGACCTCTCCTCGAGGAAAAATGCATGATGGCAATGGTCTCCGGACCAATGTGCAGATGGAAATGGTCTCACGAACTCATAAATGCATGATGGAAATAGTCTCACAAAAGTTTAGTACTGAATTTTATCAAGGAACGAAGATATTTTCGGAGAATAACATTTATAGTGGTACTTTTATGCAATTCAACTTTATTGAGCTAGTTATAGTATATAGAATTGATTTTTAATGAAAAATTAGAAATATAATTCGCATCCAAGTAAATACCTTCACAAATTAATATAATATGTTTTAATATTTACTTTTAATATATATACAATGAAAGATATTAAGAGTTGATTAATATTGTTAAGCCATATATGTTTATAAAAGTCATTTCTTTTAAACCACATGATATGTTTACATATTTGCAATATGTATGTATTTTGAATTTAATATTAATAATTATAAAATTTATATAGTTAATAAAAATAGCTTCACTTTTGTTCTCTTGTCTTTCTTTCACTATTGTTCTTTTTTCTTCTTCTTTTGAACTGCCTTGTCTCTCTTTCTTTTCTGTTTTTCATCTTTCAATCCTTCAAGATTCAAAATACATTGCAATTTACGTTGGGAATATTGATGAAAAATTAAATATAACTAGAAAAAAAATACAAAAAAAATGATATTCTAGTAAAGCATTTACATATCCATTGAAAGATGCGTCATATATTAATCTAAGGTCCGTTGTCCATTAATTAATTGGCGGTTGCATTTTAAAACTTGAGATTTATTTTTTATGCTTAAGCATTTAATTATTATTTTTTTGTAAACTAAATTGAAATTAAAGCATATTAATTATCCATTCCCAAGCTTACGGGGCAATGGTCTCATGGACCCATCTCATAGAAAAAACGCTTGATAAAAAATGGTCTCATGGACTATATTGTGGAAAAAATACAGATGGCAATATATAGTCTCATAGACCCATCTCACACTACAAACTCATATCCTTCTTACTTGTTGATTGTGTTACAAAAAATAGGCTCTTTAGAAAGAAAAAGAAGAAGACTTGTTGCCATGACAATGACAAGAAGTGTTGTAAAAATAATATCATTTGTGGTTCATTTTATTAACGATACTTTTTATTTTGTCATCACCATCAAAATTAAGACATGATTTTCCACACGTTATTTCCATAAAAAAAGTAGCAAGTCTTCTATATTCGTCTTTGTTATTCAAAGTGAGCTGCCTAGTGTTAACCTTTGATTCATATTTTTTAAAAAAAAAAAAAACAAAACAAAACAGACACGGGTTCAACTTTACAAGATGGAATACAAGTTTTCAGTTAATTACTTTTATGCAATTTATTTTTTTCTACAATGTGGTTTTAATCAGAGTTGTTAAATTTAATTCAAGCCTAATGTCACACGTCAAAATCCGTGCGGCGCTTCGACTTTGGCGATTTTTCGTTGTCTTTTGCTTGATTGGTTCTTTTGGAGTCGCCACCTAGTATTTATTGAGGGTTACTAGGAAACCCAGATTTACTGGTCGTGGTCAGAGATTCGAGGGTACGGGACTGGTTGTGGCTAGGGAAGGTATTAGCATCCCTAGCGCACCCTACTTGAGGTAAGCTGCTTTGCGGTTTGATGTGATTTGAAAATTTGAAATATTAATCAAATTCTTAAGGCTTTGATAAATCAGTTATTAAATCCCAGAATATATGTAGAAACTTGTTCTTACATTTTCATGGAAAATACAACTTGATTTTATTTGTCCTTGAGATATTTAACCATATTTAAATTACCAATTAATTCTTTTTGTCTTTTTTTATTTTTATAATTCAATAACATAAATAAAAATACAAACACACACACACACACACATCTCTTTTCTTATCATTATTTCTCTTATACATTCTTTTTTACATGTAAAACAAATAACACAAATTCAAAATAAATCAAATACAATTCATATATTACAAAAAAAAACCCAAAAATCTACAGTAACTACAGGGAAGGCCCAGAATAGTGCTGGAAGGTTTCTGGGCGCGGGAACAGTGGCGGCGCGTGGATCTCACGCACCACTGCCACTGGCGGCGCGTGGGTTCACCCGCCGCCGTGAAACTAACAGGGCAACAAGGGGGGTATGTAACAACCTCCTCCCCTCTTCCTTTCCTCGTCGGCGGTGACACCCACCGTCACCTGAAAAAATAAAAAACACAAGCAGTTGTTTTTAAATTTCTTTCACCGATTTCAGATTTGTCTTTCTCCCTGCAGCTCGGTTTCTCTTCCTTTGCTTTGTCATCCTTTTCTGATTCAAGTGGCGGTGGAGTTGTGGGTTTCGCCGTTGTGGTCCAGGCGTTGATGATTTTTGCTCCTCTTGGTGGATCCGGCTGTGGTCGTGGAAGGAGCGCCGGAGGCCGGTCGGTGCAAAGGAGAGCTGGTGGATGAGGAAGGGGACGACGTCTGTGGGTGTTGTTGTTGTCGGCCGCCGCTGGGTTCTTCGATGGGAGGAGGCCGTGAACGGGACTCCTGTTGCTGTTGTGTGGCTTGATGGAGGGAAATCGGAGAGGGCAGCTCCTGCGATTTCATGGTTGTTGTGGCCAGGGGAGCTGAGGAAGAAATGGTTGTGGGAGCAAAAATCCCAAAGCTCTCATTCCGGTCATGGAGTCCTGGTTCCCTCTTTTTCCAGGAGGTGGCAGCCTCATAGTTTTTTAAAAGGCCAGTGAGCGGCCGGGGAAGAAAGGAAGGTCAGGCGATGTCGAAGAGGAAAAATTCAAAAAGCAAACAGGGCTCCCTCATTTTTTGCTATCGGCCACTAGAGGGGGCGTCCTTTCTTGGTTTCAAGGGTGGCGGCTTCTTGGCTGAGAGTGAGAGGGTCCGTTTTTTTCAAAGGCTAGGGCGGCTGCCAGAAGAGATTAGGTTTAGTTTTTTTTTCGCCCCCCTCGGGTCAATCTCTTTTCTTTCTCCGTCTAAAAATTTTCTCCCCCAAATTTTTCTGCCTCCCCCCCCCCTTTTAGGTTATTATTGTAGCTTAGTATTTATAGGAGAATTGTTGCTAGGTCTTCAAACTATATCAGGATCCTTGATCAAACACAGAGCATACTTAACGTACATAAAATATAACAAGAATGTAAATAATAATAATAATACTAATAATAATAATAATACTAATAATAATAATACTAATAATAATAATAATATTAGTAATAATAATAATAATAATAATAATAATAATAACAATAAAAAGACGAGGAGGAGGAAGAGACAATAACAACAACAACAATAATAATAATAATAACAACAAAAATAACAATAACAACAATAATAATAACAAAAATAAGAAAAGCAGGAAGAAATTAATGAGAACTTTGAGATGGAAGATTAATGTAAGGATTAAACAATAATAAAGACAAATGTCAAGGTTAGAGGATCCACCAATGGTATTTCAAACAAGTATAGTATAAACTCTTATTACTCAATTTGGAAACCACACACGAAGGAGGTTCCAGTCGGATGATTTGTCATTAATAGCTCATTATAAATTATTAACATGATCATATTAATTATCTTATGTACATAACACCAAACTTTTAAATATTGTTAGGAATTCATGATGTTAACTGATGTTAACAACAAATCAAGTACCTTTCATAGCCCCAGGTGTAGGTAATACCATACGGTTGGGTTATGAGAGTGCCAAGCATTTGTTGTACCAAGTATTATACAACACAAATTTAGATTAACCATTTAACAAGCAAGGTATTAAGAATTAGTAAGATAAAAAGATAAGACATGTTAATATTAAACATTAAGGTCCATATTGAGTTTACACCATGTTCTTACACCATTAGTGTAACCTTTTCACCTTGACATAATAAACTTAGCTAAACATAATGAAGAAGAAAAACATAAATAAATAAAACAAGAACATAAATAAAATACAAGTTAACTAAGGAAAGGAAAGGAAATGAAAAGCATAAACAAGAAATTAATAAAAGCAAAGCTTAAGAATTACAAAAAAATATAAAGAGAGAAATAAAGAGCATGAACTTGATCTGAACAACCAAGCCCCTAAATACATGGCAAATGCCTCCTTTTATAGGCCAAAATTCAGAATGATTGATTTGATGACTAATTGTTGAGTGGGTGGCTACCTTTTGACTTGGTGAAAATCCTTATCTTCTTGTCTTAATAAAACAAAAATTCTAGCATCAGAACTGGATCCAGATATCCAAATGAAAGTTCTGCGAAATTCTCTTATCTTTCCAGCAAAAAAAAGATGAGGTCATTTGGATTTCTAGAACTCAAGATATGGGCTGAACACTGAATAGTGTTTGGGCTGCAGGACAGATTCGGACTTCTCCGTTGTTGCTATAATTTGGACTTGAAAACGGCCTTCTTAGATCTTGATGTCCAAATGAAAGTTGTAGGCCTATGTCTTATCAAATCTCTGTAAAAATGTCAGATCATTTGGATATCTAGAACTCGAGATATGGGCTGAACACTGAACAGTGTTGGGCTGCAGGACAAATTCGGACTTCTCCTTTCTAAGCTTCACCCTTCTTTATCTTCAAAATTTCAGTAGTTGAATTCATCAATCAATCCTTTGATTTATGTGATATGCCTGCATTTAAGATGAACATTTACCATACATTAGGGTATTTTATAGTATTAGACTTGTTATTATAAAACATGCTTTAGTTAAGGAGTTATTGATACTTTAAGTGCAAAATGATGATATAAACCATTGATAAACATGCACTTTTAAGTACTAATCACCTATGCGCAAAGGTGGAGGGATGAGGCAATGCATGTCCAACCCCCTTTAATAGAAACAGAAATGGTGACTTTGTTTGCCAACACCTTCAAGGCACCATATTATGAGCATTTGATGGGTAGCTCAGCTCAGCATTTCTATGATGCTGTGCGCATAGCAGAAATAATAGAGCAAGGGATTAAAGCTGGACGCATAGTTGAGCCGTTGCAAACGAAGGGTTTTATTGAAAGAAAAATGGAGGGTCACGTTAACAACTTCGAAGATGGGTCCAATGGCAAGATAGTGGATTCATATAACCCACAAATACCTACCTCTCATGTTGCCCACATAAACTTTAACAAACCTTTTTCACCTAATCGAGCAAATAACCATCCAAATAACCAAAACAACCACCAAAGACCAAACACAAGATACATTTCAGAACAACTACCGCCATTACCCATGCCTTTGAAGGACATGTATGCCAAACTACTGAGCATTGGACAAATAGCTCCTATCCCCACATTACCACTACAGCCGCCATTCCCCATCTGGTACAAGCCCAAGTTGACTTGCGAGTACCATGCTGGTATTCCTGGGCATGGTCAAGAAAAGGTTGTTCGAGCTCATCAAGATAGGATGGGTGTCATTCGAAGACCCACCCAACATCAGTTCAAAACCATTGCCTAGTCATGACGCAAGTAAAAGTCGATAAAGGGTTGGAAAACCTTGGTCAAGAATTGTCAATAATGAAGAAGGTGAGATCGAAAGAGATGACAAGGAAACACACGTGGGGAAGAAGATGAAGCACTGCTACGGTTGATTGTCCACACACTAGAAGAAGTCTCCGCCAAGACCTTTTTACGCAAGTAGAGAAGTTTCAGAACGGGGTGACCCAAGAAGTTCCCGTAGTTTTCAAAATGTAAACCGACTTTATTTGCCTTAGCATGCTTTTGTCATTGCTTTTATTTGCTTTTATTTTCTCTAGTTGACAATCAAGGCTCATGATATCAGCCAGATTTTGTGTTTGTCTTTGAGCCCACCTTTTCTTTAAATAAATGATGAGATTATGCACTTTTAAAACAAGGTTGAGGGGTTACAAAGAAAGTATCATAAATCGGTCAAAGATTAAAGCTACAACCGTACCTCTGGATAACATAATGAGTTGATAAGTCACCTGTAAATTTCTTTCAAGATAAAAATAGAGTTTATCAATCCTAACAATGTGCATTTTGAAATTAAAAAAAAAATTTCATTATCCTTTCACTCTCTAAAGAGTTATCGTTGGTGATCCCGTTTGAGCCGAAATGAATTTCTTCTTTATAAAAACCCGGACTAGGATCACACTCCACACTGGGGGAAATAAAAGATATTTCATGGAAAGTTTTACGTGTTTTCAAAACGGGAGGAGAGCCCGTAGAAAAAAGGTAAAGCATTTGACAAAAGCATGACAAAGAGGCAATGATAAGTCATACATTTTGAGAAAAAGGCTACTTGTAAAAAGTCGAAGATTTCTGCTCAAAGATATGATAGGAAAAAGAGGCAGCACGAGAAATGAATCCAACATATGATTTCAAAAGCAAGCTCAGGTCAAGAGAGAGTTTAACGAACTAGAAGAAGATGATGGGGCCTATGTTTCAAAACCAAGTACGAATGCATGCATGACATCTAATCATAAATCATTGCATGTATGTTTTTTTGGATCGTTACAGGAGGAGTCCTTATTGTAATCCAACAAGATTATGGACGAAGAAAGATTCATTGAGTGAATGATAGCAAAGAATCACGGTTTTGATTCTGGAATAACGAGAAGAACCTATTAGAAAGAAAAAAAAGAGAAAATGAAAGTTTCAAACCCTGCCATCAGGAAGAACGACATCGATATCAGCTTCGGTAAAAAGGAATCGCCAGATGGGATTCCAAGATTTTTTTGTTAAAGGAGATTGCTAGAAGGGATCTCGTATTTCGATATTCGTCAAAGGAGGTCGCCAGAAGGGACCTCGTATTTCAGCTTTGGTTAAAAGGAATCGCCAGATGGGATTCCAAGATTTTTTTGTGCTAAAGGAGATCGCCAGAAGGGATCTCGTATTCGTCAAAGGAGGTCGCCAGAAGGGACCTCATATTTCAGCTTTGAATAAAAGGAATCGCCAGATGGGACTCCAAGTTGATTAAAGAAGATCGCCAGAAGGGATCTCGTATTTCGCTATTTGGAGGTCGCCAGATGGGACCTCATATTTCACGTTTGTTAAAAGGAATCGCCAGATGGGATTCTAAGTTGATTAAAGGAGATCGCCAGAAGGGATCTCGTACTTCGCTATTCGTAGGTCGCCAGATGGGACCTCATATTTCACGTTTGTTAAAAGGAATCGCCAGATGGGATTCCAAGTTGATTAAAGGAGATCGCCAGAAGGGATCTCGTACTTTGCTATTCGGAGGTCGCCAGATGGGACCTCGTATTTCACGTTTGTTAAAAGGAATCGCCAGATGGGATTCCAAGTTGATTAAAGGAGATCGCCAGAAGGGATCTCGTATTTCGCTATTTGGAGGTCGCCAGATGGGACCTCGTATTTCATGTTTGTTAAAAGGAATCACCAGATGGGATTCCACGTTGATTAAAGGAGATCGCTAGAAGGGATCTCGTACTTCGCTATTTGGAGGTCGCCAGATAGGACCTCCTATTTCATGTTTGTTAAAAGGAATCGCCAAATGGGATTCCAAGTTGATTGATGGAGATCGCCAGAAGGGATCTCGTATTTTGCTATTTGGAGGTCGCTAGATGGGACCTCATATTTCATGTTGGTCAAAAGGAATCGCCAGATGGGATTCCAAGTTTGCTTTAAAAGAGATCGCCAGAAGGGATCTTATTTTTTCGATATTGGTCAAAAAAGGTCGCCAGATGGGACCTCATATTTCATTATTTTTAAAAGGGAATCGCCAGATGGGATTCCAAGTTGAGTAAGCTACAATTATAGATTTTGGTTCAAGGAGGTCGCCAGGTGGGATTCCAAGTTAAAAGAAATCGCCAGAAGTGATCTCAGATGGACTAAATTTTGATCATAGTTTCGACCAGATCAGTTTCGGGAGTTCAGTTTGGTTTATCTTTATAAAACTTACTGCGCAAAACCCCTGCTCCGTAAGCATTATAAAGAGGGGGCATCTTTTGTAACCCATTTTTGGGTCCCCATAAAAAATAAAATAAATAGCCAAAAGAGATTAGAAAAATAACAGGAGGCATGAAGCGCCCAGAAAATGGTCAGAAAAATTAGTTAAGGAGGTAAAAAATACAAAGATGGATTTTTTACAATATATTCTTGAGTGATGAGAGCCCTGGTGGATAAGAAAATTTGATTTTTGAGGAGAAAAGTCCAAATTTGGAGGTTTATGGGCTTAATTGGATTTTTAATTGAATTTATAGAGGATTTGATTGCAAGAAAATTGATTTTTAAGTCAATTTGGGCTTTAATTAGAAGAAATTTAAGTTATGGGGCCCAAATATATTTTTTAGGAATTTATTAGGTCGAATCAGGGGCTTAATTGCATAAATATTGAAGTTTAATGGCCAATTAGGGGCTTAATTGTGAAAATCCGAAACCAGGGACCAATTTGGAAAAGTCGAGAAGATAGAGGGGGCTGTATTGAATTGATTCAGGGGCCTAATTGAAGAAATTGGAAGTTTATTGATCAATTGAGGGCTTAATTGCATAAATCAGAGGCCAAGGACCGAAGTGAAAAACGCTGCCAAATATAGGGGCGAAGACGGAAATTGAAAGGGATGCAATTGAAATGTACAAAAGATAATTGAGGGTTGATTTGGAAGTTGACGTGCTGGCGCCATTTAAATGAAACGACACGTTTTGTCCAAAACGACGTCGTTTCATGTTTAAAAAAAAAAACAAAAAAAAGGGGAAGATCGGAACGGTGTCGTTTTGAACGACACTGTTCCTCTTTCTTCTTCCCCCCGAACGTGCAGCAGGGGAAGAACAAATACTTTGGTTTTTTTTAATCTTCCCGCCTCTCTCTCTCCCCGCGTGCTTTGCCAAAAACCCGAAGCCCCACACCCTTTGATGATGAGGAGCCAGGGGAGCCGCGCCTTTCCAGCCGCGACAACTGGCCAACCGTGCAGCGCTGCCCTGCCCCATACGGACCATTAATGAACCCCGCTCCCTTGCCCCCTATAAATGGCGACTTAACGCCAGCACGCAAAAAAAAAGAAAAAAGAGGAGAGGGAGAGAACGAACCGAGGACGAAAAAGAAGGAACCGAAGAGAGAGAGGAGGAGAGAGAAACAACCGAACATAAAGGAGAGCCACCGAAAACCCAAAACGGAGAGGAAGGGAAAGGGGAAAGCTTGAAGCTGAGAGGGAAACTTAAAAGAAAAAAAAGAAGACACAGAACTGAGGGAGCACATAACCGTTCGGAACAGTAGCCACCGCTTAGAGCCGCCGTTCGTGAGCCACGACACCGCCACCGGCCTCCACCGCAGCACCACCAGCGAAGCAGTCCGCTCAGCAAGCCATCGCCTTCTCCGCGCCAGGTAAGTTCTTCTTCCCCCCTGATTGTTGTGTTTCTGTATTTTTTTTGTCCTGCATGCAGAACGAATAGCGTTCTGCATGCAGGAGGGGAAGGGGGAAAATAATTCCCCCTCCCCCCGGTCAGTTATGTGCTGGGCCAGGCTGATAGCGTTCTGCGTTGTTGGTTTTTCCCTTCTCTGGGCCAAACGGGTTCTGCCCTAGAATTTTTTTTGTTTGGGCCAGAATGGTTCTGGCCCAACCCTGTTGGATGGGCCGGGTCTGGCCCATACTAAAAAAGGAAGGTTGTTGGGCCGAGACCGGCCAAACCTTTAGGGATGAGTCCGGCCCAATAAGTTGGGCCGGCCCAGCCCAGCCCACATAATATTATATATTATTTATTATAATGTGTTATGTTATTTATATATATAGATATATATCTCAAAAGAAATTAAAAAAAAATTCTGAAAAATCCTTGAAAAAATATTGTTGATTTTCCTGCATATCTTTGTCAAAATGGCTTAATATTGGTTTGTATTTTTATATCGTAAAGATACAAATCCAGTATTAAAATACCCGGTTTTCGTCAAAACATGAAAAACAAATTAAAAATTAAAATGCTTTGCTTTCAAAAAAAATCTGAAAAATCCTTAAAAAAAAATTGTTGATTTTCATGCATATTTTTATCAAAGTGGTTTAATATTGGTTTGTATTTTTATACCGTAAAGATACAAATCCAGTATTAAAATACCCGGTTTTCGTCAAGACATAAAAAAAAAATGGTTTTTTGTTTTAATGCATACGGCCTAGTCTCTCCAAAATAAAGAAAAATCATCGCATCATATTTTCATACAACAAAAGAAATTTCGAAATATATATATATATATATAAAACAACAAAAAAATTATTTTGTTTTCTTGTAACATTTGGGATTACGAATTTATACGTAAAACGTATTCCTAATATTAAAAATAAAGTTTTTGTATAGACGTTAGAACGGTTAGGATTTTACCCGATAAGATAAAGACCTCCTTACCGAGGAGGATTTTTCTTGGACCATGGACAGACCAACAACTAGAAACACAATAACACCTTAGTTTTTATCAGACAATCAAACAATGCAGCTTACCTTAGGTAAGGCGTATTTGGGGTGCTAATACCTTCCCTTTACGCAACCAGTCCCCGTACCCGATCTCTGAGACCAGTTAGGGTTCCTAGTGACCAAAATACTAGGTGGCGACTCTCATTCCATTTTCACAAAAGACATATATTCACCCGATCTCTTGTATCCCCATAGATATAGATAGATTTACATTGTAGATAAGAAAATGGAAACAAACATACAAATACATATATTTTTCGCCGCGACGCCTCACACGTGCGACATTTATCAAGGTTTTATATCATCATTTTGCACTTAAAGTATCAATAACTCCTTAACTAAAACATGTTTTATAATAACAAGTCTAATACTATAAAATGCCCTAATATATGGTAAATGTTCATCTTAAATGCAGGCCTATCACATAAATCAAAGGATTGATTGATGAATTCAACTACTGAAATTTGTGAAGATAAAGAGAGGGTGAAATTTAGAAAAGAGATGTTGGTGCAGTCCAAACTGGAACACTATTCTGTATTTGGGTCATATCTCGAGTTCTAGATGTCCAAATGATCTCAAATGTTTACACACACTTGGTGAGACATAGGCCTACAACTTTCATGTGAACATAAAAATCTAACAAGGCCGTTTTCAAGTCCAAATCATATCAACAACGGAGAAGTCTGAATCTGTCTTACAGCCCGAACACTGTTCAGTGTTTGGCCCATATCTGGAGTTCTAGAAGTCCAAATGACCTCTACTGTTTTTTCCTGGAAAGTTGAGTCCATTTCCTACAACTTTCATGTTTACTAGAGGACCCAGTTCGGATGGTAGCATTTTTGTTTTATTCAGACAAGAAGATAAGGAGTTTCACCAAGTCAAAAGTTGGCCACCCACTCAACAATTAGTCATCAAATCAATAATTCCGAATTTTGGCCTATAAAAAGAGGCATTTGCCATGCATTTGGTTGGCTTGGTTGTTCAGATCAAGCTCATGCTCTTTATTTTTCTCTTTATATTTTTTGTAATTCTTAAGTTTTGCTTTCATTAATTTCTTGTTTATGCTTTTCATTTCCTTTCCTTTTCTTAGTTAACTTGTATCTTATTTATGTTCTTATTTTGTTTATTTATGTTTCTCTTCTTCATTATGTTTAGCTAAGTTTATTATGTCAAGGTGAAAAGGTTACACTAATGGTGTAAGAACAAGTATGGTGTAAACTCAATATGGATCTTAATGTTTAATATTAACATGTCTTATCTTTTTATCTTACTAATTCTTAATGCCTTGCTTGTTAAATGGTTAATCTAGATTTGTGTTGTATAACATTTGGTACATCAAATGCTTGGCACTCTCATAGCCCAACAGTATGGTATTACCTACACCTAGGCTATGAAAATAACTTGATTTGTTGTTAACATCAGTTAATATCATGAATTCCTGATAATATTTAAAAGTTTGGTGTTATGTAATTAAGATAATTAATATGATCATGTTAATAATTTATAATGAGCTATTAATGAGAAATCATCTGATTGGAACCTCCTTTGTGTGTGGCTTCCAAATTGAGTAATAAGAGTTTATATTATACTTGTTTGAAATACCATTGGTGGATCCTCTAACCTTGACATTTGTTTTTATCATTGTTTAATCCTTACATTAATCTTCCATCTCAAAGTTCTCATTAATTTCTGCATCTTCTTCTTCTTCTTCTTCTTCTATTATTATTATTATTATTATTATTATTATTATTATTATTATTATTATTACTATTATTGTTATTGTTATTGTTATTGTTATTGTTATTGTTATTATTGTTGTTATTATTATTATTGTTGTTGTTGTTATTGTTGTCTCTTCCTCCTCCTCTTCTTTTTATTATTATTATTATTATTACTATTACTATTATTGTTATTATTATTATTATTACTATTACTATTATTATCATAAAATCAGTATATAGGCTTGAAACCTGTGACCCGATCTTTTAGATCATTCTCAGGTATAACAACGCCACGTACTGAGTATTATTATTATTATTATTATTATTATTATTATTACTACTACTACTACTACTACTACTACTACTATTAATATTACTATTACTATTACTAATACTATTATTACTATTATTATTGTTATTGTTATTGTTGTTGTTGTTGTTGTTGTTTTCTTGTTATTTATAATTTATACAATTAATCTCTCTGTGGTTCCACCCCGGTCTTGCCGGGTTATTTATTACTTTGACACTCCTGCACTTGGGAGAAGACATCAATCTTTTGGTCGTGTCAAGTTTTTGGCGTCGTTGCCGGGGAGGTAAATTCTTGTATAAATTATAATATTTATTTTATTTTATTTCTAACTTTGTTTCTTTTTTTTTTTGTTTCTTTTTTTTTTCTTTTCTTCTCTTTCTACACGTGCATGAGAGTTTGGTCACGTACATTAAATGATAAACTTTGTAAAGTATACTCATCTTTTTTAGAAAACATGGCAGAAAAGGATAATCAATTGCTTTATAATGAGAATAATGAGAATAATCGGGTTAGAACACTTAGAGACTACATGAATGCAACAAGAACAATTGCGCGATCATGTATATTTTTTCCTCCTGATGCATCTCATTTTAATTTTAAGCCAGGCATTATTCAACTTTTACCTTCTTTTCATGGCTTAGATCTAGAAAATCCATACTTGCATTTGAGAGAATTTGAGGAAGTTTGTAACATTTATAATGACTCAAATTGTAGCATGAACACCATCAGATTAAAGCTTTTTCCTTTTTCTTTAAAAGATAAAGCTAAAACATGGCTACAAAATTTGAGACCGGGATCCATTCGTGCTTGGGATGAAATGCAACAACAATTTTTAAAGAAGTTTTTTTAATCTCACAGAACAAACTCTTTCAAAAGACAAATCACCACTTTCACTCAAAAACCAGGAGAAACATTTTACCAATGTTGGGATAGGTATCGAGACTTGATAAATACTTGCCCTCATCATGGTTTTGAAACATGGAGATTGGTTTCACATTTTTATAAAGGATTAACACCTAAAGATAGGCAAATGGTGGAATTGATGTGCAATGGAACTTTTGAAGATAAAGACTCTGATGAAGCAATGGAGTACCTAGACTTGCTAGCTGAAAATACACAAAATTGGGACACTATAAGCACTTATGAGGCACCGGGTAAAATTCAACCTCATACATCTAATGGAGGTATGTATAACCTTAGGGAAGATCATGACCTCCAATCCACTGCATCTTTAGCTAGAAAAGTCGAGGCAATAGAATTGAAAAGGAGTGGTCAATTAAAATCTGTTAAAGACATTGTGTGTCAAATCTGTGAAATAAATGAGCATGCAACCAATGATTGTCCAACTTTGCTTTCTTTCAAGGAATGCCTCCATGAACAAGCCCATGCTTTAAACAGTTTCCAAAGGCCCAATCATAACCCATACTCGCAAACATACAATCCTGGTTGGAGAAATCACCTAAATTTTAGTTGGAAGAGTGATAACAATAATGCACAAACTTCACAGCCATCGTTCCAAGCACACCATAATTTCCAAAATTTTCATGGATATGCACCTCCTTATGCTCCACCTTCTAGAAGAAATCTTGAGGAAACATTGCATTCATTCATTGAAAAGCAAGAGATAATCAACACTCAACTTGCTCGAAGCATGACAGGTTTTAAAGATACTCTTGCAAAGTTAACATCTACTCTCAGTTTTCAAGAGAACGGTAAGTTTCCATCTCAACCACAGCAAAATCCAAAGGAGAAATACAATGTAAATGCAAGTAGTTCCAGTAGTCAACAAATGGATCAAGTTAAATCAGACATCACTCTTCGCAGTGGTAAGGAAGGGGTTGAATATGAACATTGTAAAGAAAAGGTTGATTCCCTGCCAGCACTTCCATTTCCTCATGCCATGACCAAACAGAAAGCAATCGATGATGAAAAAGGCACCGAAAATGTTGTCGCGAATCATTTATCAAAGTTGACAATAGATTCGACATCCGACATCACACCAATCAATGATTACTTTCTTGATGAATCTTTACTTTCTCTTAGTTCAATGCCTTGGTTTGCTAAAAATAACAATTTTCTTGCTTTAGGATTTTTGCCAGCTCATTTGGATAACCAAGATAAAGGAAAGTTTTTGAGCGACGTGCAAAACCTTTATTGGGATGACCCTTACTTATTCAAATATTGTCCTGATCAAATATTTCAAAGATACATTCCCGATAATGAGGTAAGTAGTGTCATTAAATTTTTTCACTCTAAAGCATGTGGGGATCATTTCTCGTCAAAAAAGATGACTGGAAAAATCTTACAAAGTGGATTTTATTGGCCCATCATATTCAAGCACTCATATGCATTCTGCAAAACCTGTGAAAATTATCAAAAGGTGGGATTTATTTCAAAGCATAGGGAGTCTTTAGATAATCTTCTGTTGACTCTTAAGTCTCATCATAGTGGAGATGTGCATCGTGCAGTTCATGATTTATGGCCTCATTTTCATAAAGACCATGCTCATCATAGTCTTGGGAATCTGACTAAAAAAAAAAGACCCTTTTTGCTAGTTTTTAAGAAAACTGGATGGGAAGCCTATCCTCGACCCATAGAGGGCGTTTAAGCCGTTCTTGGACGTAAAACCAAGGGAATATGTGAGCCACAAGCACAACTACCTGTACATACACATTTTTTACATTTTGTTTTTTTTAAAAAAAAGAGAGAGAGAGAGAGATACTCCAGCTAGCTTCCATATAGGTGATATGATTGCATTTACTTTTTCTCATCTATAAAAGCTTCTTCTTCTTCCCTTCATTTCTACTCAACCCATACATTCTACAAGTATAAACAGTTCTTGAAATGGCAGGATCCTCAGCTCTTAAAATAAAAAATATTTGTGTTTTTTGTGGATCTAGTCCTGGGAAAGAAAAAGAGTTTATAGAATCCGCAAATCATCTTGGTCAGATACTAGCTGAGAGAAAGATTCATTTAGTATATGGGGGAGGCAACCTTGGGTTAATGGGGAGTGTGTCAACAGCTACATTCTTAGGAGGCAGTCAAGTTTTGGGGGTCATCCCAAAAGCTTTAGCAAAAGAGGACATCATTGGAAAAACAATTTTAGAGGAACTACAGGTCTCCACAATGTCTGATCGAATGAATACAATGTTTAACCATGCTGACGCCTTCATTGCCTTACCAGGTGGTCTGGGCACATTGGAAGAGATCTTTCATATTTCCTCTTGGGCCCAACTGCACATTCACCATAAACCCATAGGTTTGTTAAATGTTAATGGTTTTTATGATAATTTGTTATCTTTTCTTGATCAAGCTGTGGAACAACAATTTCTAACATCTTCGGCACGACAAATCATAATCTCTGCTGCTACTGCTGAACAATTGATTGACCAACTACAATCTTTCATCCCTGTAATTGATCCCTCTATGAGTCGTATAAATTGGTCAACTACGGAAAGCCGTAAAAAGCTTAAATTGGATTTGAGCCTTAGTTTGTAAAAACTTTGAGTCTTTTGTTTTTATTATTATGTTTTGTTATTTCTTATATTTGTTTAAGTATGTTTCAGGTTTGTCAGTGTTCGTTGTTTCAGGTGATGTCTTCTATACTCCATCTTTCTACCTTAGGACATTGAGGACAATGTCTCATTTTGGTTGGGGGGAAAGGATAGTAGTTGATATTTAAAAAAAAACTGTGTTTTCTATTTCATAAACTATTTGCAAAACTGTAGTTACTAGGATGACAGAGTAAAAGGAGTTCTTTTGTTAAAGGGACTCTTGAGACGCATCCTAGTAGACATTCTTAACAAGGTCTATCAAAATACTTCTTGAAGTATTCAGGTTTACAAACTCTCATATTGTTAGCACTTGATTCTGCTCATATGCTCATTTAACAAGTATTCTTAAATCTTCATTTTCACACACACACTATAACATATGATTGTGGGTTGCATATTGGATTATTACATTATTTATATTCTTTTGTTAAAGGTAACAACTAAAGGAAAGGGATAGTATATAATTTGCAAAATAATAAAAATAATAATAATAAAAAAACAAAAACAAAAACAAAAAAATAATGATAATAAAAAGGTAGATAAGTTTGGTTTCGTAGCCTCCCTAACCTAAGCAATTAAGCTCGAAGGGGTGTTTTAACACTTAATACCCTAAAGCCAACTGACTTGGGAGCTATTGGCTCAACGCTTGTAACATGGGTTGAGGAGAAAAGCTTAAGGGCATCAAACATTGCACTATCTGCGTATCAGTATCTGCAACCCGAGTTACTAAGCTCGTAGGGGTGTCTCAACACCTAATGCCCTAAGACCAAATGGTCTGGGAGTCATTAGCCGAAAGCTCGTTACATGGGATAAAGATGCATTGTGTTTTAAGTTATATATATATAAAACAAAAAAAAAAGATAATAATCCTAACCTAAGGAAGTTAGCCTTAAACATTAGAACAAAAATTTGTTTTTCTTCCAAGTAAAGCCCCATAACTATATGTTGATATTTTGAGCACAAAAGAAAGGTTTAGTAATATCTTGTTTAAGAGGTATTGAGCAGATATATGAATTTAATGAGAGTTTGTTTATCTGGATAGATTAATGGAAGTTGAATGATGAATGCCTTGCTTTGTGGAACTTGCAAATTATTTTTCTATTTTAACGCTTTGATTACTAGGGACTAGTAATAAGCTGGTTGGGGGGTGTGATTAGTACTTAAAAGTGCATATTTATAAAGGTTTTATATCATCATTTTGCACTTAAAGTATCAATAACTCCTTAACTAAAGCATGTTTTATAATAAAAAGTCTAATATTATAAAATGCCTTAATATATGGTAAATGTTCATCTTCAATGCAGGCCTATCACATAAATCAAAGGATTGATTGATGAGTTCAAGTATGGAAATTAAAAGGACAAAGAGAGGGCCAAACTTATAAAAGAGATATTGGTGCAGTCCAACCTGGAACACTGTTCGGTAATCGGGTCATATCTCTAGTTCTAGATGTCCAAATGATCTCAAATGTTTACACAAACTTGGTGAGACATAGGCCTACAACTTTCATGTGAACATAAAAATCTAACAAGGCGGTTTTCAAGTTCAAATCATAGCAACAACGAAGAAGTCCGAATCTGTCTTGCAGCCCGAACACTGTTCAGTGTTTGGCCCATAACTGGAGTTCTAGGAGTCCAAATGACCTCTACTTTTTTTTCCTGGAATGCTGAGTCAATTTCCTACAACTTTCATGTTTACCAGAGGACCCAGTTCGAATGGTAGCATTTTTGTTTTTGTCAGACAAGAGGATAAGGATTTTCACCAAGTCAAAAGTTGGCCACCCACTCAACAATTAGTCATCAAATCAATAATTCCGAATTTTGGCCTATAAAAGGAGGCATTTGCCATGCATTTGGTTGGCTTGGTTGTTCAGATCAAGCTCATGCTCTTTATTTTTCTCTTTATATTTTTTGTAATTCTTAAGTTTTGCTTTCATTAATTTCTTGTTTATGCTTTTCATTTCCTTTCCTTTTCTTAGTTAACTTGTATCTTATTTATGTTCTTGTTTTGTTTATTTATGTTTCTCTTCTTCATTATGTTTACCTAAGTTTATTATGTCAAGGTGAAAAGGTTACACTAATGGTGTAAGAACAAGTATGGTGTAAACTCAATATGGATCTTAATGTTTAATATTAACATGTCTTATCTTTTTATCTTACTAATTCTTAATACCTTGCTTGTTAAATGGTTAATCTAGATTTGTATTGTATAACATTTGGTACATCAAATGCTTGGCACTCTCATAGCCCAACAGTATGGTATTACCTACACCTGGGCTATGAAAATAACTTGATTTGTTGTTAACATCAGTTAATATCATGAATTCCTGACAATATTTAAAAGTTTGGTGTTATGTAATTAAGATAATTAATATGATCATGTTAATAATTTATAATGAGCTATTAATGAGAAATCATCCGATTGGAACCTCCTTTGTGTGTGGTTTCCAAATTGAGTAATAAGAGTTTATATTATACTTGTTTGAAATACCATTGGTGGATCCTCTAACCTTGACATTTGTTTTTATCATTGTTTAATCCTTACATTAATCTTCCATCTCAAAGTTCTCATTAATTTCTGCATCTTCTTCTTCTTCTTCTTCTATTATTATTATTATTATTATTATTATTATTATTATTATTACTATTACTATTATTGTTATTATTATTGTTATTGTTATTGTTATTATTATTGTTGTTGTTGTTATTGTTGTCTCTTCCTCCTCCTCTTCTTTTTATTATTATTATTATTATTACTATTACTATTATTGTTATTATTATTATTATTACTATTACTATTATTATCATAAAATCAGTATATAGGCTGGAAACCTGTGACCCGATCTTTTAGATCATTCTCAAGTATAACAACGCCACGTACTGAGTATTATTATTATTATTATTATTATTATTATTATTATTATTATTATTACTACTACTACTACTACTACTATTAATATTACTATTACTATTACTATTACTAATACTATTATTACTATTATTATTGTTATTGTTATTGTTGTTGTTGTTGTTGTTTTCTTGTTATTTATAATTTATACAATTAATCTCTCTGTGGTTCGACCCCGGTCTTGCCGGGTTATTTATTACTTTGACACTCCTGCACTTGGGAGAAGACATCAATCTTTTGGTCGTGTCATGCTAGCCGAAAATGCTCAAAATTGGGACACCACAGGTATTTATGAGGCACCGGGTAAAACTCAACCTCATACATCTAATAGAGGTAGGTATAACCTTAGGGAAGATCATGACCTCCAATCCACTGCATCTTTAGCTAGAAAAGTCGAGGCACTAGAATTGAAAAGGAGTGGTCAATTAAAATCTGTTAAAGACATTGTGTGTCAAATCTGTGAAACAAATGAACATGCAACCAATGATTGTCCAACTTTGCCTTCTTTCAAGGAATGCCTCCATGAACAAGCCCATGCTTTAAACAGTTTCCAAAGGCCCAATCATAACCCATACTCGCAAACATACAATCCTGGTTGGAGAAATCACCTAAATTTTAGTTGGAAGAGTGATAACAATAATGCACAAACTTCACAGCCATCGTTCCAAGCACACCATAATTTCCAAAATTTTCATGGATATGCACCTCCTTATGCTCCACCTTCTAGAAGAAATCTTGAGGAAACATTGCATTCATTCATTGAAAAGCAAGAGATAATCAACACTCAACTTGCTCGAAGCATGACAGGTTTTAAAGATACTCTTGCAAAGTTAACATCTGCTCTCAGTTTTCAAGAGAACGGTAAGTTTCCATCTCAACCACAGCAAAATCCAAAGGAGAAATACAATGTAAATGCAAGTAGTTCCAGTAGTCAACAAATGGATCAAGTTAAATCAGACATCACTCTTCTTAGTGGTAAGGAAGGGGTTGAATATGAACATTGTAAAGAAAAGGTTGATTCCCTGCCAGCACTTCCATTTCCTCATGCCATGACCAAACAGAAAGCAATCGATGATGAAAAAGGCACTGAAAATGTTGTCGCGGATCATTTATCAAAGTTGACAATAGATTCGACATCCGACATCACACCAATCAATGATTACTTTCCTGATGAATCTTCACTTTCTCTTAGTTCAATGCCTTGGTTTGCTAAAAATAACAATTTTCTTGCTTTAGGATTTTTGCCAGCTCATTTGGATAACCAAGATAAAAGAAAGTTTTTGAGCGACGTGCAAAACCTTTATTGGGATGACCCTTACTTATTCAAATATTGTCCTGATCAAATATTTCAAAGATGCATTCCCGACAATAAGGTAAGTAGTGTCATTAAATTTTGTCACTCTGAAGCATGTGGGGATCATTTCTCGTCAAAAAAGACGACTGTAAAAATCTTACAAAGTGGATTTTCCTGGCCCACCATGTTCAAGGACTCTTATGCATTCTGCAAAACCTGTGAAAATTGTCAAAAGGTAGGATTTATTTCAAAACATAGAGAGTCTCTAGATAATCTTTTATTGACTCTTAAGTCTCATCATAGTGGAGACGTGCATCGGGCAATTCATGACTTATGACTCTATTTTCATAAAGAACATGCTCGACTTAGTCTTAGGAATCTGACTAAAAAAGACCCTGTTTGCTAGTTTTTAAGAAAACTGGATGGGAAGCCTATCCCCGACCCATAGAGGGCGTTTAAGCCGTTCTTGGACGTACAACCAAGGAAAGATGTGAGTCACAATCACAACTACCTGTACATACACGTGCTTTTTCAAAATAAATAAATAGAGAGAGAGAGTGAGACTACAGTTGGCCTACATATAGGTGGTATGATTGCATTTTCAATTTCTCATCTATAAATTCTTCTCTTCCTTCCCTTCATTTATGCTCAACCCATACATTCATCAAATATAGAAGTGTGTAGAAATGGCAAGTTCCTCAAGTCAACACATAAACAATATTTGTGTTTTCGGTGGATCCAGTCCTGGGAAAGAAAAAGAGTTTTTAGAATCAGCAAATCATCTTGGTCAGGTACTAGCTGAGCGAAAGATTCATTTAGTGTATGGAGGAGGCAGCCTTGGGTTAATGGGGGGAGTGTCAAGAGCTGTATTTTTAGGAGGTAGTCAAGTTTTAGGGGTTGTCCCTAAAGCTTTAGCACAAGGGGACATCATTGGAAAAACAAGTGGAGAGGAACTATAGGTCTCCATAATGTCTGATCGAATGAATACAATGTTTAACCATGCTGACGCCTTCATTGCCTTACCAGGTGGTCTGGGCACATTGAAAGAGATCTTTCATATTTCCTCTTGGGCCCAACTGCACATTCACCATAAACCCATAGGTCTGTTAAATGTGAATGGTTTTTATGATAAGTTGTTATATTTTCTTGATCAAGCTGTGGAACAACAATTTCTAACATCTTCGGCACGACAAATCATAATCTCTGCTGCTACTGCTGAACAATTGATTGACCAACTACAATCTTTCATCCTTGTAATTGATCCCTCCATGAGTCGCATAAATTGGTCAACTAAGGAAAGCCGTAAAAAGCTTAGATTGGATTTGAGCCTTAGTTTGTAAAAACTTTGTGTCTTTTGTTTTTATTATTATGTTTTGTTGTTTCTTATATTTGTTTAAGTGTGTTTCAGGTTTGTTAGTGTTCGCTATTTCAGGTGATGTCTTCTATACTCTATCTTTCTACCTTAGTACATTGAGAACAATGTCTCATTTTGGTTGGGGGGAAAGGGTAGTAGTTGATTTTTAAAAAAAAAAACTAACTGTGTTTTCTATTTCATAAACTATTTGCAAAACTGTTGTTACTAGGATGGCAGAGTAAGAGGAGTTCTTTTGTTAAAGGGACTCTTGAGACGCATCTTAGTAGACATTCTTAACAAGGTCTATCATAATACTTCTTGAAATATTCAGGTTTACAAATTCTCGTATTGTTATCACTTGATTCTGCTCATATGCTCATTTAACAAGTATTCTTAAATCTTCAGTTTCACACACACACTTTAACATATGATTGTGGGTTGCACATTGGATTATTACATTATTTATGTTCTTTTATTAAAGGTACCAACTAAGGGAAAAGGGATAGTATCTAATTTGCAAAAAAAAAAATACAAATAATAAATAAAAATGTAGATAAGTTTGGTTTCGTAGCCTCCCTAACCTAAGCAATTAAGCTCGAAGGGGTGTTTTAACACTTAATACCCTAAAGTCAACTGACTTGGGAGCTATTGGCCCAACGCTTGTTACATGGGTTGAGGAGAAAAGCTTAAGGGAATCAAACATTGCACTATCTGCGTATCAGTATCTGCAACCCGAGTTACTAAGCTCGTAGGGGTGTCTCAACACCTAATGCCCTAAGACCAATTGGTCTGGGAGTCATTAGCTGAAAGCTCGTTACATGGGTTAAAGATGCATTGTGTTGTATGTGTATATAAATAAAAAATAAAAAACAAAGAAAAAAAACAAAGAAAAAAAAAAGTAAAAAGAAATAAATAAATAATAATCCCAACCCAAGGAAGTTAACCTTAACATTAGAACATAATATTGTTTTCTTCCAACAAAAGCCCCATCATCTATGTTTTCATACATTGAGCACATAAAAATAAGGTTTATTAATATCTTGTTTAAGATATATGAAGCAGGAATATAAATTTAATGAGAGTTTGTTTATCTGGATAGATTAATGGAAGTTGAATGATGAATGCCTTGATTTGTGGAACTTGCAAATTGTTTTTCTATTTTAACGCTTTGATTACTAGGGACTAGTAATAAGCTGGTTGGGGGGTGTGATTAGTACTTAA